>VBSM01002937.1:5781894-5794673 GCA_008086735.1 Cheirogaleus medius
GAACTCCTGAGCTCAAGCGATCCTCCCGCCTCAGCCTCCCAGAGTGCTGGGATTCCAGGCGTGAGCTACTGTGCCCGGCCCCCATTCAGTGTTATTCCTAATTGGAGAACATTCTGGTAACAACAGGGAGGCCATGGGACTGCCCCATCCTATCCAGCTTCTGCTTCTACACAAACACACACACACAGAAACATGGAAATACCATACATATGTCACGATGGACCTACGTGCCCACAAACACACATACAGGAACGAGGACAAACACATTGAGACCTAGAGACCCACATGTCCAAACAGAGCCACATATCAGAACTCACCTGACACATAAACACACACGCACACACAACACCAATCTGTAAGAAAACACACTTTCAACACCACACACACGTCCTGAGATACCTGTAGCCACACTGAGACTGACAGGTACCCGCACTTACTGAGTCACACCAAGGGACACGCATACAACAAGACAGACACCCTGGGACAGAAATACTTACATGCCCACCAAGCTAGGCAAGTACACGCGCACACTTAGACATACACGTACACTGAGACACTGTCTCTCTTTCTCACACACACACACGGCCAGAGCGTGCTCACACTCACTGGGGCACACACATGGGGACTGAGACCCAGAGATGCATACGTGACTTCACAGACTCATACGCTCACGTGCACGCATGTGCGTGGACAGACCTCACAGCTGTCACCCGCAGGCGGGCAGAGGCAGGCCCAGGCGGCTCCCCAGCCGCGTGTCACCCTGGGGTCTCCAGCCCTGGCCAGGCCCTGGGGGAGAGGGGCAGTGGTGTCCCACGGGGATCTCTGAAATCCCAGGGAATTTCTAAGCTGCTCTGGCAGGGTCCCCCTGAGACAAAATATTTTAGACAAAGTAGTTCATGACTGCGAGTTTCCTGTCGTAATAATGGTCACTTTCCACGCTGGGGAGTGAGGACTGTGCACCCAGGGACGAAACGGGACTGCTACAGCAGTTGCAATCTGTTAGCAAATACGGCTGGGGGGCCGCTGGCTTGCTCCGTCCATCCTGTCCCCTCAGTCCCTTGGCAGCCCCGGCCACAAGGGTCAACAGTTCCCTGTCTTTCATTGTTGATCTCTTCCGGTGTGGACGGAGCAGGTGGGCTGGGCACGGCGCACCAGGCCTCTTTGCAGGGAGCTGTGGCCTGCAGGGGCGTGACCCTGGGGCGGTGGGGAGGGGGGACACGACTCGGCTGCCCTGCCCAGGACGAGATGGAGCTGTCCCCCAGGCGGGCCAGCTGTTGTTGCAGCCATTCCGCATGGGCACGGCGTCCTCCGCAAATGTGACCCACATTCAGGCGGCCCCAGCAGCTGTCTCTCCCCCCACACTCCTCCCTTCTGGCCGCCAGCCCCTCCCCACTTCCTGTTCCCTGCTGGGGCTCCCTGGGCTGCCAAGGGGGCTGCTGTCATCTACAGGTGTCTCTGTAAGAGAGATGGGCGGGTGCGGCTGCCCTGGTGAGGACAAAAGCCAGGGGACTGCACAGCCATGGCCTCCAGCACTGAGCTGAGCTCCAAGCAGGCAGAGAGCGTGAGGGGAGGTGGCAGGGACAGCCACCCTCTGGGCCCCCCACTCCTGAGCATGGGGTCAGTCTGGACACCTGCCCGATTTTCTCAGAATCTTCTCTCCTGTTTTTCCGCTTAGATGTGGGATAAATCCGGTCTCTCCATGAACCCCTCTCTACCCGGCTGCTGATGTAGGAGAGGGGCCGCCTCTGCCTGGGCAGGACTCCGCCCCCACCCGGGCTGCCCCTTCTGTTCCGGCTCTGAGTCTCGGGGCCGACGCCTCCCACCCTGGTCCTGCCTTTCTCCAGGGTCCTGCCCACGCTCTTACAAATGCCATCAGCCCCGTGTTCACTGTGGGCAGGAGAAATGGCTCAACAGGAGCTCTGTGAATAGGACCGGCTGGGGGTGAGACGTTGAGGCTGGCGGGAGCCGGGCCACGTTGCAGCTGGGAGCCCAGCGAGAGCCGGTGGTGTGAGGCCATGGCAAAGGGGCGGGAGAGGAGCCTGTCCCAGAGGGGCCTGCCCCGGGCTCTGGGAGGGGAGACGACATCCCACTCTAGGCACTGTGCCACCGCAGATACTTTTTGCTGTTAATAAAAGTAATTGATGTTCTTTGTAGAAATTTTAGAACATATCATAAGCACAAAGGAAAAAAGTAACAATTATCCACAATTTCACTACCCAGAGATAGTCATTCATATCCTATTTTTGTAATCTGCTTTTTTCATTTACCTTTTTGTTTTATTAAAATATTCTATATTTTATTATTTAATAACTATGTAATACTTCATTGTTTATAATAGTAATCAGAATACAAGCTTTTTTTTTTTTTTTTTTTTTTTTTTTTAGCATTTACCACGGGTATCAGGCTTTGGGATGGGCATTTATTGCATCCTTATAACTTGAGATGACGCTGTTATCCCGATTATATAAATGAGGAAACTGAGGCACAGAGGGGCTAAGTGACTTGCCTGAGGCAACACAAGCAATAAATGGCAGAGCCAAATTTCGACCCCAGGTCATCTGGCTCCAGAACTCTTACAATTTCCATATTCTCCTGCCTGTCAGACCATGAACATGCCACGGTTAGCTTATCATTTCCCCTAGTGAGGGCTAGTTAGGTTGTTTCTAATTTTTTTTAACCATTATAAATAATATTCTGATTAGCATGTGTGTGACCTAAATATTCTAATTATCCCTGATTATTTAAGGTCCACTCCCAGAAATGAAATCTATGGAACAAAGGGCACAAACGTTTTTAAGACTCTTAAATATCTTTCCAAATTTCCCTGCAGAGGGCCGTTATCAAGCTCCGCTCCCGTCAGGAGGGCAGGAGAGCGGGGCCTCATGCAGGAAGAGGAACCCTGACCCGCTGGCGTTTGCCGCCGCAGGGAAAGAGGGTGGTGTGGCGGGTGGATGGGGTTTCACGGGGCAGCCGAATGGACTGGAGGTGCCGAGTCTGCAGGAGATTTGGAGCGCGGGGGTGGGGAGGGCCACGCCATGGCCATGATCGAACGTGTAACGGGCTGCAAAGCGGAAGAGAGAGGCTCGTCCCAAAGTCCTCAAGCAGAAATGGACCAGAGGACTAAAGCCGCAGAGAGCCATTGTCCTGTGCGGGGCCAACCCACAGCCTTGGATGGGACGGGGTGGGTGTCGGATAAATGTTCCATGGCCGGCCGCCGCCCCGGCGTGGGTTCATGTGGGACGTGTGTCCAGGGGAGGGCCGTGTGGCCCATCCCGGCCACACTGTGCTCCCCCACAAAGCATGACGTCTGTGAATCTCAACTGGGGGGTCTGCTCCACTCCCCACCCCACCCCCGCCCTGGGGAGCCTGGCCCAGCCTGGTACCTCTCCCTGTCTGCCCCTCCGAGGCTGAGGAGCACAGCCTGGCCGTGTCATGGGCCACACAACTCTTCCATTATGCATGAGGGGGACCCGGCGGTGAGCGAGTGAGCGAGCCGGGCGGAGGGAGGGGACGAGTGGTTATTAATAAACAAGTGCATTGTGTGGCCTTCCATTCACGGCACTCTCGGAGGACGTGGTGGGCTTGAGATAATAAAGCCCTGTTCATGCCACGGAGGGCTGGGGAGGTGGCAGTGCGGTGGGGGGAGGTGACAAGCCAGGAATTATTTTGATTCCTCTCGGGGCAGGGCTGAGGCCAGAGTCCGAGGGAGGAAGGTCCAGCTGGGATTTTTGCTCAGGCCTCGGTCTGCCTGCTGGGATAGCCTGGGGCCTAACGAGTGCCTAGCTCGCCCTCCCAACTCGTCCCCATGGCGGGAGACTGAGAAGACACCGGATGAACCAGTGACCTTCAGGACAGAGGTAGGATGGTAAACTCTACCCCGCCTCTTGGCCTCCTATCCTCACCCGATTCCTCCTCCTGCTCTGGCCTCCAAAGACTCTGCAGTGGTGTGTGTTAGGATCGTGCGTGGTTTCCTGCCGAAGCTGCCACTGTGTGTGTATCCAAGGTCTGCGAGAATCTTCCCAGCACGGAGCGTGGCCTGGTTTGGTGTTAGCATCTGGAATACGCGGCATGCAGGCTAGGAGACAGAGGCGATGGTGATGGTCTCATATCCTAAGGAAGCTGAAATTTTAGGAGGAAGAAAGGCATGGGACAGGGCTCCAAAGCCCTGGCGTGGGTGGGCAGGGCACTTTGGTCTGAGGAATGGGCATGTCTGGGAAAGTGAGATGCCGAAGAGCACTCTGGAAGGGGGAGAGTTCAGGCTTGCGTATCTAACCGCAAAGCCTGCATGGACTCTGTGGCTCGTCCCTCCATTGCGTCGGTCCTCTCCGTTTCTCTCCTTCTGCCCTTTGCTGCGCACTCCACCGTCTTAAACCTGCCCTCTCCCTGCGGCCTGTCTGGCTCAGTCTTGGCGTCTGAATCTCAGGCCCGGAATGCAAAAGTTGCTGATGAGGAAGAAGGCAGAATAGCCCATTTTGCTCTCAGCTGGCTTCTGGGAGTGGAGAGCAATTTCTGGCTCAGGGGAGCGTTGGTTTCCTGTCATTTAGTGCTGATCCAAAACAGGGTGGAGCCAGGGCCCGCACAGTCCTGAGTCCCCACTCTGCCTGGACCTTTGGAAGTGGCTCTGGCCCAGAGCTAGCCGGAGTTAGGATAGTCTTTCATCTCAAGACAGGTCCATCAGAGGAGGTGTGTGCTGGTTTGGTTGTGAGTGGGGAGGGGAAAAGGAGGCAGGTGGAGGGAACCATCTGTCCTGCCTGCCTTGTGGGTACAGGGCTCCCTGCGGCGGAGGTTTGGACCCAGGGACTTTAAAGCTCTGTTTGAGTTGAAGATTCAGTGACCTTATTTAACGCAGGAAGGTTTGAGGCTGCCTTTGAGTCAGAATAGACTGATCCCAGGTTATTGGAGGAGCATCGCATCCCTGGCTCCAGCCAGAAGGGTTCGACCTTCTTGAAGGCATTCCAGGCCCTCCCCCAGGACTGGGAACATCGCAGGGTGCTCCCTCAACCCCGTGCACCATGCAAACAGTGCCGGCTTCCCCGAGCACAACGCGCCCCTGGCCGCAGAGCAGCGGGGCGATGAGGAGGCCCTGCCCAGCCCTGCAGTTCCCCTGGCTCTCGCTCCTGCAGACACTGTGGACACTTGCTGCCCCTCCCACCCTGCAGTCTGAAGAAGCAGTGACTATTTTCAGAAGCATCTGCATGCTCCTGGGAGCACTGTTTGTGTGATTGATTGCAGGGCTGGATGCATCAGCAGGAGCTGGGGAAACAGCTGAGGGTGGACAGCGCAGGCTTGTGTGGGGTCAGCTCAATGGCAGTCAGCTGGCTGGGCACCTGGCCTGGAGGAGTGGCCCAGTGTCCTCCACCGAGCTTTCTGGGGGATCCTACTGGCTGCATCGCACCATTGTCAGTTGCTGGGGGAGGTTCCTGGAAGGTCTAGAAGCAGAAACAAGGGCCTTCCTTACAGAGGCAGATGGGCTAGGTCATCCTGGGCACTCCCCTGTCTGAGGCTGGTGTGCTCACGGTGCACTGGGAGGACCTGGGGAGGTGGCAGCACCATCCACGACCATGACAAGAGTGGCTGCTGACTGCGAGCTGCTCTGTGCCAGGCAGTGCTCCGAGCACTGGATGTCTGTCCTCATAAAAACCTCCCAGCGACCTATGCTGTCCTCATTTTGAAATCAAGGGTGCCGAGACCCAGAGAAACGGAGCCCGGGACCCAGTGTCGCACTGTCAGTATCTGAACCAGGCTGCACCCCCCAGCCCAAGAACCTGCTCCGTTGGAGCCTTTATGCCACGTTGCTCCCTGAGACAAGGTGACAAAGTGGATTATTTTGGTGGCCACAAGAAGGACCGAGGTCAGATGCAAGGAAATACTTCCAGATAGTGAGAGGGGCTGTCTCGCAGGCTCACTCAGGGTTGACGACCACTCGAGGGGATTTTGGCAGGTCTGCTTTCTGGACTCGAGAGCAGGAGCAGCCTGCCCATGATAGACGCCAGGCTACGTGTCAGTGAGCACAGGGCACAGGCAGCCAGCAGCTCTGGGCACACCAAGTGCCCGGCTGGGATGTGGGATCCTGGGAAAAGGTTGGAGAATTCCGCAGGCTCAGAGAGGCCGCCCCAGAGAAAGAAGCTACCCGTCGGGCTTAATGGCCATTTCGTTTCCACCTTCAAGTCAGATGCGTCTGTTCACCCAGAAAGAAGCCCTTGGCTTCTGTCGGGGCCTGTGATCCTGAGCATGTCAGGAGCCCGACGGAGCCTGGGATCCATGCTTTGTTCTCTGCCTAGGACACGGCGTCTGTAGTTCATGTGCGCCGGGGACAGCTGCTGGGGGCTCTCCACACTGAGGCAGAGAGGAAGCCAGGGAAAAGAGCCCCTCGGTGGGGTTGTTGAGCCATCTGGATGCGGGAGGTGGGGGCCGGGGAAGTCTTCTTGGCAACCAGCTGGGCTGCTATAGCGCTTGCTTCCTTCCCCTCCATCACCCTGATCTGCACCACGGCAGCAGCCTGGGAAGGAGACCGTGCTGGGGGTGGGGTGGGGGCGGCCTCTCCTCCCTGGAGGGGCCGCGGTGAGGAGTGGGATGGCGCAGAGGCCAGACAGGCGGGGGTGAAGCCAGCGTGCGGGGGTCCAGTTCCAGTTGTGCCCCTAGCTGGGTGACCTCCGGGTTCCTCATCTGTCAAGTGTGATAGTAACAGCCCCTGCCTTTTGGGTTTTGTGAAGATAAGTGAACCGATCCATGAATCCCTAGCTCAGGAGGAGGAGGAGGATGACCCCCTGTCCAGGCCCACATGGCTCGCGTCCCCTCTCTCCCGGCCCAAACCTTACACGGGGGCACAGGCCCGCATGGTGGGGGCATCCTCACTGTCTCCTGCTGCTTGGCTGGGCTCAGGTTAAACACCCTGCCTCTCCTCCTCGCTTCCTGCGGCCACCCTTGAGCTGCGGGAGCCAGTGCAAGGCCACATGCTCAAGCTCTAGTTCTTCTGTTCCCTGGGCTGCCTTTGGCCCCGTTTTGAGTCTCTGGAGGCGAGAGTACTCTTCCCGGCTATGCTGGGTTTCTGACTTCCTGGGTCTTCCTTGCCGCCTGGGAGTATCCCGCGGCTTGGGGACCTGGGAATGGGCTCTTGGCTCTTTTCCACCCTTCTCTGCTCTGTGACAGGCTCTCCAGGCCCTGCCTCTGGTTCCTGTGCTTCCAACCCACCCTCCTCCCTCTGCCTTCTGGCTCCTGGTCCCCACTGTCTGCCCCAGATCCTCCCTGTCTCACCAGCAGCCCTCCCCCTTCCCACCTCTGGTCTGAACTCCGTTATACTTCTCAGGGATTCAAGTCCACTTTGCCCGCCTAAAGCAAACTCCTCTTGGCATTTAAAGGCAGGCCCCCATGATGGAGTTAGCCCCACATTTATAATTATTTTTGAAGAGGAGGTAACTTTCCACTGTGCTCTATGCTGAATAGGGTCAGAAGGAGGGAGTTTGGTGATGGAGGTGGCATAATGCTTTCTGCTGTCCCTAGTCACTGCTCCATTCTTTTGATGTGTGTCCTCACTTAGTCCCTTCAGTAACCTGATAAGGCAGATACCACAATCCCCTTTTTCTAGGTGGGGAAACAGAGAGGTTAAGTGACTTGCCTAAGGGTACACAGCATTTAAGTGGGAGTCAGGATTTGAATCTGGGTCTGTTTATTTTTTCCTGGAATCGTTCAGCCTCTAAAAGAAGGTGGGTTGGATAGGGGATGTTGATGTAGCCACATCTGAATTTTGATTACCCTTGAACTGGATTTCTGACTGTGGGTAAATCCAAGTCTCCTGTTCATGTTCTTTCTTCCCAACGCCCCATGTCTGAGCTCTGGGCTGTGGGTTCCTGTCTCTCATAGAGGGGCCTGGGAAGGACTGCAGGGAAGAGGAGAAGCCCCAGCCTTCCAATGTTTTCTGTCCGCGTCCAGGTTAGACCGGGAGAAACGGGTGAAGCTGTTTGAGAAATCATGCGTGCCTAAGAGGAGAGACTGTGTTTCGCTGGAGGAAGGGGAAGGAGAACAGAGGAGAGAATCTGGAGGTGCCTGAGTCATGCAGGATTAGAAAGTTAAACAGGCTGTGAGGAGGGAACATTCTGCAAAACGCTTGCAGATTGCTGGGAGGAGGAGGGCTGGGGACTTGTGCAATCCCCAGGAAAGACGGCTCCCCTTCCCAGACCCCTCAGGTCCCCTGCTGTGGGTTCTTTGTAGGGGAACTTGTTGTAAGTGACAGGGTAATGGCCCTAAGCACAAGCCAGGAGCCAATGGTAGGTACCAGCCACCCTGCCTCCCTCCCCTCAAGAAATCCCCAACCAAGACAGGATGTTATTAACTAGTTTTTGAGGGAACATTTGGAACTCTAACTTCCATCAGCCTGAAGAGAGGTCTGATGGGGTCTTTGTTTGCCTGACTCTGAAATTCTGGGGTTGGCGGAGAAAAGTGGATGGAGGAGGGGCCTGCAGCCCTCTTAGGCTCCGCACGGAATTGCCTGCTAAATACACGGCCATTTGGGATGTATTGTCTTCCTTTCCGAGCCTTCAAGACCTGCCTTCTAAATTACTACTAAAGCATGTGACTCTTTTGCCCCCTTTCTTAGGGTTTTCTTGTTTGTTTTTTGATTTTTTCTTAGCTTTTAAAATCAACTGTATTGAGGTATAATTTGCATTCAATAAAATGTATTCATTTTAAGGGTACAGATGAGCTTTGACAAATGTATACCATATGTGACTACCAACTCCGGTCAAGATAGAGTATATTTCCCTCCTCCTGTTTGTAGTCAATCCACCTCCCCTCCCAGCCCCTGGCCCCAGGCAACTCCTGAACAGCTGTCTGTCACTGTAGAGTGGTCTTGCATGTTGTAGATGCCCATATAAATGGCATCGTACAGTATACAGTATGGTCTCTTTGTGTCAGTTCTAGGGTTTGATAAGTTTCAGGGGAGAATAACAATTACTTGAGGCAGATTCCCGTTTGTTGGAACCTGCAAGGGGTTTTCAGTCCAGGTCCACTTCCTGGTGGCACAAAGATCTCCAATTATTGCGACAGCGAGGATTGCCAAGGAAGAAAGAAATATTTTAGTAGGACAGACGCCTTGTTGGGAAACAGGAAGAAGAAGCTGCCTCAAATCCATCTCTCTCTGACTAATGGAGATCATGGACTTTTAAAGGAGGGGCCCTGTACTTCGAGGCAGGTCGTGGTATAACTAACTAGAGGCTACTTGCATGGGGGCAGGTTGTTGGGGATGGTGAGTCTTGGAGTCAGGAAGTCTGTCCAGGGGATTTCAGAATCTCAGCTCCTTTGTCTTGTAGAAAGTCCACCATTTCTGGGAACCAACTCAAAAGGTCAAGTCGTTAGTTAAGGGAGAGGATTATATAGGGGTCATTGAAATTTGTTTATTACGGGGCCGGTTACACCCCCATCTCTGCATCTTCTCTGCACCTCCCTGGTACCCTTCGGCCTACTCTCTGCCCTTGTCTATGAACATGGTATACCTTGTGTTTGCTGCTGGCGAAAGATCCCTCCCTTCCCATGGCTTCAGCAGTTGAGTGTAGGGAAACAGCAGGGAGAGGAGAGTGGCAGGAGTTTTGGCCTATGGCTATGGGACTACAGGTGTGGGGGTTACTCCGTGAACAGTGAAGTGCACGTGAGGGTCTGGCAGGGAAACCATGTAGGGGTGGAATCATACAGTGTTTGTGGGTCCATGTCTGGCTTATTTCACTTAGCCTAATGTTGTCAAGGTTCATCTTATTGCAGCAAGTATCAGAATTTCATCCCATTTTAAGGCTGAGTACTATTCCACCATGTGTGTATAACCACATTTTGTCTGTCCGTTCATCTACCGATGGACGTTTGGGTTGTCTCCACCTTCTAGCTGTCATGAATTTGGCTGCACAGATACTTGTTCGGGTCACCACTGTGGTGTTCAAGTGCTCAGCAGCCCCTGCTAGCAACTCTTCCTGCTTAAACCTGCCGTCGCCCCGGGACCCAGAGAGGAGCGCATTTCTGCCCCTCGCCTGCTATCCTGTCTCCTCTGACTTAGTGTCTTGGCGCGTGATGTGTTTCAAATACCGCAGTCTTTGGTGTGTCCTGGGGACTCCGGTTTCCCAGGCAATGGAGTTTGGAGTTCCTTTTTCCCTAGAAGCTTTCTCCCCAGTGTGTCTTAGTTACCGTTGGCCACCAGCTGACTTCTGGGGTTTGATTCCATTTTAAACTTCTTAATAAAAGAATACAACAGAACATCTTTGTTTCCTCCAAGAAACTATATTTTATCAAGCATCTACTATGTGGTAGCTCAAGGTGCTATCACAGTACCGGGTACTACCAGCTTCACCTCCTGTTATAAGGCAGCCCTGTGAGGAAGGGTCAAAACCTGTGTTTCCAGGGTAGGGAAACTGAAGAGTCTCAGAGAGGTGAAGTCACTTACCCCAGGTCACAGAGGCCAAAGCTCTTTCTCTGCACCACCTAAATAACTCCCTGGCTCTTTCAAATGCAAATGAGCCAGAGCAACTTTCCAGGACTTTCTCTTTTACTCTGGAAATCCAGGCCTGGAGTTCCCCCAGTGATTTGAAAAGAAAAACCCTTTGGGCTTCCTTGCCTTAGTTCTGATAAAATATGGAATTATAATTAAGGATTTGTTTTGTTTTTCAAAATATACAAAAATGGAGAGATTATTAGCATAATGAATGTCCACGTCCCCATCACCCGGCTTTGACAGTGATCAACACTTGGCTAATCTTGCTCCGTGTCCATCACAGTCTTCTCTTTGATCTGTGGGGGTCCTCCCAATTCGTGTGGCCGCAGTTGGTGTTTTTTGGAAGAGGGTCGGAGAATAGGCAGATCTGGGCGTCAGGAAGCTATATCTTTCCCCAGCTGGAAGAGTGTTAATTGCTACCGGTTGGAGTCCTCTCTGTTGGTTCATTATTTGTCTGGTTCCTGAACCCGATCTAGGATGCAGAGGGGGACAGATCTTTCGAGAGGCCTGGCCAGACCTGGTAGGGTGGTGTGCAGACAGGCTTCCCTTTTTTGGAACATTTTCTCCGTACAGTTTGATTTTATTGGAGATTCTTCTGAGTGGAAAAAAGTTATATGAGGATAACCTTCCCCTTAGGGGAACAGCACTGAGCCAAGCTAGTCTCAGGGCAGAAGCAGGGACCCGTGTGAAACAAGCCTGTGGCCTCTTCAACTAGATTTAACAAATATTTTTTTAATGAAATTTTAAAATACCTACAGTGTGCATGCACTAAATGCTGAGCATGCAACTATGGCAAGTTGGTGTCTGCTCTCAAAATGTTGTGGTCCATGGAAATATGAAATAATGGCTAATGACTAACCTTTGCTGTGTGCCAAAGTATTTTATGCACGTTTGTACATTGGTTCATGTATTACCAACCCTCCCTGCCCCCCAATCTCCCATGCAGAACAATGTGTGAGATAGGTACAATTATCTCTGTTTTACAGACAAGGAAACCGAGTCTGGGGGCTCGCTGCATCCCACACAGCTGGCAGGGGTGGAGCCCACGGCATTTGTGCTTGTCACTGTCTGTGCAGGGTTGGAGGAGGGTTGGACAGGGAGGACCCAGGGGCAGGAGAAGGTGGAAGGGACAGGACAGTCAGTCTGTCAGGCTGCAGAAATGTGGTTGCATAAAATCCCACCAGATGTGCTTTCTCGTAGGATTGGGGGGCAGCCAAATGGTACATTTTTCTCTTGACATTATAGAGGACTGTGGGATTTATTTTTATTTTGAAAGGACAGTTCTTTCGGAAGTGGGAAGGAGTGAAGACTGGAATTTGAAAAAGCATTTTTTTTTTTTTTTTTTTTCCCTGAGCCTGCAGAAAGAGATGGAGAGAAGAGAATCCAGTTGGGTTCATTTATTCTGTTTTTGGTTTAAAAGAAGATTTAGCATCCTTCAAGGGAGAAGAGTTGTGGGAATAAAAGAGGTAGTGTTTAGTATAAGGGACGGTTTCTGATCAGGTGTGGCTTTGCTCGGTGATCAGATGGTTTGGGGTTCCCATGGGGTGGGCCCCTGGTCGCAGGAGCAGCTGGTGGCACTGTGCCTGTCACTCCGGGGCGGAGCAGCTCGGCACACCCCGTTTCTGCAAGGAAGCCTACTTTGTGAGTTTGAACATGTTTTCTAGAGTCGGAAAATAGGCTCAGCTAGTATCTCAGTAGCAGGAGGAGGAAATGATTCGTTTTAAAAGAGCCTCTTTTCCACTCATCCCAGGCAGCCCCTCATCCCTGCCCATGTTTCAGCCATAACCTACAGGCTTGAGGTTAAACTTAGCTGGCTCTGCCTGCGTGCCATAAGAGGGTTGTGAAACGTTGAAATGAAAGTCCCAGGACGGCTGAGCTCTCTAAGGAACGGAGAGAAAAGAAGTGTTTTATTATTAGCATTTTAATTTTTTAATTTTTTCTCCCTATTTTAATGTTTGATTTATTTTTAAAAATGAAGGCTTGAGTTTTTCCACCATGAGATGGGATGGGATGGCTCAGGGGCAGGGGACTGGAACCTTTCAAGTTCCTTCCAACTCTGTGGTTTTTATTTTTTTCCTAGTTGTCCCCACCCTGCACACTCAGGTATTTCCAAAGCAAGATTTTGTGCAGGATCAGCTTCAAAGAGAACCCAAGAGAAAGTCCTATCTTTGAATAAACGCATCTGTGTCTATCTGTGCCTTGCTGATTGAGACAGGAAAACAGATGAAAGTGGATGAGGACACCTCTTTCAGGAAATTTGGGCTCCCCACACCGGCCAAAGAAATGCCAGTCTCCTCTCAGAATAAGCCTC
>VBSM01002937.1:5814831-5827461 GCA_008086735.1 Cheirogaleus medius
AAAGTAAATAAAATAAGTTTTTTTAAATGTTTCAGAAATCCTGAGAGAGAGGAACAGAGAGACGGAGACAGAATGATGTTTGTTCTCTGAGAACAGACTAAATATTCATGGGGGGAGGAGCCACATGAACCGGGAGTCAGGAGAATGTTGATTTTGTATTTCTTCAGAAATATGCACTTACAGAATTCCAAGGTGAGAGAGTGTTAGAAATCACCCAGACCAACTTCTATTCTGTAGCAGCAGGAAGGACAATCTGAGGATAAACATTTGCTGGCAGAGATCTGTAAAGAATCCTCAGGCAAACGTTAAGCTGAGAGAGAGAGAGAGAGGTGTTGGAGCTGGTCAGCAACCCCAGACGCTCCTTCCTGTCCCTGGTCTGACATGCTTGCTCCTCCTCTTGTTGCTGGGGAGCATCTGCCCCACCTACTATGCCGCCTTCCGGCCCAGACGTCATTCAGAGGAAGCCAGCAGGTGTCTGCTGCCTGGACGCTGCGTCTGACCACCTGGCATCTGGGGGCAGTGGCCAAGCGCCCGGCGAACTGGCCACAAGTTGCACCCTTCTGCGACCCAGAGCTGCTCTTCTTGCAGCCTCAGGGTATCAGGTGTCTTCTTGGTCCCTGTTCTTCCCCAGAGTGTCAGATGTCCTTCCTGGAACCTTCGTATCCCTGAGTCAGATGGAAAGTCTATTTCCTGGATTCTAAGTTTCACTTCTCATTTAACCCTGAAGTCCTGTGATGATAAAAGCATCCGTAGCAATGGTAGTCTCGCTCGTCTGTAAGGATTCTCTGTCTGTCTGTCTGTCCATCCATCTAACTTCAATTCACAGCCCTCATTTGATCTCACAGCAATCCTCTAGGGCAGATCTGATCTCCAGTTTTCAACTGGCAGTAAAATTTGTATACAAAGGTTTATTTTCCAAGTACTTTCCTATGTATCACGTCGCTGCAGCCCCCTGATGCCCTCATGGGGGTAAGGAAAGTTTTATGAACCCAGATACATAAGTGAGGGTGTTGGAGAGGCAACTACGGAGCAGTGGGCCTTTGGGACATGTGGGTTTGAATCCTGACTCAATGGATTCTTTTATTTTTTTTTCTAAGGAGAGAGTCTCGTTCTGTCACCCAGGCTAGAATGCAGTGGCATCATTATAGCTCACTGCAGCCTTGAACTCCTGGGCTCAAGTGACCCTTCCACCCTAACCTCCAGAGTAGCTGTGACTATGGGTACATGTCACCACTCCTGGCTTATTGTTTTTCTTTCTTTCTTTCTTTCTTTTTTTTTTAGAGACAGGGTCTTACTATGTTGTCCAGGCTGGTTTCAAACTCCTGGCCTCAAGCAATCTTCCCACTTTGTCCTCCCAAAGTGCTGGGATTACAGGTGTGAGCCACTGTGCCTGGCCTCAATGGATTCTTCACACCTATTTCCTCAAGTGTCAAACAGCGATAATAATATCCGTATCATCTATTATATTGCATTGTTGTTAGGATTAAATGACTAAGGTTCAGAAGAGTTTCAAGAATTAACATTCTAATTGTTTCCTATTTCTTGGCCTTTTTTATCATCTAAAACTTTCTTATTTTGAAAATGTTTTACAAAAGAGGAGAGAATAATATAATGAAATGGATGTATCCATCATCCTCTTTAATTATTAATATAAGGCCAATCTGGTATCAGCTATACCTCTACCCACTTTCCTCTTTCTTTTCTTAAACACTTTTCAAAATAGTGAGATATTTCCCTGACATCCTCCAAAGGTTATTTAGGATTGTTTAAAAATATTATTAGCAATTCATAGATTTAAACATTTGTTACCTGGGCACGGTGGCTCACAACTATAATCCTAGCACTCTGGGAGCCCAAGACAGGAAGATTGTTTGAGCTCAGGAGTTCAAGACCAGCCTGAGCAAGATTGAGACCCTGTCTCTACTAAAAATAGAAAAATTAGCTGGGCATGGCGGCACATACCTGTAATCCTAGCTACTTGGGAGGCTGAGGCAGGAGGACTGCTTGAGCCCAGGAGTTGGAGGTTGCAGTGAGCTATGATGACACCACGGCACTCTAACCAGGGCAACAGAGCGAGACTCTGTCTCAAAAAAAAAACCCCATAAAACACATTTGTTATACATTATATACTATATATTGTATTATACATTATATACAACACTATATTATACGTTTGTTATATGCCAATCTATTATAATTCTTATAGTTATTATCCTTATTGATGTTGAGCTTGACCGGGGAAACCTTATTCTGGTTGGCTTCTGAGTCCTTTTGGTATGACTCTGGTAGTCTTTGACACTGTGTTTTTGGTATGACGAGATATTAGACTCGTTTTGTACATTTGCTGCCTCGTATTTGGAATCAGTCATTTCTGCAAGGAAGACTGACTCCTTTGGAGGGAATGATGTTTAGAGTTCATAATCTGATTGCTAGGGGTACGCGTTCCTACTAGGATGGTTGCTGTTTCTAGGCCTGACAGTGAACAGAGCTAGGAAATGTGCGTGCGTGCGTGTGTGTGTGCGTGCGTGTGTGTGTGTGTGTGTGTGTGTGACAAAAAACATACGGAGTTTGTACTGATACTCCCAGTTCATTATCAGGATTACAGAATTTTTACCTAATCTCATTGATCTTACGTTTGCATCTCCTATTAACCAGAAAATCTTGTTTATCAGTGATATCAATAGTATTACTCATTTGATTTATCCTACAATGAACATAAAACAGTCTCATCATAATCATCATAATAATATAGTACCATCGATAATATGATTCTGGATAACAGTTTAGGATTTCTTGGACGGGATGGGACAGTTCTTTTTATCCTTAGGGTACATCCATCTAAAAATATACAGTCAAATTGTTATGTTTTAATTTCTCTCTGTGTAGTATGCCAACCAGCTGGACTAATAGGTTCATGTGTTTCATTTTATTTTCATTTTTAGAGGCTTTTAAAATTTTTAATTATTTTGTAATTAGGTCAAATATTTACATATTCCACAGCAAATCCATACAAGAAGGTCTATGCCAAGCCCAGCTTCTATCCCTGTCCCGGGGACCTCATTCTTCCTTCTCCCTACAGATGTAAATGTATTTTATGCTTTATCCTTTTCTTGCCTTTTTAAAAATATAAGCAATTGCATATGTGTTTTTGCGTTCCTCCCCTTTTTCTTAAATAAATGGTGGTGTATTAAACACTTTTTTAATCATGTGTTTTTCACTTAATAAGAATCTTGGAGATTACAACATAGGCATAGAGGATATATTTTGAATAAATTTCTAGGACTAGGATTTTTGGGTCAAAGTGTAATGCATACTGATTTTGATAGATATTACCACATTCTCCTCTACAAGGGTGGATTTTACCATTTTCTGCAGGCATATTTTAATGTTAAATAATTAAATAAGAAATATCTCTACTGAGAAAAGTTAAGTGCTCAGAAGAACTGGACTTTGAACCTCCAAAATACTAACTAGTGGCCCAGTGGTCTGACCCACTGTACCATACCCTCTCCCCATTTTACAGATGAAGAAATTGAGACACAAATAGGGAAGTGACCCACCCTAAATGACATAACAAGCTGGAACTTAAAATCCACATCTCCTGACCCTAAAATTGGATCCCCTTCCAATATGTTAGGAATTACTTATGGTGAACTTGCTTCGCTTAACTGTAAATAGGGAAGAAAAACGTTGCAGTTCTAGGAAGCTAAAAAATTCACAAGATAATTATGGGTAAATTCCAAGATATGGCTTAACTTCTTTAGGCGAACAGGGACTCGGCAATTAGACTATGGTGTCAGGGCACTAAAATGATCTTAGGGATGAGGGAGACGGTCACCCTTGCTGGAGAAGCTGCCCCATTTCTTGCAGAGTGCTTTGAACTTCTTTGAACAAAGATGCCGTTATGTTATGCAAAACTTTACAAATGAATTTGGACAAAGATGTAATTTTCTCAGCGAATGAACAAACTGCAAGCCACAAAGCCTTTTTTTTTTTTTCTTCCTTTTCCTAGAGTAACCCTGGGGTTCTCCTTTGTGCTTGCTTTGAGACAGGTTGATTGACTTATGTGCAATTTGGGAGGCTGGAGTTTTCCTTCCCTCTGCGGACTGGGACGGAGCTGCCTCCAGTGTTGCAGGGAGGAGGCTGAATGAGGCAGAGAAGGTGAGTGGGGCTCGGGCCTGGGGCACGAGTCGAAGGAGGGGGGAACTCTTGCTTCCTGCCTCCTCTCCTTGATGAGAGAAGGCTCTTCGCCTGACCCTAACAGTCTTCTGAGGGGCGTCGTCTCCTTTCTTCTCCCCAGAGATAGAAGCCCAGAGTCGGCCACAGAGCAGGGCCCCAAGGCTCTCCCGGCAGGAAGGCTGGTGTGGACGGTGTTTGTGCCATGTTCCCAGCAGGTGCAGTCAGCCAGCATTAGCGTGGGCCTTGTCCCCACTGTCCACCTTAACTGGAAACTTGGGAAACAGCTTTGTTTGTGGCCCACACCCCCCGCCCCCTTAGCCTGGGCCTCCACAACCTGAGAGCCTCCTGAGTGACAGCCCTGGCATATGGGGGGCAGTCCAAGGACCCTCCTCTGGGCGGGGCGTAGGGCCTGGCAGATGGACAGCTGTCCGGGGCGCAGTGAGCGGCCGGGGCCCACAGCCCCGAAGCCACACCCCACGTCCCGGGTCTGCATTGTTCCATTCTGGGTTAGAGTTTCCTGCTGCTCCCGGCAGCTCTTATTTTACTCTATTAGGCCAGGGTGGCAAGGGAGGACACGCAAAAACTGCAGCCCATAATTTTAGCAGGGCGGTAATTGGCAGTGGATGGCAGGCTGGCCTCCTGGAGGCTGCTGGGCTCAGGGAGTCTGACCTGGAGGCCTGAGCAAGGAAATTCTTTGTGTTCTGGCGTCTCTGCCTCATTGCGTCTCTCTCTCCTCCTAGAAGGGGTTGGGGGTGGGGCCTGGGGAAGGTGGGGAGGGGTTTGAAAGTTGAAAGGTAGAAGCACGGAGCAGGCTGATACTGTGGACGCGGGATCCGGACAAACCTGATGGACATCCAGCCCCACTGGCTTTGTGACCTTCAGAAAGTTTCCTAACTGCTCTAGGCCTCAGTTTCCTGGTTTATACAGTGAGGATAATACTGAACATTTTGTTGTAAAGATTAAATTAAAAAGTAAACATATAAAGAGCCCTGCATGGTGCCTGGCCTATAGAAGGTGTTCAGTGAATGAAAGTTATTATTAATTTCTCATCCGACAGCAGTTCCGATACACTTGCTTTTCATCAAGGTCGTTTCTACGTGGGCCTTGTTAGGGCTACTGCTTACCTGCGAACGGTGTCAGGTTCCAGGGAACACCTGGGAAACTCCTCTGACCGCAGGGCTTTTTCACCCGATCATTGTCACTGAACACTGAACTTGAACTTACTGACTGGGGGAGGGGGAGGGGAGCACACCGTTCTTTTGTATTACCGTGCGTGGAGGACTCTGGTCACAAAAGTGGTATACTAGTTTATTTAAATGGGCACGTCATATATGTAAAGCTGCACGGGAACAGACGCCCAGCCTCGCGACAGATTCAGGGAGTTTGTCCAGCTTCGTGTCACCACGTCCGCTCTCTTGGCACTTTTTCATGCATCCTCCCTGCTCTGTGTTCCCGTCCCCCCAGAGTCCCTCCCCAGCCCTCCCTGGGCACAGGCATTCAGAGTAGCCCAACCCGATCCCCACGTAGGAACCTGGCGGCTGCCTGATGATGCCGGCGTCACCGCCCAGCAGCAGATCGGCTGGCAGCGGAGCCGTGCCCTGCCGCATCCTGCCTGAGCAGACTCCTCCTAGCTTGCACTTCTGCATGCTTCCGGTCTAGTCGGCAATCTCGAGTATTGGTTGGGAGCTTTTTCCTTTTTACTGTGTGTCCACTTCATTCATCGTGTTGTTGGACTCTCACCACCATTCTGTGATAGGAGCAAAGCCGGTGTCGTCACTCCCGCTCGATTGACGTGTAAACTGAGGCTCCAGGAAGCAGTCTGCCCCGAGGATCACAAAACTGATTCGTAAAACAGCCCCTGATAGAACTCCGATGCCCTGAATAGTGGGCTGTTTTTCTCGCCATGACCTCACGCTGCCTCCTCTGGTCTGAAGCACCCGCAAATCATGAAGGGGGAACCCCTATCAAAGGCCGTTCAGACACACAGGGCAACTTGGGGAAAAAGAGTGCAGAAAAGTCACGCTAGCAGGGACATATGGCTATTGAGAAAAAATAAGTTCTGAGAGAGAAGAGGAGCTGATCCCGGTGTCTTTGGACGGTGATAGGGGCCATCACGATGATGATCAGCATGGAGTACTCCCCACGCTCCAGGCGTGGTGCTCCCCCTCACAGCGGCCCTATGAGGTTGGCCCATGACCACCCACCTCTTACCGGTGACAGAAGAGAAGTACACAAAGGTTAAGGCACTTGCTCAAAGCCCCCTCGCTAACAAAGTGCCAGGGCCTGGATTCGAATCTCATAGTGCAGCTCTGGGACCTGCGTGGTTGGCCGTTTGGGTTTGGGGCTGCAGCGTGGTTTTAGGGTGGCTTTTCACTGGAGACATTGCATGGCTGTTTCTGAGCAGGTGTCCCACCAGGTTCCAGAGGTGGGTGTGGTTTTGTAGCTCCAGCTGGGAAGCCTCCTAAGAAGCAAGCGTTCCGTTTCTCTGTCCCCCTCCCTCTGGCTCTTCTCCCTGTGTTCCCAGGCCACTGCCATCTGGAGCTGCCCCAGGCATCTGCTCCTGAGCCCACGCTACTCCTCCCACCCCAGCCCCAGCGTGTGGCACCTTCCTGCCCTCCACCCCTCCTCCTCCACCCTTAGTGCTCCTTGTCTGCTCAGGTCACTGGGAGCAGACTCCGCCCTCTGACACAAGGCGGAGAAGCCACGCAGCTTCCCCAGGCCTTGAATTTCCCCAGTGGGTCCATGGGGTTAATTGCACTCAGACTCCTAAGCCCCTCTGCCCATCAGTGAGAAGCTCTCTCCAAAAACATTGCAACAGGCCACGCCAGACAACGTGGGCTCAGGACACAAGCTGCGAGTTGATGGGGGTGGGGCCGTGGAGCTTCCTTAGCTGTCTGTGTTGCTTCCCTACTGCCTGTCCCTGGGGCAGCCCCCGTGCTCAGCCCCCTTTTCCCGTGGTCACTGAGATCTGTAAGGTAGCCGGGGGGACCTGGGGGGCAGCAGTGAAAGCCACGCCCCTTCATAGCTTTTGCCGTCCGCCTCCTTTCTGCTGAAGCGATGCGATCATTTCTAGACCCCTCCTATCCCTTCCTGCTGCCCTCAGCCCACCTTTTCTCCAGTGGCTGTTGGGTTGGAGACAGCATGTCACCCTGTGAGTCTCTGATGCATTATTAAAGAGGGCCACAGATTTTGGCAAAGGCAGGCCTTTCTATAAAGCTTTCTTCTATGCCACCGAAGCCAATAGTCCTTGGCACTTAAGCTGCCAGCAATTTGCAACCAGACTCCTAGACAAGTGGGGCATCTCATAACTTAGGAAAAACCTCACTCTCTCTTGCCTCCCCCTTTCTGCTCCCACCTCCCCTCCTCCCCTCCTCCAGGCCTCGTGTATTTGCACGTCTCCTCCAGCCTGTGGAAGCCTGCCGGGGTAGCAGTTGGATCCAGACTGATGTCTGTGTTGGATGTAAATGCAGAAGGCTGGAGGGAGGGAGGGAAGGAACAGATGCTGCTCCCTCCTGCTGTCTTAGTCCTTTCCTCCCTCTGCCTTGCTTATCACGTCAGACGGGAATTTTTAAAATGCAACTGGGGATGTGCTACCCTCGGAATATCAGCAGCTAAACCAATATCGACAGCCGAATGGATGTCACTTGGCAAGAACTGACCCAGCTCTCTCTCCCTGGCGTTGCGTCCAGCTGTCTCGTTGACGTCATAGGTCATAGGTCATGGGGCATTGGTGGAGGAAGCTGGTGTGGAATGTTTTGATGAAGGACACCGTGGGCAGAAGCAGGAGAGAGGGGCGCCCAGAGGGACTTTGGCTGGTCTGGGATCTCCCAGGAACGTCCATTTCTCTCTGGTCCAAAGTAGACCGTGCTGTGCAAATAACCGTATGTTGGCTGTGAGCGTAAACATAGAGACAAGGTGTGGCTGTCTGCCCGGCATCACCTACACTGCAGGTCCACAAAGTGGATCTGAAACCCAGCTCATCCAAAGCCATGCAGCAAAACAGCGCACCAGCTGTAATGTGGGGGAAAGGACAAAGGACCGGTGGTTTTTGAGTGCCAAGTATGTGACAGGCCTTGGGTTAGATGCTATACGTATACATTAGCCCATTAATTCATTCAGTCATTGTCACGGCAACCTTGATAAGTAAGCGTATTTATTCCATTCTTAAAGGCAAGAAAACGCGGCCTAAGAGGGAATAAACAAACTGCAGAGACCACGCAGCAGGTAGATGGCTGGGTAGGACTGAGACTCAGATGTGTGTGTCTCCAAGTCCGTGCCCTTCCCATTTGCCAGCAGGATCTTATGTCACTTCCTCCTGAAGCTAAACCTCGGAATCCGTGTCTTGTGTGTTTCCCCTGGTTTCCTCGGCGGTTGGCCATTCACCACTATTTATTAAGCCCAGGCCTGTTCTGCTTTGAGCCGACCCTCCTTCTGCACAGGGCCTGGGCAAAAGTAGATGACTCTTCCCTTGTCCTCGAGAAGCTCCTACTCTGGTTACAGGGCTGACGGCCACCTCTCTTTCCCCCACCCCAATTTCACCTGTAGTCTCGCCCCTCTTTTTTAATCTCTGTTTGAGCTTAGTCTATGGTTTTCAAATGGCTTTGGAAACATGCACGGTCTGTTGAAACTAAGCTCGGAATCCCCCCAATAGAGGGCACAGTAAGCGGCTTGGTAAGAGTGACAGTCGACGTAAAAAAAAAAAGATGAATGAATACCTTTTGCAACAATCTGGATGGAGCCGGGAGACCATTCTTCTAAGTGAAGTATCTCAAGGATGGGAAAACGAGCGCCACATGTACTCACTATTAAATTCATTCATTGGAAATAACCGAGGAGCGCACATGTGCACAGAGTGAAGTAAAACTCGGCGGAAATCAATGACGGGGGAGGGGCAAAAACTACCTAATGGGTACAAAGAGTGATGTCATGAGCAGATGTGTCCAGATGGTAGGTCTCAGAGGGACAGTCCTGGGGGGAGGAAGCTGGGGTTTGAAATAAGGATGGCAGGGGAGCGGCAGGGGGGCGGGCGGTGTTACACTGCTATCTTCCTTTAGGAAAGCTGCTCACAGACAGGGGTTTCCAGCTGTTCTAGAGCCCCCCCCCCTTTGTGTACAGCATTTTATAGTTTACTATGGGAGATAGAGACTACTAGACAGTTTGTGACTTGTTCTTAGCCCTAGGTCTTTTTTCCCTAATTAACCAATATTCAATGTATTAAAATTATAAATCCTGAAACCTAATTCTTCCTTAAACTTTTGACTTCAGTCGACAAATCTGACAATTCTTCTCGCAAATCTCATAAATTTTAATGATCACTTGTTTGGTCCCATTAATAAACTTAGTTCATTTGATTCCTTTGAACATTTGTAACTGAATTTGTAAATTTAATCATTCACTTTCCTTCTTGAAGTATTGCAGTTTTTTTCCCCTAACAAAGTCTTCCAAGTCCTTCTGTAATTCTTTGTTTCTTATTAATAGTTTTAAATAACAGCTTTACTGAGATATGATTCATAGAGTATGCAATTTACCCATATAAATTATACAACTCAGTCATTTTTAGTGTATTTTTAGTGCCCGCAGAGTTGGGTAGCCACCATCATGGTGAGTTTTAGGACATGTTCATCACCACTTCCAGCGTCCCCAAGACTCGTACCATTAGTGGTCACTCCCTGTCCCCAGCCCTAGGCAGTCACTGATCTACTTTCTGCCTCTATGGATTTGCCTACTCTGGATATTTCACGTAAATGGAAGCAAGATGGTTTCAAGGTTCAGCTGTGTGTAGCTTCCCCTTTATGCCTGAATGATACTCCACTCTGTGGTTATCCCACGTTTCGTCTATCCACTCATCTGCTAGAATTACGGGGTGCTATGGTAACCCTTTGAAGAGCTCCGGGTCTTCTAATGCTAATTCCAAGGCCCCTTCTCTGGCCTTCTACCTTCAGCCTCCTAGGTCCTCCTCCTTACTCTTCCCAAATCTCGGGCCCCCACCCTCGGGGACTGTCACACAGGATTATTATCACCTCCCCCTCCAGCCTTCTCTGAGCAGTCCTCTTCCAGACAGGGCCCTGGGGAGACTGCTGCTGCCTGACACCCCGGCACCCGGGTGCCTTCTCCACCCACCCACGCGGAGAGGGGGTTGGGAACTTCGCAAGCCTCCCTCCAGCTGTGAAGAAAGATGTGTGTCTGATTGCTGTGAAAACTTTCTCCCCTGGGGGAGAAGAGAGAGCCAAGGCAAGTGAGAAGCCAGGTTCTTGCATTGTCTCGAGGTGCTGGTGGCAGAATTCCTTCCTAGTCCGGGGAGTGTGTTTCTTTCTCACTCTTCCCTTCAGGCGTCTTCCCTGCGCAGGCTGACCCGGTGTTACTTCTGTTTCCTTTTCTACCTCTGTTAATATGGAAGGAGACTGGTCAGAGCTCAGTCACTAGCAGGGCCAGTGAGTGGGGCCCGAATCACAGTGTGTTCGGCCGGCTAAGCAGGAGGGTCTGTGATGACAACGGGGAGAGTCTTTTCTGGCCCACGCGTGTTTTCTAGTCCTGCCCTCGAGGAATGAGGAGAAAAATGCATAATCCCAAAGAACCTTGGAAAGGTGGCTGGGCTGCAGCACGGGGACACCCTTCCCAGTGTCCCCAGTGACCTCAGCCCGTGTGCTGGGACTGTCAGCAAGGCCACCTGTGCACCCTGGGCCTCCCTGCTGTGCCGGGCTGGGATGTGCTGAGCTCCCGTTGGCCCTGGGTCAAAGAGACAGCAGGAGGCTGAACCCTCTCTCTCCATATACAGGGATATACGTATAATACAAAGATGTGCATTGCAACGTTGTTGTAATGGGGGAAAAAAGAAAGGACCTTAACAAGCAGGAGGTTAAAAGGTCTGTGGTAGACCCACAGTGCAGTTACGACAAAGAGCGCAGGGGTCTCTGTGTCCACGCTATGTGGCTCAATAGCCCAGCCAGCGACGGCCTGGCAGTGAGCCGCGGGCACCGCCCACCCTACAGGTGGCTGCACTGTGCTGGTGGGGCTCTGGTCCCGCCGGTGGCTTATGAATAACACAGTGCCCTGTAAAGAGCCTTTTGCCCCTAGAGAGCCCGGTGTGAACGCTGGAGATTCGCTACATCTGCCAGTCGGTCACCTGGAGGAAGGGGTCTCTTCCCCCTTCTTCTTTCCCATCCCTTCCTGCTCTCCTGACTTAATAAATGGCCAAGTAGTTCAGGTTTCAACCTATAGATTAGTTCTGGGTGTTGAGCAGGAAGCAGCTGGTTTCCAGCCCAGTCCTAATCCCGAGCCCAGGTGTCCCCTCCACCTGCTCCCCAGGAGGGAGTCAGGACCACCTGATACCGTTTCCCTGTCCCCGTGCCCTCTGTGAACTCAGCCTGGGCAGGAGAGGAGGGCGTGGCCCGCTGCATGCTGTTGGTGGTTAGACACAGCCCCCCTCTCTTCTCAGAGCTCCCCCCGACAGTGAAAGGGAGCCAAGCGTGAGACGCAGCCCCTGAGCAGATGGAGACCACCCCCTCCAGCCCTGAGAAGGGAGGGGGGAACCGGGAGTCGAATCCCATACACAAGGCTTCCTTGGCTATTCGAAAATCCTAGATGAAGACTGGTTGCCCCGCAGGCGAGGAAGCTGGGTCTGTCCCCCAGGTGTGGGGAGAGTGGGTCCTGGAGCAGGCTGGTGAGTGCTTCCCCCACCGGCCAAGTCCACGTGCCCCCCGGAGAGCTGGGTGGAGTTACTGCCCCGCCGGGAAGGGGGTGGGGGTGGGGGCGGGGAGGATCCTGTGAGCAGACTGGCTTTCTTAGAAGGTGCTGAGACCTGGGTCATTTTGTTTGGGGTAACGAGGGAGATAGGGTGCGATGAAGCTCTGTGGCAGGTGCCCTTTGAGGAGTGGGAGCCAGGAGTTCCTCCCTGCTGCTTTCCCTGCTCATCCTGTCTTCTTTCAAGGACCTCTCTGTCTTCCTCCTCCTTGCCTTGTGTTCTGTCTCCTTGTGGCAGGCCAGGGATCATCAATGGGTGACATCCTGAGTTTCCTAGGAGACTCGCCGCCTCGACCTCGGATGCCTGTGAACTCCAAAGAACGGAGTGCTGGGGTCGCCATCTGCTGCATTGTTTCTTGCTTGGCAGGACAGAGGTGGACAGGAGGTGGCAATGGGGATCGGAAGGCAGGAGGGGGACCGGGCCCCGCACAGTGCCCGGGTCGTCCCTCTGCTGGAGGCAGATCCCAGCGCCCAGTGCCGCTAAGCCGGAGCCTCACGGTGAGGTGGGCGGGCTGGCAGTGGAGGTGATGGCAGTTCTCAGGCTGGCACCCAGAGCATCTGAGCCCCCAGATCCGGAGAGTCTGTCTGTAGGGTGAAGAAAATAGGGCGGTGTTGAGAGTGGCCACCTGCCCGAAGTCAGACAGAAGGCTCTGAGAGTCAACAGGGAAAGGATTAACAGAGAGAAAGATGATTGTGTCTGCTGAGCAGGGA
>VBSM01002937.1:5831837-5843131 GCA_008086735.1 Cheirogaleus medius
GCCCCTGGTGCCAAAAAGGCTGGGACCGCTGCTCTGGAACAGCGCCCACCACCAGCTCTGCTACATGAATGAATCCCACCAACTGCGGCCCAGAAGCCCAAGGCGGCTTCCGCTCCAGGAGACGAAGAGCTGCCAGCTGAGCCGTGTCTCGGCGCTGCCAGTCTTCTCTCCCCGTCACTTCAGATGTGTTGTGACCGCCGGGACAGCCTGCCCAGAATGGGGCTGCGGGAATGCGAGGCGCTCCCGATGGTGACAGCTTGCGGGAGCCGTGGGCATCCTGTCTGTCTGCCAGGGACAGCTTGTGGCATCAACACCAGGGGCCCCCGATATGGGGAAAGAAAGCAAACCAGGACCCAGAAAAAAGGGGAAAATAGACAAGCAGGCTGCGATCGCGTATGCGTGATTATTGTAACTACTTACTATTTGTGTTGATAATGCCGTGCGCGGAGCCAGAACGCTCCCCTCGTCTCCGCTCAGTGGCAGCAGCTGACATTCATTGAGCCTTGCTACGTGCTTTATGTAGGATCCGTGTAATATTAATAAATCCTCGCAGCAGCCCTCTAGAGTGGGTGCTAGTCCCCATTTTTCAGATGACACATACAAAGCTCCGAAGGTTCAGTACTTGCCCAAGCCAGTACTTATAAGATGGGGGGCCTTATAAGTGGGGAGGGCCTCAAGCCCAGGCGGTCTGACTGCACAGCCTGTGCTCTCGATGAACTGGACCAAGACGCTGCCACGCCCAGCAGTCTTCCCTGGTGGCTGATCAAGACTGGATTCGCACATGCCCCAGCTCTGACATTTTGAATCGGAATCTCTCACAAGCCTTGCAGATGGAAAGGCCTTGAGTTCAGACAGGTTGCCCACGGATGTGGACCATCCTATGTAAGATAACAGGTTCTGAGGGTCTTCAGATTCCAAAAGGTTTTTAAAAGACCTGATTTGGTCCCTGCTAGAAGTTTGAGGGTCCAGGAGTCTGCACGTGTAAGTAGTGCCCAGGTGATTCCGAAAAGCATTCAGCTTTCTTCCTCCTACGTGGGAGCATCGTCAGTGACACACTTGGCCAAAGGCCATTTGGATGTTTTGCTCCACAGTAGCAGGACATTTCATGTTCAGGCGGCTCTATTCTCCTTTCCGTGTGCGCGTGCGTGTGTGTGTGTGTGTGTGTGTGTGGGGCATGGGGGGTCTCAGATATCCAAGAGCTGAATCATGTTCCCCAGTACGTAGTACACCATCCGTCCACACAGGATTTCTCTCTTAGCTGTGTTTAGTTTTGTTCTTTTCCTCACTCTCCTCCCACCCCCTACCCCAGCCATGGGGCTCCTGTAATGTATTTTATATCCTCACAGTCTACCTCTTGCCTGTTTGATTAGATACGTTAGTAAAAGGATCCTTCAAACACATTGCATTTGTAGCGTGTTTAATTCCCCCGCATGGTACGTGGGACGACCCTTCCCCGTGTCTCAGGGGAGCACAGGCCTCTGAAACGTCCTCCTATTCGGTGCTAGTTTCGCCCCTGTGGAGTTAAACAGGACAATTCTGCGCTCTCCCGCGGCACGTGAAGACGGGCACAGTGGCGCCGCTTCTTCGCCCTGCCTCTCCCCTGCACGTCCCCCCCGTAGGACATGGCGGGTTCCTCACCCTCCCCAGCGTGGTCTCACCAGGGCCTGACACACCCCCGCCAGCGTGTCGTATTAACACTTCTCTCGGCCTCAGCGGTCACCTCTTGTGTCGTGGGAAGGGCTGGCAGAGGACCCTGAGCGAGGACGTCGCTGGGCTGCAGAGCAGGGCTGCGCTGTCACTGAGTTGCGCTGGCACTGTGAGCTTGACTAGCGTAAGTGAGTGACCCCTGCCCTTTGCCCCCTTCCCCTGGCTATGGGGAAGGGGGACTGGAAGCCTTGCCCAGGTGAGGCACCCGCCCTCACGCCACATTGGGTCCTTCGAGCTCAGCACTAGAGCCCCCTTGCCCGGGCGGATGGTGGACTCTCCCTTTCCTTTGACTTGGATGGAAATTTCCTCAGGATGTGCGGGACGGTCACAAACTGCATTCCGATCTCCCAAGCTGAGTGAGCCCGGCCCGGGGAGCTGAGGCCTCTCCCTGTGTGCTCGTATCCAGTACCCTGCCCCCCTCATCTCTGCTCTTTTACCTTCATGAGCCTATTACGGAGACCAACATGACACCTTTGTTATTGAGGTGAAACGCACATGACATAAAATAAGCCATTTTAAAGTGCACAGTTCAGTAGCATTTAGGACAGTCACAATGTGTGTAGCCACCACCTCTATCT
The DNA here is from genome assembly GCA_008086735.1 of Cheirogaleus medius. Taxonomy (NCBI): domain Eukaryota; kingdom Metazoa; phylum Chordata; class Mammalia; order Primates; family Cheirogaleidae; genus Cheirogaleus; species Cheirogaleus medius. The sequence continues at coordinate 5,834,123 of VBSM01002937.1, forward strand.
TATTCCAAAACATTTTCATCATCCCTAAAAGAAACCCTATACCCATCACATAGTCACTCCCATTCTCCCTTTCCTTCTGCCTCTGGTCACCACCAATCTGTGTTGTCTTTAGATATCTGCTGATTCCAGACATTTTTTTTTTTTTTTTGAGACAGAGTCTCACTCTGTCACCTGGGCTAGAGTGCTGTGGCATAGTGGCATCAGCCTAGCTCACCGCAAGCTCAAACTCCCTGGGCTCAAGCGATCCTCCTGCCTCAGCCTCCCGAGTAGTTGGGACTACTGGCGCTCACCTTCGCTCCCGGCTAATTTTTCTATTTTTTGTAGAGATGGGGTCTCACTCTTGCTAAGGCTGGTCTCAAACTCCTGGCCTCAAGTAATCCTCCTGCCTCAGCCTCCAAGAGTGCTAGGGTTATAGGTTTGAACCACCTCTCCTGGCCTTGGACATTTCTTACATGAAATTTATCTATAGGATCGTTCAACATGTGACCTTTTTTGTATGGGTTCTTTCACTGAGCATAATTTTGGGGGTTCATCCACATTGTAGCATGTGTCAGTATTTCATTCTTTCTTATGACTGAATAACATTTCATGGTATGTAGATACTAAAATTTGTTTAGCCATTCATCCGTTGATGGACATTTGGGCTGTTACCACCTTTTGGCTGCTGTGAATGATGCTCCTATGAACACGTGTGTACATGTACTTGTCTGAGTCTTGTTATTAATTCTTTGGGGCATATACCTACAAGGAGAATTGCAGAGTAATATGGCAATTTTATGTTTAGCTTTTTTGAGGAACTGCCAAATTATACATTTCTTTTAAAAATAGCAACCTCACTCTGGTACTTTCCTGTATATAAAAAGGCAAGGAAAGTGGGTGGAGAAGCCCTGGGCTAGGAATAAGAGACCTGGGTTCTTTTTCTAGCTTTGCCACCAACCAGCCGGGTAACCTTGAGCCAAGTCCTCACTTCCCCTCTCTGGGCTCTTGTTTCCTCATCTCAAATGAAAGGAGATTGTTTAAAGCTAAGTGATCTTTAAATTCTTTTCTTCTTTTAAGATTTTGTTGGAAAATATTGGGTTCCAGAGAGTAAAGGGGGAGAGAATTGTTAGACAGCTAAACGTGATTATCTCAATATTCTTTTTCTACTGTGTTATTAAATTGTGAGTTTAAAAATGTCCCAAACGATCGGGCTTTTTTTTTCTTGCCAATGTGTTTCTGGTTTAATGAATAGCTTCTGGCTTCCTAGTTCCATCAAGATTCCCCAAATTAAATATTCCTTCCCTTTCCCATTACTTCCTACGGCTTGGCAGCTCCTAAACCAGACATGGTGGTCACAGAGCCAAGACGGAGCCGTCACCACGGCCCTGAAGGGACGCTGAGCCTTCTCCTAGCGCACTTCCCTCCAACTTTTGGCTGGATGGTCAGAGTCTGGTCTCTGGAGGTGTATGAGCCAAGGAGCGGGCATTACCTGGCTCTTTTCGGAACAGTGTGAGGACCATCTTAGAGAGTTAGGAAGAACCAAAGACCTCCTGTGATGCCTTCTAGCCAAAGGGTCCCTGTTTGGGAGATTTTCTACTCTCTTAACCCTCTTCCAACTGGTTGGTTTCCTAGCCAGAATGCAGCATCTGTGTAGGACGGGCGTTTTTTCCTTCTAATTAGTAGCCTTGGCAGTGTGCAGCCCAGGTCCACAGCAGGTGCTCTCCTGCGCCTCCTGGTGGTTTTCTGGGGAAACGTGAGGTTTTAAAAACATGATCCAAGTGTCTTCTTATTTTGTTCATTCAAGCATTAAAACATTCATTTGTTCATTTTTTTCATACATTCGTACATCCACCTATCACGTATTTTTGAGGGCCTGCTATGCTTTAAGTACTGTGATAGATGCTAGGAGTAGAATAATAAGACAGGGCACTTCCCCTTATAGAGCCTTCATTTTTATAGGGGAGACAGACAAGTGGCTTTTGGAATAAATACAAAGTGAAAAGCGTCGTGATGGGGAGAGTAACGGGTGTGCAGGAGCACAGACGAGGGACACGCGGGTCCAGTCCTAACAAGAGAGGGCAGACTCAGAGCATTCTAGGCAGAGGTTGATCTATGCAAAAGTCAGAGCATGGTGCATGGAGGGACCTGGCAGAAGAGCAGGGTCGGCTGGAACACAGGACACGAGGGGGTGGTGAGAGCTGAGACGGCACAGGGGAACACTCTGCAGGGCCTCTGAGCCACACCAAGGACGCTGCCTTTAACTGCTAAGCAGCAGGGAGCCATCAAGAGTTGGACTAGGGGACTGACATGTTTACGTTTGCCCCTTAGAGATAACAGCTCTGGTCCTGGGTGAAGAGGGAGTCAGGGGGGCAACAGTGGATGCAGAAAATATCACACAGTACCCCATTAATGTGCATGATTATTATGTATCAACTAAAAATAATAAAAGCAAAAAAGAATACTACAGGGGGAGAAAAGAATGGCAGCAGAGAGACCACTTAGGAAGCCGTTGCAGTAACTCTGGCGTGAAATGATGGCGACCAAAACCAAAGTGGTAGCAGTGGGAAGGTAGGCAAGTGGATGGAGCCCAGAGATACACACGAGGTTGGGGGAAGATCCAGGGAAAAAACTGCTAAAACGTGAATCAGAATCCTTTAGCTTGCCCCATACCCTGGCCACTCATCCTTTACAGTGATCAGTGGGTAATCTGCATTTTGCTCCAGGTCTCCAGATAGGTGGCTTTGGATCTGTTGTCCTCCCATACTGCAAGCCCCAGAGCCCTGTCCCTGTCCTCTGCACCCTCAGTCAGGATGGAGGTGAGGTGGTAGGGGTGCCCAGTTGAGAGTTGGCTTCAAGTTGCTGCCAAATACAACTGCAAGAGAATGGTGTCTCCATTCGATAGGTAGCTGTTTAGTCCAGGGAAGCTGGAGGAGTTCAAGAGCAGCTCCTCCTGCCTTCCTCTTTGCCTTGGCACCAAGGTGGAACAGCAGACTGGACCAGTTTTTAAGACTCCATGTTTCAGAGCCTCGGGTAATCTCGAAGCTCTGTATTTGAGTCTCAGCTGCAGGCCCTGCTTGCTCTTCTCTCTCAGGAGAAGGGGAAGAAGAAGGATTTGTCTCTTAAGGATCCATTCCAGGCTTTTTAACCCCATCCCTGTAAACCCCGGGTTGATTTCTTGTGCTTGAGAATGTGCGCTTTGGGCTGTCATAAATGCTGCTTGTTCTGCCGACCACCTGAGGCCCATTTCTTCTGGGTCACTGTCTCACCACTGCCATTATCTATAAAGGGACAACATCAGGGACCGCTGCACAAAATATTTGCAAAAGTCGTTAATAAAAAATAAAGTCCTTTGGGCAACCAAGTTTTTACCTATCTAACCCATGATCCCCAGGGCTACCAACATCACCCTGCCCCTGTCGCCCTGGGACCCAAGGACATGGGTGTGATCTCCTCTCTGTGCCCCTGCCCCAAACACGCTCAGCCCCAGGCATGCTCTACACCTGTGTTTCAGAGAGACTATGAGATTGGCACATTTCTCACCAGCTCAGCTCATGGCATCTTCCGGATGCTGGCCCTGCAGGCCAGTGGGCCAGTGTTTGTTTGCATGACTGTTCTATGTAGAGCTGCCCTTTCTGCTATGACAGTGGCTCTCAACTGGGGGTGGCTTGCCCTACAGGGGACAGTTGGCAATGTCTAGAGACATTTTTGATTGATGGCGGCAGAGGGGTGAGCTCTACTGGTGTCTAGCTAGGGACGCTGCTAACGTCCTACCATGCATAAGACAGCTCTCCACGCCAAGAATTGCTCAGTCCCAAATGCCAATAGTGTTGAGGTTAAGAAACCCCATTCTAGAACATTATTCTGTGACCGAGAGGACCCTTGAGTCCTCCAAGGTCCTGTAGGATTACGAGAGCAAACCGCAAGTTCAAGCCAAACTAACTCACTGTTGTGTTTCTTTCCCCAGCTGAACTCTGTCCCGGAGGCCCCGTTAAAGCGGCTGGAGGCAGCAAGACCCCGAGGGCTGGGCAGCCAAGAGCGGGGCCTGGCGCCGAGGATGGCCAGGCAGCAGCCGCCGCCCTGGGTGCATGCAGCCTTCCTCCTCTGCCTCCTTGGCCTTGGCGGAGCCATCGAGATTCCTATGGATCGTGAGTCCTGCTCCATCCTCTTCTCTTTCACTCCTGATTTTGGGCAGAGGAGGAGGAGGGGAGCTGGGAAGAGTTAAGATCCTTTAGAGAAGGTCGGGGAGGGGGCAGCTGTGGATTCTGAGATTCAGAACGGGGTTTCTCTCCAGAGAACTGACGCAGGCTCGTGTTTGGAAAGCTGAGCCGATGCGCCACAGGGCTGGTCTCTTGGCTGTGGCTGAGCCGGTGCTGGGCGGGACCAGAGGTGGCAGGGCTTGGAATTCTGAGTGCCACTTGGACTTTGTCCCTCTGCTCCCACCATCCATAGAAGCAGCTTCCAGGGTCAGGCGTGGTGGACTGTTCTTACTTGCCTTTCTAACGTCTGATCTATCTAAAACTGGACCCTCAGGCCCTCCCGTCTGGATTAATCAGGAGAACGGATGGCCTGGGAAGGGCTGGGAGGAGAATTATCCTTGCAAAAGACATGGCTGAAGGAGACATTGATGTACTGCCCCATTATGGTACCTCCACGGGAGAACCAGGCACGGATTCCTTCTGTTCATTTTCAACTTTCCCATAATAAAGATGAAAAGTAAAAGCCCTGTCATTCTGTTTCTCATGGCCAGGGCGTTATTTGGCCATCAGAATCATACAGTAAAGGGCTTAGAATGCTGAGCTGTCAGCCGTGTCTCTACCAGCCATCTCTGTTGCTAGGTCACAAACGGCCCATTGATTGGCAGCCGTGCTGCTTGGCCACCTTTGCTGCAATCCTGATACTGTTGCCGGGCAGTCCTAGCATCCTGGTGCTAAGCGGTGGGCTCACCACCTCCGACCCCTGTTCTCTGCATCAGGAAATAGATGGGACCCACGTGATGCCAGCATTGGCTTGGGCCCTCTCCAGTTGACAGATGTCTGGGGAGGGGCTGGGAGGGTCATACAGACTCCAAGAAGTCCCCACTGAGCTCTCCAAAGCCAGGCGCGTGGTGCTGGAGTTAGCGTAGTTGGGAAAAGAGTAGCAGGTGTCTCAGCCCTCCTCGCACGCCGCTTCACCGATAGCGGCTGCCCCAGAGAGGCAGCTCCTCTGTAGCAACTGTCAGTCAGACCCAGAGGAAAGATGGGCGGGCCCCGCCGCCCTACTGACAGCTCCAGGTATGTGAGCTTGCGTGTGTGTGTGTGTGTGTGTATGCATCCACGTGTGTGCACGTGCACAGGGAAGAAGGCGAGGAGAGTTGTGGAAGGAACTGTTCCCATGGCTACCATCTGCTCGGCTGGCTCAAGGAGAGTTTCTCATTAACGGTCCCAGGCAGACAATCTAATGGGGAGCGTAGTAAGGCCGAGTCCCCGGAGAGGAGGAGGGTGCAGAGGAAATTGGGTTATCAAGGAAGTGGTGAAGGCTCATTTCTCTTCTGCCGCTTCTGCTCGCTCACTCAGCTGCCACTCTGATCCCTGGGGCCAGCGAGTGAGGGGCTCCCGCACGGGGAGCCTACAAATAGATGGCTTCGGCGTCCGTGTTCAGCGTCGGGATTTCTAAAGCCTGCTGGACACAGGGACACGGCAGGGCCCGAGCAGTCAGGCTCTCCAGGCTACCACGGTGGTGCAGCGAGCTGAGAGTGCCCTGACCTCCCTGCCACCCTCCCCCCATTCCAGTGTCCCTTAGGAGGGCCGGGAGGACCCACCTCCACCCCTCCACGCTGTATTCACGGAAACCCAAGGCTTTGCCAGCTCAGAGTCACACAGCAAATGGGTGATGGAGTCAGAGAGAATCCAAGTCTCTCAACACCCCCAACTTGGCACCAGATGTGCCCCACCCCTCCCTCCTCATCCCGCCGCCTTTAGTCCTTCTCGGAACTCACTGGGATTGCAGGTGCCACATGCCAGGCAGAGCGCAAAGTGCCGTATGTGTCTCATTGCTCGTGATTGTCACGGCTGATCCACGAAGGAGGCGTTACCCTTAGCTTACGGGTTAGAAAACAGGTAAGCGGCAGAGCCAGGAGGTGACCACAGCACCTCTCTGATGGGGAGGCGAGTCCTTCTGCGACACCATTCCGCGTCGGGGCAGGAGGCCTCGGCTGCCGGGAGCAAGCCGCGTACACACTGCACCTCCCTGGTCGCTGCAGACACGATGGCCACGGCAGCGTGTCCCAAAGTCTGCAGAAGCCAAACACAAGGCAACAGAGAGGAAAGCCCTTCAGAGAGGACCCAGTTGCCCTGGGAGGAGGTTCTTTCCAACAGGTCTCTTCCTCCTGCCGGGCCCAGCATGACAGACATCCCGGGAGAGCAGAGCCCATGTTCTCTGTCACCCCGGGCTGGGGAAAGATCAGGCATTCTCGATGTTGGCTGGGAGGGCTGGCCTGCCAGGCGTGGCTTCTACACTTGCCCCTTGGGGCGTTATCGGTGCCTCGAGCGCAGAGGCGTCACCGCTGCTGGGGTAGTTTGGGACAGCAGGCTTCCTGGGACAGAGCCCTGGGCTCCCGCACAATCCCTCATTGAAGGCCCGGCCTCAGCTCCCGCCAGCGGACTCACACGCACCCCTCCCACCCAGCCCCAAGGAGAACAGCACGGCCTTTGAAAAAACCAAAGGATCACCGCATCAGCCAGAGTGGGTTTGCCAAAAGGCGAGTGTGCTGGTCCCCGTTCTCCCGGCATCGAGGAGACTCAGCATCTTCTCCTAGGAATGCGCAGAGGAGGGCAGGGGAGCAGAGAGACGCTTGCTCCCCACCTCCCTCCCAAATACCGCTGCAGTGTGGCCTCGGCTCGCACATACTCCTCTGAGGGGTAGGACGGGCGCCAGAGGTCGTGAGTGTCAGAGCAGGGACACATAAGAAGCGCCTGAGTGAAGAGACCTGGCAGCGGGACGGGCCGCTGCCTCACCCCTGCAGAGCTCGGTCGGAGCCTTTTCCCCGCCCCTCGGAAGCCAAAAGAGCACATTCATCCTCCGCTGGACAGCGTCGTGCTCCAAGTTCCAAAGGAGAAGAGAAGGCAGGTGGTGTGACACTGGGTAGGAGCTAGACAGGCTGTCCCCACCGCCTCCCTGTGGCGGCTGGTCTTCTGGGCTGATTCTGCCCCTGTGATAAATTCCTTGGCGGCACAGTGGTGGTGCAGATGCTGTTACTCCTTTAGACAAGTAGATTCTCCGGAGGCCCCAGGCCTGGTGGTCAGAGGGGCTGGGGGCCGCACCCAGCCAGCTCTAGCTGCCCTGAGTCTCCGGCACCCACCGTCTTACCTCTCACCCACCTTCGTCCAACATGTCAAGGAGAACGGAGGCCTCAGGCCCCACCTGGCTCTGGCCAAGGATGGATTTGTAAGAAGGGCTCTGGAGCAGGCGTCGGGAGAGCTGGTTCTCACGCTAGCTCTGCAGCGAACTGCCTGTATGATCTTAACCACGTGACTTCCTTCCCTTGGTTTTGAGATTCCCTGCGTGATGTCTAGGGTCTTTCCATTGAACCAGCCTCCAACTCTATAAGAGAGAGGCTTGACGCCCACGTGGGCTCCAAGGAGTCCATCGTCAGCCTTCCCGGCTGGGGTGAGGCCTTGAAGGTAGCAACTGCGTCCTGAATGAAGAAGCCAGGGCCCTGGACTTGGGTTCCAAGGAGCAGGCTCCAGTGTCAGCCCTGCCTCTCCCGAGAACAGCGCCTTCTTTGCACCCCACCCCCTGTGCCCAACTCCACTGGCTTTCAGTCTTTCCAGGATTATCTTTCTTGGGGCCCTGCAGGAAAACCGTACGTGGACGAGAAAATGCTACAGTGGCAGCTCCAGGGAGCCTTGTGTTCAGAAACCGTCGGTTGTGGCTTTTCCCCCGGACTTCTCATGCCTTTTAGTTTCTTGCCCAGGCAGTCCTGGGCAGATGGTGAAGCAAAACATCTCTTCTGTGCTCCGGGGGCTGCACGTCCCTGGCCCGCTTGAGTGAAGTATTTTGGACCCTTTCTGGATCTCACTCTCGAGACTTTCCTTTACTGACGGTGTAGTCGGGTACACGTCCTGCTACCCTTCACCCCTCCTTCCTCTCTGTCCCTCTTCCTGCATCTCCCGGTCCTAGCTTAACTCTGGCTGCTCCCGGTGCCCTCTCTGAGCCCCCCGCATCCTCTTCCGCATCTCACTGCGGTGAGGTTGGAAGGCTTCAGGGTCACCGTGACCCTGCCCTGATGCCGGCAGCCCCCCGCTCCCCGCAGGAAGCCCTCACTCCGAAAAGTCAGCCTGCGAAGCCCGTGCAACATCTGTGCCAGCGTGAAATGAGGATGTCACGTTACTTTCTGATATAATCGGAAAAGACATTTTTAAAAGTTTCAGCAACACATGTTCTCTTCTGCAGACAAATTTTAACGAAGACTTTCTCCCCCTAAAGAACACACCACCCAGAACCCCGTTATCCCAAGCACGGTGCACACACCACCAGCGCCGGCATCGCCGAGGCGCTTGTCAGAAATGCAGAATCCCAGGCCCCCACCCCAGACCCACTGAATCAGAACCTGCGTCTTAACCAGATCCCAGGCGATGCATGAGCTTGTTACGGCTCGAGAAGCCCTGACCCCAGACGCATGCACACACCTGCACAGGAGCACACCTGTATGGGCACATGCACATTTCAGGTGAACGCTGGAGAATATTTGTGCCGCCCGCCTCTTCCCCGCTTCGTGAAAAACACGGAAAGCAGCAGTAGGCTGTGCACTGTCCCCGGAGTCTTGCGTTGAGAAGTGGGATTTCCGTAGGACAGTGTACTGTGAGTAGGAACGGTGCCCGTGAATAGAGCAACAACAATTCACCTTTCCCTAGAGTCTTCCAGAGGATGGGAAGGGAGGAGATGGCGAGGAGAGCAGGAGCTTTCGTGTGTGGCAGGGAAGGAGGTGTAGCGGGGCAAGTGAGGCCTGGGAGCTCTGCCTTGCAGCAGGGGCTGAGATCTGCCACCTGCCTG
>VBSM01002937.1:5855381-5887626 GCA_008086735.1 Cheirogaleus medius
GAGGCCTTCGCTAAGTGGTCTGATCTTACGACAACGGAAATCCAGAGGGACCAGCCCAGTGCCTGCCTCGCCACCTTCGCTGGCAGTGGAGCCCCCGGGCGCATGTCAGAATCGCCTGTTGCCTCCAAAACCATCAGCCACACAGGCCGCCCCTGGGTTCTGATTTAGTTGGCTTCATCCAGGCCCTCACATCCCTGTTTTTTAAAAGCGCTTCAGGGGATTCTAATGAGCAGCCCCAGTTTAGAACTACTGTTCTATGGACTCGAAATAGATCAGCATCTGTGCAGCCAGCTGGCCCGGTGCAGGCTGGACCAAGCCATCCCAGGAGGATGGGCCCTGGGGCAGGTGGTGAGGGCCTCGTGCTGAGACGCGAGGGCTCCTGCCATCCCACGGGGAGCCTGTCCGGTTCCTTCTGCCCACCCCACGCCGTCTAACTCCCCTGCCCGTGTCTGTCCTTGTCTTCCAGCTGCTCCCTACTGGCTGGACGAACCCAAGAACCTTATCCTGGCTCCTGGCGAGGATGGGAGACTGGTGTGTCGAGCCAATGGGAACCCCAAACCCACCGTCCAGTGGATGGTGAACGGGGAACCTCTGCAATGTAAGTAACAAGCCGTCGTCCCACCTGACTCTCCTCCGTCTCCCGTCGGAGGCTCCGGGTCCTGTCACTGTGGCCAGCGCTGGTCGTACTGGAAGTGAAGGAAAGGAGTAGCCTGTTGGCAGCTGCTTCTCAGCAGCTCTGGACGTCTCAAGAGGCAGGAACCTAGCTCGTCCTTGTGCGAGAGAACAGGGAGTCGGGGACCTGGAGCCCTGTGGTCATGTTCCTATGGTTAGGGGAGTTCTGCTCCCTCGGGGTTTTCTTAAGTCTCTGCTTTCTGCCCCTTAACGATTACAGAACCCAGTTCCGGGGCCGGGGACTGTGGCTGCATCTCTGCGGGTTTGGGCTCTGAGTGATGGCTGTTGCAGAGCTCAGCAACCTGTTGCTGCTGGTTGTCTAAGTCCCACTCTCTGCTGAGGGCGAAGGAAGAAGCAGAATGATATGATAATGATAGTGAAAGATGATGGTTAGCTACGAGGAAGAACTTCCCCATGAGAGCAGATGCACAGGTGTGGTTTATGGAGTATGCATAGACTTTGGGGAAATTTCGTCTGGCCCAGATGGACGGAGTGGGTAACTCCAGGGCCCCTTCCAGCCAGTGGTCTTGGTCAAGTTTTCACATCATACTCCTTCCCAGTTGCATTTACTTTTTAAAATGTCCTGTCATTACTTTTTCTAAGGGGTCAGAGGAAATGTAAACAATGGTATCGACCAAATGGGACAAAAAAAAGAGATGGAGAGAAGCCAGAATCCAACTCGAGAGCAGCGGCTGGCAGAGCAGCTAGAGAGGCAGGGCAGACAGGTAGAGGAGAGGGTGAGAGCTTCGCGTTTTAGACGTTTATTATGTGCCAGGCACTGTGCTGGGGGCTACCCCCTGTCATTGCTTTAACCTTGAACATGAAAGGCAAGGAGACAAGGCTCTGGTTGGTGCAGTGAATTAATTGCCCAAGATCAGAGGGCCGGTGAGTGGTGAAGCTGCGGGTTGCTGTGAGTCTGCAGCACCCCTCTGCCAGCTAGCACTGAGCCTAGTGGTCCCCAGGAAGTATTATTGCCCTGGTTACAGGTGGGGACAGGGACACTGCCTGCCCTCTGCACTTGTCTCTGTCCCAGCAGCACTCTGGGGCTAAGGCAGACAGCGGTGCTAAACTCCACAGCACCATTAAGTAAATGCAGCCCAGGACTTGCCGCTGAGCCTTGGCCCTGGAAAGGTCCCCTGTCACTCTCTCCAGGGAACATGGGGGTGGGGAATGACTAGGCGGAGCACTGGTTCCCTGGGAACCGCCAGGCAAGGAGGTGTTCAGGTTGCCGGCGTTGTCTGCCCCAGTGCCTTGTTGCTGAGTGGGGACCCGGGGACCGATGATAAGGACGCTGCCCTCGTCTCCGTTTACCGTGGGCTGACGCCCCAGTTCCGGGAGCTGACTCGCTGTCTGTGAAGTGGCGCCCGCAGGCCGGACTCCTCCGTCCTCCTCTGCTGACCTCCCTTGCAGGTCTGAGTGATGCTGAGCGAGTTCGTGGACTCTGCACGCCTGATCCCCTGCTTCCTAGTCCAGAAATCTTATGGAGGAAATCACCTAGAGGTTAAAGATGAGCAAAGTGGCAGTTGTTCACATTTCTAGAAATTTTTTGGTTTTGTAGCTCATTATCATTCTTTTATCTCAGCCTTCCTTAGAGTAGGAGAAAGATGGGAATGATTCTCCTCCATTTTTCAGATGAAAGAAATGAGGCCCAGAAAGTTTACTGATTTGCCAGATCCTGGAGTGATGTGTGGACAGAACCAAGACCTCCCCCTCCAGCCACTCCCCAACCCCTTCTCTCTGCCCCCCAAGCCGGCAATACTGGGAGAACCACAGGGGGGAATGTCTTCTCTCAGCTTAGGATACATATTTTGGGAAGACCTGGGAGTTTGGGCAAATATAAGGGCTCTTTCAGTTTTCAGCAGGCGTTGGCTCACGAGTTTCCCTTTGTGAATGTTTGGAGAACACTCTGCTCAGACGATGGGAAGGTGGTGGGCCCGTCTGTCTGAATATTGCCTTATCCTTTTCAAAACCCATTTACGTATACACACATTGGATAATGACGAAAATAATCAGTACGTGCTAGGCCTTCTGCGAATCAGTTTGTACGTGCGTAAAATCTCAGGCATCGTCACGACGACGCCATGAGGCGATACGTACGTTCTTCCCATTCTGCAGACAAGGAGACGGAACCGGAGGGGGATTGAGTGGGGCCGTAGGTGATGTGGTCAGAACTCAAACCCCTCTCCGTTTCCAGAGTGTACACTCTCAGCCACACCTGCCCAGCGTTACGTAGGTCGAGCAGGGATTCATATTCCCAATATGCAAGATGCTAGACTAGACTAGACTAGAGATAAACTCTAGTAGGCTCAGCAAAGGGTCAAGGTCACACCGGTCAGCAGAGGTGAGGCCAGAAGCTGGGCGGTCTGGGACGCCCCCCCAGTGCCCTGCACAGCACCCCAGTCGTCCTCGGGAGCCCTGGCCTGAGCCCCAAACGCCCCTCACCCTGACACAAGGAGTGTCTCTTTCTCATCCGTAGCGGCACCGCCCAACCCAAACCGCGAGGTGGCCGGCGACACCATCATCTTCCGGGACACCCAGATCAGCAGCAGGGCGGTGTACCAGTGCAACACCTCCAACGAGCACGGCTACCTGCTGGCCAACGCCTTCGTCAGCGTGCTGGGTGAGTGCGTCCCTCGCCGCCCCCTGCTCTCCTGCCGTGGAGTCGCCGTGGGGCTTGGTTGTGTCGCGGGGCACAATTTCTTCTCCAGAGACTGGCCAGTCCGGGCGAGGTAAGAGGATGTGGGGATGGGGAAGCGTGGACTGAAGGTGAGCTTTGTAGGAAGCGTGCGGCACTTGAAATGCACAGAGCTGGGTGAGCAGACAGACTCAGTTCCACCAGAGAGTCAGCATTCGTCCCCCTCCTCCCCTGGGGAGCGAGAGTGGGTCTGTCCCATGTCCTTGGCGCATCCATGATGACTTTCCCCGGCTTCTCGGTTGGGTCCCAGGGTGGCAAGTGGTTCTGAGCGTGTGTGCTGCACCCCCTGAGCAGGGAGAGGGTGGTGGGAGGGGAGCCAGGAGGTGTCTTAGGGCTGTGTAGGGGCAGCCACAGAACCTGCCGGACAATTTGGGGAAAGTTTTTGCAAAAGCTGGATGGGATGTAGGGTAGGTCGAGGACAGATGGACAAACTTACCCTTCCCCCCCTAATTCCTAGAGGCTTCTTGAAGGTGGGGAGGTTGGTGGGAGAGGTGTCTTGGTGCATGGAGAGCTGCCGTAAGGAGAAAGCATAGGCAAGACCGAAGGGGAAGAAATGGAAGAATTAGACTCCGCACCCAAGATCGGTTCTCTGGGAATTTCAGATGTGCCTCCTCGGATGCTGTCGCCACGGAACCAGCTCATCAGGGTGATCCTTTACAACCGGACACGGCTGGACTGCCCGTTCTTTGGGTCTCCCATCCCCACGCTCCGATGGTAAGTTCCAGAGACCAGGCTGTCCCCAGCGGGGGTCATCTGTCTCACGTTCTGGCTCCCACCTGGCCCATGATAGCTGTTCAGCAAGACCTGGGAACCTTAAAGAGTTGAAGCTGGGAGGAACTGGCAGGTCACCTGGGTCAACCCCCTTATTGTCCAGAAAGGGAAACCAAGGCCCAGAGACGGGCAGAGACTTGCCAGGGCCACCTAGTGGTCGGAGGCATGCCCTGCAAGGCTCAGGGCTCCAGACTCCCAACTTGGGGCTCCTTCCACTGCCCCCACGGTCCCTATCCATTGGCTGCTGCCCCATGCCCTCGGGCGGGCCCCTTCTCAGTATGCTGTGTGTCCTGCTGCTCTGTTGTGAGGTTTAAGAATGGGCAAGGAAGCAACCTGGATGGTGGCAACTACCATGTTTACGAGAACGGCAGTCTGGAGATTAAGATGATCCGCAAAGAGGACCAAGGCATCTACACCTGTGTCGCCACCAACATTCTGGGCAAAGCTGAAAACCAAGTCCGCCTGGAGGTCAAAGGTACAGGAGAGGTTCACGAGGGGTGGGAGTCCGGACTGTGGCAAGGAAGCCCTGCTTGCAGTGACCCACGTGAGGTGTCACCTTGAAAATGCACCACACCTGGTGTGTAATCCTGCGTGGGCTCCTGTGTGTGTGTGTGTGTGTGTGTGTCTCTCCTTCTCGCTGACGCAGGTGCTGAGAACACCAGGTCAGTTTATTATCAGCCTGGTCGAAAGGGAATTAGGAAGGGAAACCTGCTACCCACACCAACTCCCCACTACCACCCCAGAAACTGCATCATATGTTCCCAAGCCAGGCAGAGAGGATGTGGGGGATTACTTGCTGCTGGGGGCTACCCAGCCCGGAACTCCCCTCCGTTTGTACAACTGCGTTCTATTGGTGCCACCTTCTGTGGCCGGTCAGGCACGTCCCACTGTGTGGCCCCATGGAAGAAGGTGGGAGCTGGGCAGAGAACGGGTCAGTGACAAGCTCCCTGGGCTTCTCCACAGACCCCACCAGGATCTACCGGATGCCCGAGGACCAGATTGCCAAGAGGGGCACCACGGTGCAGCTGGAGTGTCGCGTGAAGCACGACCCGTCCCTGAAACTCACCGTCTCCTGGCTGAAGGACAACGAGCCACTCTACATTGGAAACAGGTTCCTGTGCCTCCCTTCTCTCTTCCTGGTGCTAGTTCTAGGGACGTTTTCTTTTCCCTTGCTCTTGGTGACACACAGAAGAGCCCGGAGTCAGGGAACCTGTGTCTTGCATGTCACGGATGAGCTATGAGATGTCCTGGGTGACTCCTCCGACTCAGGGGTGACCTCCCACCCTGCACCCATCTCCCTCTCTGCCTTCAGCTCCCTGCTTCTCTCACCTTTGCTCTGTTCTCTGCCCCTTCTCTCTTCCCCAGTCCTGTCTCTCTTCCCTCCCTCCCTCCCGCTCTGCCCTGTCTTCTCCTCTCTTCCTTCTTTTCTTTCTGCCCCGCCCCCGTCTCCTGTCCTCTTTTCCTTCCTCCTCTGCCACATCACAGCCTCCATCTGCCCGCCCTGTCTGCAGTACCCCTGTCTTCCACCAGAGGGCAGGGCTGGCCCGAGCCGACCGTGCACATTGTATTATGTATAGATAGTGCGGGTCCTCCGTCCTTCCTGCACCTGGACCCACGCCTGCCCCTCCCCTCACCCCAGATTCTGATATCACTGGGGTAGGAGGGACCTTCGTAGTGTTTAAAAGTCCCTCTGGGGGTTTCTAACGTGCAGTCTTGGTTGAGAACCGCTAGTTGGAGCCTCTGTCCCTGCAACCCTCTGTGCTGTACCTGCTCCATCCCGGAGGCTAGGCGGGACAGGGCCCTGCAGTTGGACATAGGACCAGCTGTTTCCCGCCATCTCCTGACATTGCAGGCGGTGTGCCCTGCAGGTGGGCACAGGCCTTCCAGCACTCGGCCAGCTGGTGCTGACAGCCCTGCAGCCCATCCTGCTCGGGGTGCCCCCCTCCCGCTGTGGGAGACCGTTCTAGGCAGGCCGGCCTAAGCCAGGGTGCCGAGAAGACGAGTCTGGGTTGAGGACACACGAGCTGCAAGGAGAGGAGCACTGATCTACATTTTAGGTGGTGGGCCTAGCGGTGCCCTAATTTGGGAGGGCTACACAGCGCAACATAGGCAGACACAAGGTGGAATTGGAAGGCACCAAACACGGTTCAGGGCCACCTAAGCTTCGCCTACTTCCTTTTCCCCTCCATCGAGTACCGGAAGTGCTCCAGGTGACTGAGAAGATGCCTCTGTCGGAGCATCGAGCTGGGGCCTCACATCCCCCCCGGGAGGAGCTGAGCCTTCCGAGCCCAGCCTGTGACACTCCCCTCTTCCTTCTGACTCGAGAGTCCCCCTCTAGGGAGAAAGCAGTGGGCAGAGCCCAGCACCCGCTCCCACCCTCCTCCTAAGCCCTCCGCGGTCCCTTTGCAGGATGAAGAAAGAGGATGACTCCCTGACCATCTTTGGCGTGGCAGAGCGGGACCAGGGCAGCTACACGTGCGTGGCCAGCACCGAGCTGGACCAGGACCTGGCCAAGGCCTCCCTCACCGTGCTAGGTAACTGTCGCTGCTCACCCTGGCGCTGACCGCCCCACCCGGCCTCCCAGCAGCCAGAGCAGCAGCGGCCCCGGGCAGTCCCGAGGGCCCTGCCGGTGGCCAGCGGGCCGGCCAGGCGTGGTGACCTCCTGCCTTTTGATCTCAGGGTTAGGGAGCTGCCACTTCCAGAGCAAGCTGGGGGGACAGCTTACAGCCCAGGTGGAATCACTAACTCCCCCCGGGTCTCAGCTGGAGGGTGCCCGAGTGACACAGAGAAAGTGGAAAGGAGTTGCTTGTCGTGATCATTTTTACCTTTCTTACAGCTAACTCTAAACCACTAAGTCGATTAAAACGATCCATCATTAAAACAAGACTGAGTTTGGTGTTTGTGCTTCCAATGACCTCCACCAGCTTTCCTCCCCCTCCCACCCTGTTCCTGGTTTTTGGTGGCATTTCACAGGGTGCTGTGCCCTGAGCAAGATGAGGCTGTCTCTCCCTGTCCTTGTGTCCAGGCTGGACTGTAATCACTCAGCTGCCCCAAACCAAGGGGAAGGAGGCCTCTCCCTTCCGGGGAAGCAGACCCCCTGCTGTCCCCTCGTCACCTCCGTCCTCCTGCTGGGTGCCCTGCTGCCATTAGCACTGGTGCAGTGGAGGGGCACAGCTGCTGGAAAGGGTGGGACCCACCGTACTGGAATGGGGAGGAAACAGGGGTCCTGCCCCAGCCATGGAGGAAACACGAGACGGCTTCTGTAAGGTGGGGGTTCTCCGTGGAAGGGAGAGCGAAGCCGTGCCTGGAACACCTTGGCCCAGGGGCAGCTGTTCAGGCCTCGGCTACCTATTTGCATCCTTCTAGAACACCTTTAACCCTGGCTAACCTGCTAACCTGGATAACCCGTCTTACTTTTGCAGCTGAGCAGACCACTACAACTAACGGTTTGGCTGCCCTGCCCAAAGGTAATTCGTACTAATCCCGGGCCCTCGCCAGCACCTCCCCAGCTGCCTAGGGGAGGCTAGGAGGAGGAGGTCCCTTCAGGAGAGGATTGCAGCGCGTAGGCTCCTGGGCGACACCCCCCACTCCCGGCCACGTCTCGCCTCCTCTCCACCTCCCCACCTCCCCGAGCCCACGGCACAGCCCTGCCCTGGTCTTCCTGCTCCTCTTGCACACTAAGCTCCCAAGTCCTCAGCTGTCCCACCCCATCCCTTACCCCCAGCAATGCTCACCACTCCCTTGGGGTGGCCTGTTCTCCCCAGAGTGTTTAAGGGCCAGGCAGGAGAGCCCACTCCCTTCACATCGCCCGTAGGCCCGTCATGCCGCAGCCTCCCACGTCTGCTACGACGTGTCTCTTACAGTCTGTGTGCACACGGCACACGCACTCGGGACTGGGTTCGTGGGACTCCCCTTCCGGGTCCTTCCAGTACCCAGCTGAAAGACGAGCACAGCTCGGCTCAGGGAGTCAAGCTCAGGGAGAACGAATCTTACCTGCCCCACCAGTCAGTGCCGAGATGGCTTCGTCCAGGCCGGGATGGCATTGACGCCCACTAAAGCACACTCAGTGAGATGGGCGCCCCAAAGAGGCGCTGCCCTCCCCTCTGCTCGCAAGATTGCCGGGGCCGCCTCGGTCCTGCCGTCCATCACGGAAACTTCTAGACCGAGTCTCCTTCTCCTCCCCGGCCTGGTCCTCTTTCTTTGTTGCCCACTTCCCAAAACCTGTCTGCCCCGTTCAGCTCTCCAATCCCCCTCCCTGGGCTCCGGTCCCCTCGGAGGCTTGGCGCACAGAGCTGAGGATAATTATCGTGAGAAAATGGGACAAAATGCCACATCACCTTCCTAAATGTAGTGAGCACGGGTCTCATGAGAAGGGCAGCGATTCCAAATGCTCACACTCTAAGACCCACAGAGCTGGGTGGCCGCGTTCCCGGTCCTCTGGGCCCCACAGGGTCTGCTTCATTCTCTTGCTCTGCACCCTTTGATACTCTTTTGGGAGGGCTGGAATTTGGAGGTTCCTCTTTGTTCTTCCTCCGTCCCCCCTGAGGGAAGGGGGTGGTCCCTGTGCTCGCCCCTCTGGGCAGGCTGGGGTTGGATCCCGCTGGGAGTGAAGACCTAAGCCACTCAGGGACCTGTCATCGGGGCAAGGGCCAGCACAAGGCCGGGGCAGCTCTGACTCAGGAGCCCTGCATGATGTCTTCTCCCTCTGCCGCCAGGACGGCCAGACCGACCCCGGGACCTGGAGCTCACCGACCTGGCCGAGAGGAGCGTGAGGCTGACCTGGATCCCGGGGGACGCCAACAACAGCCCCATCACAGGTCAGCCCACGGGCCCTGCGCTCCACGGCCGGAAGAGAGGGATGGTGACATCCTTGAACCCGAGCCCTGCCTTGGTTTCTGGTCCTGCTTCCTCATCGCTCGATGTGCGTCCGGGGCTATTCTCAGAATGCACGGAGGCCTTGGGTTCCCTTCCCGTGTCTCGGGACGACTTCTCCCCGTGTATTTGGCTCCGTGAGGGAGATGCATGGAAGGCAGGGAGGAGGTGCTTTTAAAGAAGACCACCGCTGACTCAGCTCCTGAAACAGCTCTGTCTTCCCTGCCCTCTCAGACTACGTCGTCCAGTTTGAAGAGGACCAGTTCCAACCTGGGGTCTGGCACGACCATTCCAAGTTCCCAGGCAGCGTCAACTCAGCCGTCCTCCGGCTGTCCCCTTATGTCAACTACCAGTTCCGGGTCATTGCTATCAACGAGGTTGGGAGCAGCCACCCCAGCCTCCCATCCGAGCGCTACCGAACCAGTGGAGCACGTGAGTACTTGAGGGCCACCAGAGAAGGTTCTAGAACTGGGCATCCACACTCAAACCAGGTTCCCCTAATTCCCAAACACATGAACTGAGGCAGGTTAAGTGACTTCCCCAAAGCTCAGCTTCCTCATCTTCGAAGCAGAGAATAGTAATAGCACCTATGTCATGGAGCTGTTGTGAAAACTTGAAAATGCACGTCAGACACTTCCCACGATGCCTGGCACACAGCAAGTACACAGTAAATGTTAGCTGCCATCTTTAGTATTACTAAAATTATTAATAATTCTTGATTGTCTGCTTTAAAGGGGAGAGCTACAACAAAGACATGCAGCAGAAATACATAATCCGGTGTTACATCGGATTTCTTTTCCTAACACACTTGGGTGGTGTTTAGATTTCTGAAATCACACCAGCTCATAGAAGATGCTCCCCAAATGCTAAATGCCAGGGATGAACCCGTCTGGCATGAAACATACTGAGTGGATAATCCACAAAGGGGATAATCCCCAGTGAGTTGGCTTACTGACCACCCACGGTGTAGAAGCCCGACGATAAATGCTACCTGGTGAGGGATTTAAATTCAGAAGAAATTAGCTCTGCTCCGGGGATTTAAACCTGAGCTAGAAAGACACATCACGCACATGAGAGAAAGGCAGGGTGGGTTCAGCCGCACGTGGGTCGTAGTATGTATATAGAAGCTGAGAAAAAACAGAGAAGGGACCCATTGGGCGAGAGGAGAAGGGTTGCTTACCGTGCCCTAGTGAGGCACAAATTGGACTTGAACTTTGCGTCTGTTTGGGTTTCAGCCCCTGAGTCCAATCCCGGCGACGTGAGGGGAGAGGGGACCAGGAAGAACAACATGGAGATCACCTGGACGGTAAGAGCCCGCCCGGCCCCGCCTGCTCACCTGGCACCTGGGAGCCCTCCCTGTACACCCCGGCCACCCCAAGGCCACCATGTGCTTCAGACTCTCTGGCTGGTCTTGGTGGCCACTCTTCTGTAAGAAACCAAGCTCCTCTCTGCGCTGGGCATCCAACCAGGACAAATGTCTAAGAGCATGATACCAGAGAAGAGACAGGAGCAGAGGTGACCCAGTGGCACAGACTGCCAGCCTGGCAAAATTCATAGAGCATGCAGCAAAATCAAAGGGACTTTTGCTGAAGAAGGAGAGATTCAGGTTAGACTTCAGGAAAGCTCTAGCGGAACACGATACCAAGGCGTGGTGTGTTCTGGGGCCCTTTTGCTGGAGAGCGTTGGGAGCAGAGCAGAGACCAGCCTCTGAGATGTGTCTGGTGGGGACCTTTCTTTCGTTCAGGGAATGGACTCGATGACTCTAAAGGCCCCTCCCAGGTTAGGACTGGAAGATCCCATCTTCATCTTGGCTCACTGACTAGATTTTCTAAACCAAAATTGGGGTATGTGGTCTCAAAATGGCACTTTTTTCCAAACCACTTCCAAGCCTGAGAGATGCAAATGCAGCTGCTAAAATATTAACATTTCTGAGCTGCTGCCCCAAGAAATGGCAATGGGAGACACGGTGTGTGGAAGCAGAGCCATCCCTGTCTCTCTGAGGGCCTGGTCTCACGACACAGCCGGGGCCAACAGAGCAACAGCAACCGGCTGAGCCCAGATCCAAGGCAGCTGGTCTCTGGCTCTGCAGGGCGGCTCCCCGGGGACTGATGCCAGGGCACAGAACAGAATTAGACCCACCTTTAAAGAACTCTGATCCATGGGAAGGTCAGGACTGACACATAGGATGCGGTAGAAGCCAAGTCAGTTCTGGAATTTGAGTTCGTCGGCAGGAGGAGTGCTATGGTTAACCAGAACTCATCCCTTCTGACTTCGGAGATTTTATCGTTTTATTGTTGCTCCTGGCACGGGAAGGAGTTCTGCTGGAAATAGAGCTTTGCACCTGCGAATGTGGGTGGCTTTCAGAGCCAAAGTAACGAGGTCTTGGGTGAAGCCTTTATTACAGAAAATCCACATGCTGCTGGGGTCCCGGGACTCTGGGCTCTGGAGGACTCATCGGGGAAGGGGGTGTGCTCTCCCCAACCCTGCACGGGGCTGGCTGATGTTAGGCAGACCTAGAAGGGGTGCCTGGCGCGGAGAGAGAGGGCAAGCTCTGGACGGATCCACACGCCTCCCCGGCAGCCTCTCCACCCCGTCTGTCTCTCTCTCTACCCAGCCCATGAACGCCACCTCGGCCTTTGGCCCCAACCTGCGCTACGTTGTCAAGTGGCGGCGGAGAGAGGCCCGAGAGGCCTGGAACAACGCCACGGTGTGGGGCTCTCGCTACGTGGTGGGGCAGACCCCCGTCTACGTGCCCTATGAGATCCGCGTCCAGGCCGAAAATGACTTTGGGAAGGGCCCTGAGCCAGACACTGTCATTGGTTACTCCGGAGAAGATTGTGAGTAACCTCCTCCCCGCCCCCCATGCAGGACCCTCCTGGCTAGGCCGCACAAGGCCACGCTCACAGGCCAGGAAGCTTGGGGTGGGTTGTGTGGGGGACAACCAGGTCCCAGGAAAGAGAAGTCCCCCTGGAGTGACCTGGAGTGGACAGGCACCTGATGACATCAGGCGTGGAAATGTCACCGTCCGAATGCTGGTTAGGAATCCTGAATGTCGTCCCCTAGCCTGGCGCACTCATTGTCCAGACGTGCAAACGGGGGCCCTGGAAGGGAGACCCCTTGGCTGTGCTACGTAATAGTAAACAGAGCCCAGGCCTTCAGCCCCCCGGGCTGGCTGCCTTACTGCCGAGCCATGCTCGTGCCAAGAAAGGCCTTGGGACTACCCGTCCCAAACAGCTATAACTAGACAATTCCACGGGAAGGAGGGCCACAGGCCAGACTCCCCCACGGGCTCCCAGGGGCCACCTTGAGGGCTGTAGCAGGTCCCCAGAGCACCAGACCAGCCACTGCCAGCGTTCCCACCGCTGCTCCCAACCCTTGGAATTGAGCCTAAGGAGAGAAGGTGTTTGGAGGCTGGGACCGGGAAAGCAACGGGATTCAGGGCGTGTGTGTGGAAGTGTGCGCCTGGCTCCCCAGACGGTGGTGGCCTCTTTGTCCCCAGCATGTGAATCCCACAGGCTGCTGAGCCAAGCAAGGAGGGTCAGTGGAGTCCCCTCCTGGCTCAGGACAATCCGTGCCCTGTAGGGTCTGGGTGTGATCTAAGAGGCGATCGTGTAGGCGGATGCTGTGAGCAGAGGAAGGGAGGAGGGACAGAATTGGGGAGGAGTGGACTCAGAAGGACAGTGCTGGGGTCAAGAGCAGGGACACTGTGTCCACAACGGTGAGACGGGGGAAGCGAGGGCTGGGCCCTGGCCCTACCTTCCTGGAGGTGATTATGGACTAGACCCGAGGGAGATGAGCAGAGGGGTCCGTCCTGCTCCTCCTCTCCGTAGTGGCAGCACTTGCAGATAGGAGCCCAGTGGGGACCACAGGATGGTGAGTGGAAGGGCAGCATCCGGTCGGGGCTTCGTGGACCCCCGCAGTTTCTGTTGTGGGGTCTGCCCCTGCAGCTGTGCTCCGATGGATCCGAGAGTCGGCCGAGCTGCGGCGCGGTGGAGTGGAGAAGACGGGGGCGGGAGTCGGTTACGGGGGACAGAGTGGGCTGCCTTCTCCAGGTAGTGCCGGGCTCAGAATCGCTTCCTGAACTCGGCTAGGGTGCCTTCGATCTGTGGGTGATGTTCCTGCCAGGTGCTGGCAGGAAACAGATGCACTCTCGAAAGGGACTACTTGTGATGCGTGGGCGGGGCTAGAGGGAAGACAGCAAGGTGCGTGAACCGTCTGAGGGCCAGCAGCAGTAGGAAGCCATTGTACTCCTCGAGCCTTGGTGGAGCAGGCCACGGAGGAGTCACCACAACCCACAAGGACCACCCTCAGGAGCTGTGGCCATGGGCGGAAGAGTGCAAAAAAACTGTCAACCTATAGCCCAGCAAAGAGGAAGCCAGGGAACCGACACCCCCCTTCCCTCTCCTCCTGCCCTGAGGTGGTCTCTTGGTGCCTCCTATTGGCCAAACCCATCTGGAAGCCTAAAAACAAGAAAGCCCAGCTGATACGGTCCACAGAGGGCAGCCTCCCAGGACGTGGAGCAGGGTGGGGAAGGGTAGAGGATGGCATGGAAGGGCAGGTGGAAACTACAGCACAGGCGGGTAGCAAGTCGTTGCCCTTTAAACGCATAGGCAGAGTCCCTCCCACCTGGACTGGTGCCCTTTTGTCCTGAGCCTTCTCCCTACTTTTTCAAGTACAGTCTGATGGAGGAGCCACAGCCCCTGGCCTCGTGGGGTGTTGAGTGCAGTGGGGGTCCAGGCCAGCAGAGACAAGGCAGAAGGGCCCCTAGCGTCCAGGGGCCAGCCCTGCCCCAGTAACCGGCTCTCTGTCCCAACGCCTTGCAGATCCCAGGGCTGCACCCACTGAAGTTAAAGTCCGGGTCACGAACAGCACAGCCATCAACCTTCAGTGGAACCGCGTCTACCCCGACACGGTCCAGGGCCAGCTCAGAGAGTACCGAGTGAGGAAGCCAGCTCCCAACCCCGCCCAACCACCCAGCTCACTAACCAGGGCAAGAGGGTAGCAGATGCGGGGGCATATTTGGAAGGGATCCTAGGGGTGTATGTTGGATCCAGAGTTGGTTCAAGAAAGTGACATCTAGGATTAGCTATTCAAAAATATGCCCAGAAAAAATATATACAGACCCAAATGTGTCCTACAACAGATATGCTGAGAGATTCTGCTCAGCAAAGAAATCCCATGAAGGGTGGTGGGTTTGGGCTGGTTGCACAGCACGAGGTGTTTGCAATGCACGTGGGAGGGGACACCCCTGGATCTTCAGAAGCAGAGTCGAGGCACCGCTGGGCTACACCCCGCGCCTCTTCCTGCGGCCCCTGCTGGGCTGCTTGCCTCACCCAGTCTGGTTTCACAAAGCCACAGCTGACAGGCAAGGCCACTGAAAGGGTGCAGACACCCTCCTTGTTGTCACAGCCAGCTCTGGATTACCCGGAATGTGAATTTCAAGGCCCTTGGCTTCTCCTGCTCCTCCTTGCCTGTGAGCAGTTTCTGCTCAGCCATCTCTCCTCTTGGAAAGGGTGGGCTGAGATGGGAAGAAGGCAGAGAAAACTCAGGGGTCCGCAAGGCTGTCCCTTAGGAGTAGCTTTAGAGGTTGGCTGGGAAGTGGGACAGGCTGCAACTGTGACTGACGCCGGTCGTGTGGCCTCAGAGGTCACCAGGAGTTGGCTCATAGACAGCTGGGGGCAGAACAGAAGCGGCCAGTCTCTTCTTGGGAAATGAACGTGGCAAGCAGGGGAAGGCAAGGTGATATATCCTCTTGCCCAACAGTTGACTTGCACCCTTAACCTGCCCGCTTGGAGATTTTTCTGGCTAAAGCTTCCATTGGGTCCCCCTCTAAGTCTGGACTCCCCCTTACCTTGCCGGGGGAGCCTGACCCGCGGCTTCTTACCCACTGCTAATTTGACCTCACGTGGCAAACTCACTCCACCGTCCCGTGTAACACGCCACCTTCCTTAGCCGTCCTGTCCCATCCTAGCTCTGCCAGCATCCCACTGACCTGGACGTGTGACTGTCTCTCGGACTTGAACCTGTCTCATCCCTAAAGGTCTTCAAACCATGTGAAAAGAAACCATTTTACCTCCAAAGATTAAATCAACCCTTTCTCATATTCAGACTTCTGGGGGGAACCCGCTACTTTTCACAGCCTGGCTGCTGCCCATCTAAACCGTGAGCGCCGAGCGGAGCTTTCCATGCCTGGACCCTTGGCTCACATGTGGTCCTGGCAGGGACTCCCTGAGCAACCCGCCCCCCACCCTGGAGATGAGTTTCGTGATGGAGCAGCTCAGATGTCAGTTTGGCCGACTCGCCCGTCCCCCAAAGAGGTGGCACGGATCAGAAACGATTGGAACCAAACAGCCTATTTCGTGTTTGCCGTAAATTCGTATTCACTAGTGACTGATGAGGGGGGACGGCGAGGCTGCTCCCGCAGCCCTGGGTGGGACTGACAAGGTCATCTGGGACTTGGAGCCCGTAGCGAGCAGAGGAAAGACCAGTCACCTCCAGCAGCACTAACAACTAACCTGGCTCCGCCCGCCCTCCCGCCTGCCCATCCTCACCAGCCTGCTCTGTCCCGAAGGCCTACTACTGGCGGGAGAGCAGCTTGCTGAAGAACCTGTGGGTGTCTCAGAAGAGACAGCAAGCCAGCTTCCCTGGTGACCGCCTCCGTGGCGTGGTGTCCCGCCTCTTCCCCTACAGCAACTACAAGCTGGAGATGGTTGTGGTCAATGGCAGAGGCGATGGGCCTCGCAGTGAGACCAAGGAGTTCACCACCCCGGAAGGAGGTAGGTCTGGCCGCAGCTCTTCAGGGTGGGGCAGGACGAGGGTATCACACGCCGCCGGTGGGCCTGGAGCAGCCCCCGCGTGGCTCGGCACGGACGGCCCAGGTGACCTCTTCAAGGCCTCAAGGAACCGAGGACCTGCAAGCTGAGCAGCTGCCACCATCCCCACAGAGCGCCGTTGCCACGGTGACCTGCCCAGATGGGAGTTTGTGTCTCAAGAGAAGACCTGTGTGGTCTGGTGACGTAATTCCAGACAGGCTATGCAGACCGACCCCCGAGGGCACTGCCCCTCCACCGCCCGAGGCAGAAGGCAGCACGTCCAGCCTGCCCACTGGAGCCATCCGATTTGTCCACCGTGTCCACCTAAGACCTTCACAGTCCTCGCCCCACGTCGCCAAGGAGCTTTCGTTGAGATGTTCAGCCCATGGGGTGGGGCGGTGGCTCTGCAGAGGGTGCCCAGATGTAGCCCTTACCTTCTGCAGGTGCATGGATGGAGGTCCCAGGGTACAGACGCCTGCAGAGTTCCTGATCCACCTCTTTGCTCTCGCCAGCCTTTTATTTATTTATTTATTTTGAGACAGAGTCTCACTATGTTGCCCAGGCTAGAGTGCCGTGGCGTCAGCCTCGCTCACAGCAACCTCAAACTCCTGGGCTCAAGCGATCCTTCTGCCTCAGCCTCCCGAGTAGCTAGGATCACAGGCATGCGCCACCATGCCCGGCTAATTTTTTCTATATATTTTAAGTTGGCCAATTAATTTCTTTCTATTTTTAGTAGAGACGGGGGTCTTGCTCTTGCTCAGGCTGGTCTCAAACTCCTGACCTTGAGCTATCCTCCCGCCTCGGCCTCCCAGAGTGCTAGGATTACAGGCGTGAGCCACCGCGCCCAGCCTCTTGCCAGCCTTGTATCTGCTTTGCGTTTGCTTGGCCCTTTCTGTTTCTCCTCCCTCCCTTCTTAACTGTTATTTTCCCCATTTCTCTTCTTCCTCCTTTCTCCTCTCCTTTGTTCTTCCCTCTTGTTTTCTTTATTCCTGTCTTTCCCTCCCCCTCAGTTTGGTTTTCTTCATCAGCCTCTCCCCATCACTCCTGCCCACACCCCCTTCCCAGGTGTTCCATCCTGGGTTTCTTTCTGCCCAGCCCTGGGCCCGCACTCTCAGCTCAGCAGCCTGGGCCCGGCGGCAGCGAGGGTCCTCATCTGAGGCCTGGGAGCTGCACCCTCCATACAAAACAGCCACCAGTGGTTCCCTGCCTAGGACGGCTCTGCCCGATTGGGAGGTCTCTGTGCAGGCTCAGAGCCTAACGTGTGCTGAATCCAGGGTCGTTGCTAAAGAAGAGCTTGATCTACGTCTTCCCCATTTAAACAGTAGACTCTGAGCCAGTCTTGCCCTCACACCTGGGGGAAGCGACATCCTGGATGGGGCAGCGAGCTCTGGCCACCTCGGGTCCTCCTGGGCCCCAGTGTGGCCGTGTCCGGCATGGGGTGCCCAGAGGTCAATGCCTTCATACTTGTGCTTTGTTTTTGTGTTTTCCTCATCCTCCCCGCTCCGCTCCTCCCCTCTCCCCCTCATCTCCCCTGCTCTCTCCTCCTTCCCCAAGTACCCAGCGCCCCCAGGCGTCTCCGAGTCCGGCAGCCCAACCTGGAGACAATCAACCTCGAGTGGGATCATCCGGAGCACCCCAACGGGATCCTGACCGGATACACTCTCAGATACGTCGCCTGTACGTGCTCCCCTTCTCTCTCTCTTTCCCTTGGATAGTCTGAGAACAGGAAACCCCGTTCTCACCGCTTTTCCTAAGAATCACGGTAGAAAGCCCATGGGTGCAGAGAGCATTGCAGGGGCATGGAGGGGCTGAGGACGGAGTTCCCCACTGGACTGGGGGAGGCAGACGAGATCCAGTCCCTGCTCTTCTTACTCGGCTCTGCCAGCAGGGAGCTTCTAGTCTGATGGCTGAGACGAAGGGAACTCTGGTCTAATGAGGGGGATTAGAGACCAATGAGACCACAGCCTTTAGGGATCTTATAGTCTCCAACAATCACAAGTCTAGGAGGGATAGTTCCTTACCCAATAGAGAGCTTCCATCTGGTGGGGTCAACGGTATATTCAAAGGAGTCCCTGGGCAGTTGCGAGATACCTTAACAAGATGTCATTTATGACAAGGCAGCTGTACAAAAAGCTGCCAAGTAACTAGAGTGACTCAAATCAGAAGCCTGGGTTGTGAGGACCTTGCCCAGAGCTCAGCGTCCCCATTCAGGGAGAGCCACCACATCCGAAAAGCTTTAAGCCTCTAAAGCAGGTGGTGTACCTCGTTGGGACACTCAAAGGGCCAGGTGTTGTGTTGTTAACAATTCTAATAGCCAACCATGTGCTTGTCT
Organism: Cheirogaleus medius; assembly: GCA_008086735.1. Lineage (NCBI taxonomy): Eukaryota > Metazoa > Chordata > Mammalia > Primates > Cheirogaleidae > Cheirogaleus > Cheirogaleus medius. The sequence continues at coordinate 5,873,536 of VBSM01002937.1, forward strand.
GCGGTTCTGAATCCATCTCTGGACCTGACCCTTTCACCCTTCGAGGTCGACTAAACAGGCCTTATACAAAGAAGGTGTCAACAGTCCAAAGCGCCAGTGGTGTTGCCCTAGTTCTGTTTGAAAGGGAGAAAGGAACTCAAGAGTTTTGTTGTAGAAAGGGCTTGGGAATTATAAACTAAATCTTTTAGCACCGGCCACGTAACTTTGCAGTGAGCTAGAGACGACAGGATCAGTGAGGAAGCATTAACCCTGCAGAATCATCAAAGAGCTGGGAGGGAGTTCTGCCTTTGAACCGAGCCGTTCAGATCACCAGGCAGGTGCCACCGTTTCTCTTCCCAGCAAAGTCAGGAAGGTGTTCTCCTTCCAGCTGCAGATTATATAACTTGTCACTATAAATGTCGCTAATGTTCAATCCCACTTAACTCTCTCTCCCCAGTTAATGGAACCAAAGTAGGAAAGCAGATAGTGGAAAACTTCTCTCCCAATCAGACCAAGTTCACGGTGCAGAGAACGGACCCCGTGTCGCGCTACCGCTTCACCCTCAGCGCCAGGACGCAGGTGGGCTCTGGGGAAACAGTCACGGAGGAGTCACCGGCGCCCCCGAACGAAGGTAGGTGCCTAGCGGCAGACCCTGGGGTGAAAGGCCTGGCTAGTTCAGATGCCCAGAGAAGCACCCTGAGCACGTGGCTTCCTGGGAGGGAGAGGAAATGAGGCTGACGTCCTCGGGCCCTCCCCAGGAGAGAGCCCATCTTGTGTGCTGAGAGGTAGGTGCTGGCATTGCGTCCAGAAAACCCAGGGTTTTCTGCTGCTGTCAGACCTGGGTTCCCATTTGGTCTTGATTTGCCGAGCTACTTAACATCTATCCACTTTCCTTCTTGTAGACAAATAAGGGAGGGAGCGTGGGAAAGCATGTGGATGTAAATATGCTAATGAAGCCGGAGAATGGTGAAAAGGTTCGCCTGTAGAGGGAGGCAGGGATGTGACTGAGGGTGCCCCAAGAGGGCTCTGGGGACAGCCCCTCTTTTCCCAAAGCCTTGTGGCTTCAAGGAGGTAGGGGAGCCGCAGGGATTAGAGCTGCTTGCTGGGCTCATGAGTAGAGCAGGGAACGTGGTCCCTCCTTGCAGCCTGAAGTGGACGAGCTGTCAGGCTGTGCAGAGGGGAAGGGAGCTGGGAAATGGCCATTTGCCAAGCCAGCTTCACAAAGAGCAAATGAGTTCACGTCTGGCCAGGTCTGGCCCCGTTGCATCTCACACCGGCGCTGCGCCTGCCCGGGGGCTCCACGAGAGGGCGCTCCGGGCTCGCCCGCGCAGGTCCCACTGCCGTGGAGCGTGCGGTCGGAGAACCCCTCGGGGAAGCGAGACTGCAAATGCCTCGATGTTGGCAGACCCCTGTGAAAAGTTGGGGGTCTCTCTGCCTCTCTAGGGGTGCAATGGTTTATTCAGCCATTTCTTGAGCGCCCACAAAACAAGGGATACACAGGTAATAAGAAGCTCACGCCGTCTAGAAGGGCAGGCGGCCATAAGAATATCTAGCTGTGCACCTACGTGGGGGAAGACTCCACAGAAGGGATGATCTGAGTGGCGTCCTTGAGGCTGGCCATGAGATACCAAGTCTAGTGCCTTCCCCAGAAGTCTCAGACCCCGTGGCGTGGCCCTGGCCCAGGTGGGGTCTCCTGCGCCCCCCCCCACCCCCACCCAGGAGAGCGTCAGTGCGTCCTTTGCTGGGCCACCCCACCCTGGGCTCCCACTCTAACTGCCTAAGCAACCCTGGCCAGCGCTGAGGCAGGGGACAGGGGCCACACAGAAGCCGGAGAAAGGGTGACAGTCCTCCCTGTGTCCCCCTCCGGTCTTCTACACCAGGAGTCACACAAGCAGCTCTCCTCTTGGCGTCCCCTTCCAATGCCCTGGGCGCTCGGGAAGTTTATTAGGGCTGGGGGACTTTGGGTAAGTGACTAATGTATGCCCACTATCAAAGGCCAGGCCAGGATGTGACGCGCGCTGTCTTGATCACTCAATTCTATTAATGTAGGGAGATCTGTGGAGAGCCTCTTCTCCCTCCCCACCTCTGCCCTGGGACAGAACATCAGAAGAACAAAGCCCCATTGTCCAGCCCCGGGTGACCACCACAGGGCGAGTTCTGCAGCCGCAGGGAACAAGAGGACAAAGAGAGACTTTCTTCTTAGGGATTCACAAAAAATTCAGGAATTCCATTTCGGGCTGTCAGTCCAGACTTGGGTTTCTAATTCCATAACGTTTCTAATTGGGACCGCAGAATGCCAGGACAGGGGCTTCGGGGCTCCAGTCCTTGCGAGTTCCCGGGCCTTCCAAGGCTGAGATGGTGTGGGGTGGCTTCATCCGAACACGCTCCCCCTCTGCCACCCACACCCTCGCTGTGCAACACCCACCCCCGAAGATACAGGAGCCATCCTTTTGACTGCGGTTGGGATCCTCCTACTCCTCCTACCCTCAACTCCTGGCACCATGGAGGGTCACCCAACCTGCTTAGTGGTCATGCAAACCAGCAGGGCAAGGCAGGCCATCAGGGAAAGAACTGGGAACATAATACTCCATGTGGACTGTCCCTGTGGCCATCTCTTATATGACTGGTCCTTGAATAGAGGTAGAAACAGTGTTTATTAAAAAGATCTCCAAGACCCAGGTGGAGAGTCTGCTGCAGGAACATGCTCGACTCCAGTGGAGTTGGCTGTGAACCCCAAGTGCCAGCTGGAGTCCTCAGGGCAGCGGCCACCACCTGGCCACACCGTCTGCATCAGGTCTGAGCCAGAGCCCTCTCTGCTTGCTTGGCCTGTGGTTTCACTTGTGCTCTCTTTTCTCTTCCCTCTCTCATCCTTCCTTCCTCTCTGTGGCCATCTTGGGCGCCGTGTTCTGAAGCTACTCCAACCGCAGGTATCGTACCAGCAGCGGAGGTAACGGGCATGGCATGGGGCAATGCAGGAGTGGCCCGGCCCGGGCGGAGGCGGAGGGAGCGGTTGGGCTGAAAGCACGCTCCGGGCTCACTCTTTCAGCGAGTGGCAAGCCGGACTGTCAGGGAGGCTGTATGTGGAGGATGGGACCAGAGGACACCAAGCATGTTATCTGCCCCCTGCTGAGAAGCAGGGTGGCCTAGAAGGGTCTCCCCACACACACAGCCTCCTGACCTGCTCTCTGGATGGAGCTGCAGTTTTTTCTGACGCTGAGTAGATTACTTCCTGTGAACCACCTGAGCCCTTGCCTGGGCTTGACATCTCAGAGCACAGAGAGGGTGACCACAGCCTTCGGGCAGCCAGCTGTGGCCCTAGAAGGCATGCTGCAGCAGGAGCAGGGACAGCCGGCTCCTGGCTCCTGGCCGGGCTGCCGTCCCCGGAAAGGGTGGGCGCGCTGTGCATGTGGTCGTGCATGCTGCATGGGGGGCCGCCACCAGCTCTGCCGCTACCACGGGTTCTGGTCGGCGAGGACGAGCAAGCATGTCCTTGCACGGGGCCAGCCAGGTGCTCCAGGACTGGAGTCTCAGTGGGCGCCGTGGGCTGGTTGTGCCCTCACCCCTCAAAAATGCAGCTCCTCAAAGTCTTCAGCGTTAAGAACAGTCTCCACTCTCGGGGGGCCGGGAGGGAGGTACGCGAGCAGGAGTGAGAAGCCGGGCGGGCAGGTCCTGGCCTAGGGGGTGACCTGCTAACCCCGTCCCTCCTCTCCGGTCCTCTTGTCATGGGTTTGAGGACTACCAAAGGGCTCTGCACCACAGAGGGCCTGGCCCCAAACTGGAGAATCGAGGCAGGGACCCCGGGGTTCTTTTCCTGGCCCTCTTCTGAGCCTGAATGTGACATCAGGTGGGAACGAGAGCAGGGACTCCCCCCTGGCAGAGCGAAGGCTGTGAGCAAGGTCAGGCTCCAGGCAGCTGCAGGGCCTGGGGACCAGGCAAGGCAACTGAGGGCCGGCTTAGGGAGACGATGCCACCTTGCCCCATTTGGTTTCCTCCCCACCTTTGCTTATTTCTCTCCCATGCAATCCTAGGTTGATTCTATTTCTGTTGCGCGCCCTGCTTCCTTCAGTTTGTGTTATGTTTTGCCAGCCAGATCTGTGGGTGCTGCCACCGTCCTTCCCTCCCCCCGTCCTCCCCACTCCCCCCACCCCCAAGAACTTGAGCTGGCCAGGCCCAGGTCCTCCCCACAGGGTCTGAACACCCCTGCCAGGGTGTGAGGGAGAGAGGTCGTCCTGGGCCTGGGGATGGGGAGAGAGCCATCCTTGCCATGCTGTGGGGTTCCCTGACTTCCTGGCTCAAGTTCACATGAGAGCCTCTCCTGTGGCTGTTATGACAGGTGCTGGGGTGGCCTAAGGGGAGACGCAGGGAGGGCACAGGTGCATCCGCTGGAAGCTCACTGGTAAAGCGGCTCCCCGCCCGCCTTCCCCATCCTGGCACTCTAGGACCTAGGGCAGGTGGGTCTGGTGGCAGGGAGTCTGCCTGGTTCCATGGGCATCTGTGCCAGCCTGTGCTGCCCCTCTCGTGAGCGGGTGAGAGGTGTCATTTCAAACACCCCACTTCCTATTTCCTTCCCGTTTAGAAAAGACCCAAACCCGTCGTGTTATGCAGAATGAGCTCAGGGTCTCGGTCCGTCAATCAAACGTGTTTCCTAGACTCCTGCCGCCACGTGATACGGTGATGGAGACAGGTTGCACTTTTTTTGAAATGAGATGTGCTGATAACGTCGGCTGTTCTCAGCTCTAAACGCACACGAACCTTCTGCACGCCGCGCGGGTGCCAAGCCAGGGGGCTCAGGTTCCACATTTTTGACGTGAATCCAGCGTCCAGCTCTCTTCCCTCTCATCCCCTCCAAACCTGGACACTTCCCCCCGAACTGGTCTGTTTCTATCTCACCCAACGCAGATAATCCCTGTCCTCCACCTGTATCTGCAGTCTCCTAGGACTGCGGCCCATCTGCCTGGCAATCTGTGATTTGACCCCCGAGTCCACGCGCCGTGTGGGCGTTTTTGGACTGAACCTCCCACCTTGGAATGTACGGAAACTGCTGTCCTCCTCTTTCCCTCGGCTTCGCTCTGCTAATGTTTGGTGGGCTCCTGAAGGTGCCCAGTGCCTTAGGGACAGAAAGATGAATGACACAAGTCATCTCTCTTCCACGTTCTCCGTCTCGAATGTGGTGCTCCCTGAGCCACTGGTGGAAAACCCTTGGCCATGGCTGGAGGGCCTTCTAGTGTCCCGCCTTCTAGTGGGGGCCCTGTGTTTCCAGCTCTAGCCCACCCGGTACGCCTCTTAGGTAATGGAGGGCCCCCGCCTCCTCCTCTCAGTTGCCAGGCTGGTGGTCTCCAGGAAGCACTGACCAGGGTTGCCCAGGAAAGTGGCTGCCTAGCCTGTGGTCACTGTGTTTGTGAACTCCACTTCGGGACTTTACAGCCCTTCTATCCTCTCCCCCAACTCCAAATAATCTGAATCTCCTTTGACCCGAGCGGTGGATGGTTTTCCCCATGGACAACCCCTGGACTAGCCCTCTGACCCTTCTATACCGTCCTCCCTTGGAGGCTTTCATTCTTTCCTCTGCCCTCCCTGTCTCACTGGTGGCCATGTCTAGCCTGGGGACAATAGACGCAGCTAACGGGCAGGTCAGAGACAGCACTGATTGGCTAACGGTGACTTCAGCCAGCCATGGTCCCGTCCTCTGTGGTCACTCTGATGGCAGGCACCCTGGGGAGGCCTCCTGGGAAGGAGCTCCTTTCCGCTGTCTTCTCTTGCTCCCTGTTGCTAACCCTGAGCCAGAGAGAAAGCAGCTGGGTAGCCGTCATCAGAGAGAAACGCTTCCCTGCTGCCACACTGGGCAGAAGTGACCATCAGAGGGAGGGGACAATGCAGGGTGGAAGCATCCTCAGAGCCGTTTCTCGTCCTTGCCTCTGACCAGTGGGATGGGTGAGGAAAACGTTGCCACCTGGCCTCTCTCGGCATCTCTGTCCCCGGGGCTACTCGCTGGGGAGCACGTGGGCCTGGCCGTGGCCGTGTGGGAGAGTGTGGGGTGTGAGTGTGTGTTTCCACGTGTACGAGAGCCGTGGGGCCACATGGCAGTGTGTCTAGCCGTGGAGAAGATTGACTTGAATTCCGGGGGCCTGGGGAAGGTGACAGCCGCTGTACCTGCAGGAAGAGAGGCCCAGGTCCCTGCCCTACACAGTGTGTGACGATTCACGTTAAAAGGGAGTATTTTCTAATGACACCTTGTAGGTAGTCATGGAAAAGGGGCGCCCTGTGAACATTTCACTTGCCAGGAATTATCAGAAAATAGACTATAGATAAGGAACTAAATTGGAGCAGCCTTGCCCAGATGGACAAGATAATCTCTCCGGGTTCCTTCCAGCAGCGCAGAGCAGCGTGGCCGTGGCAGCTGCAGGGATCAGGCCGGGACGGAACTGACCGTTGCCTCGTGGGTCTCTCGGGCTTTGCCGTGTGTGTGTGTGTGTGTGTGTGTGTGCGCACACATCTTGGTGGTTGGGGATAAGTGAATCCCTTCGTGTTGAACATTTACAGCATGGAGCTTACAGTCTAGGCCTGGGGCCGCCTGGGCTGGGTGCATCCCTGAATAGAGAATATGAGACAGAGTCGTTCCCACTCCCCACCCCTCCCCACGCCTTCCCGATGTCTGTGGGTCGATAGGGCTTGGGGACTATAGCACTGTCGGCTTCGAACTTGCCCAGGAATCTCTGGAGTGTGGGGGGCAGAGCCCGTGCCCAGTGTGACCTCTGTGCTCAGCACCCCTGACCTTCCAAGTAGGGAAGTGGTCGGGACCCCAAGAACATTCCCTCCTTCTCTACGGGGGCTGGGGTGTTGTAATGTTGGAGAGCCAGGGAAATGAAAGGGCTTTTGTTGTCAGGCTCTGGTTGAGAAGGCTCAGGATATCACTCCATTCCACCCTGAGAAAAGCTCTTGGGCAGTTCCCTCTCTGGCACCCCTCCCTGCCCCAACCCCCTTCTGCACTGTGGGGACATGTGGGGTGCTGGGCAGGGAGGGTGATGTGCCTTAACTTCTGCTGGAGATTTGAGGCAGGGTGGGATTCCTTGGGAGTGTAGTTGCCTGCTTGTGTCTCAAGGTCCCTGCCTACTCCCCGATTAGCATCGACCCTATGAAGTGGACCATGGTCAGATCACAGGAGATGGGGTGCAAGGAGGAGAGGTGGCTTTGTCTCTCTGACTTGTCCCATCATTTTCCCACCCTCAGCTTTAGCAAATATTGGAACTGCAGAGTAAGGGTAGGTCAGCCCTTCGCTAGCTTCCACGACCCTTCTATAGAAGGAAAGAGGGCCTGAGAAAAAATCATCACGTGGGCAGACTTAGACCCCCAGGGCTGACTGATGTCAAAGGGTAGCTTTGGATGGGGATGGGGGACATGAGAGGGTTAGCTCAGATCTGAACCGCTTGGTACCCCAGATGAAGATTTATGCAGAAAAGAAGCCCAGCAGGTGCCTCGCTCTCAGCCTGGACTTCTCTGTGTGCCGGGGCTGGGAAGCTGGTGCTGCCGAACGCAGGCCACACTGGGATCCCATTAGCGCCCTTTCCCCATGTCCTAAATGGAACAGAGAGGCCTCGGGGCGCCTGGACCCAGATTTCCTAGAGAGAGAGGCAGTTACTAGAAGTCAGAGTGGGTTGGGGTAATTGCAGGCAGGGCCACCATTGGGCAGGGGAGAGAGGAGAGAGGAGAGGGAGGGGGAGAGGCAGGAGGGGAAGAAGGGGAGGAAGGGTGGTGGATAGGCAGCGGGGGAGGGGAATGAACAAGAAGGGCGGAGAGTGAGCACAGGCGGAGAGACGTGTGGGCTTACCGTGCAGAGTGGAGATTGTTCCCTCTCTGTTGTTGGGTCTGGGTGGCTGTTTGGCCTCAAGCAGGTGTGACGGGGTGACTCTGGAGTGAATGGTTGGGAATGGCAGGCTGCCCTGTGCCCCTGTGGGACAGGGTCCAGCCACCTGCCCACCTCTAGGCCGGGGCTCCAGGGCTGGACCCAGCTGGAGCCGCTTGGTCTGTGTCTGGGTGGCGTTGGGCCTGGGACTCCACCCCCGGGGTCCAAGCCACCAGCGCGCGCCCCCTTCCCATCCTCATCCTCATCCTCATCCTCATCCTCACCCTCAGCTGGGTGCATGCTGGGTGCTTCGAGCCACACAGACCATGAGAAGAAAATGAAACACGTGCAGGGCTTCATTCTCTTCCTGTCTGTCCCATGGTTGTGTCTCCGTTGCTGTGACCCACCCGCCCCAGAACGCGGTGCTTGGGGAGGCTTCTGACGACGGGGCCACGCCTCCGCGCCGGGCTGCCTGCCTTGCACGCGGGGGCCGTGCGTCCAGGCCGGGCACAGACAAACCACCCCGCCTCGGCTGTTTTACGTTTCCCTCTCAGCTCCGCCCGCATTGCCCCCAACTACCGTGGGCGCAGCAGGCGCTGTGAGCAGTACCGATGCTACTGCCATTGCCGCCACCACGGAAGCCACAGCAGTCCCCATCATCCCAACTGTCGCACCTACCACCATCGCCGCCGCCACCGTCGCCACGACTACCACAACCACTGCCGCCGCCACCACCACGGAGAGTCCTCCCGCCACCTCCTCCGGGACTGAGATACACGAATCCGGTACTGCGCACTGCCCACGCTGCCCTGGCCCCTCCCGGCCAGCTCCCCAGCAGCGTCCACAGACGCACACACGGGCTCCCCCAGAGGGAAGGTGGGGTCTGGGCTGGTGTTTACCAACACCTCCCTTTGTTTCTCCTTCGGAGAGTCACACACGGCTAGACTGCCAGTCCGGTGGCCTGGAGGCTCAGAGCAGCCCGCCCTGCCCACACTCACGCCTCGGGTGGCCCTGCGCCACTCGGCACCTTCGTACCGGGCCCAGGTCCCTGTCCTTCAGCAGATGGCCAACTCCTTGGGCGGGACCCCGGGTCCCAGATATCCAGGCTGCCTCCAGCGACACGCCGGCAGCCAGCCAGCCCAGGGCCGAGCACGGGAAGGAGGGGGGTGGGGACAAGCACCTGGCACGGTGCAGCCGGCCACGCCCGTGTCCCGCCTTGCAGGGTAGAGGCTGAACAGCAGGGGGTGGCTGCCCATGCCAGGCCACTGTGTCCCCATGACCCCTGCTCCTTCCTTGCCCCTCTTCCCCCGAGGAACACTTACAGACTTTCCTTTTAAAAAGAGCTTTGAGGAAACGGTGTTGCCAAGGAGTCCCCTGACGCCCAATGTGCTCCATCAGTCTTCCCTCTCTCAGTCCCCGGGCCCCTAAGTGCGGGCATGGGGGGCTGCGGCATGCCCAGCGCTGCCAGGCTGGCCTGCCGGGCCAGGAGGGTGTGCTGTTTCTGCGTCACACCGCCAGGCCAGGGTGGCTGTTCTTCCAGCCTGAGGACCCCCTGGGGGATTCAGCGATATTTCTAAGCACTGAGCACCAGTCTGTTATTACCTGGAGGGGAGGGTCTCCAACTTCCTGAGCCCCCAGGCCAGCTGGCAGGTGAGCGTGAGGCAGCCGGGCAGGACTGGCAGGAGCACCTGGAACTCTCCTCTGGCAGTTGTAGAATGGCAGGCCCCCACCTGTCACTACCTCTTGGGACAGTCCCTCCACCTTCCGGGGCCTCACTGTCTCCCACCCTGCCCCACCTTTCTCGGCCACCCGAATGAGGATGGAGGCTTAGCGTACGTGTGAGGATTTTGTAAAACTCAGTGTCGTGGAGTGAAGTGGCTATGCAAGGGGACAGGTGACGCACAGCTGACGTGGTGCTCCTCAGACCCCGGAAGCGTGGCCTTGCTTCACAGTGCGATCCAGAACCTACACAACACGCACTTTAGGAAAGAGCTGGCTGCAGAGAAACCTGTTAGGCTGTTAGAAGCCGCCGCCAGTGGTTTGGTGATTGTTGTTCTTTGGGGCCACCGTGAGGCATCTTTTCCATTAAAGTGGGGCTTTTTGTCCTATATGTACTTTCTAAGTTCACAGAAAAGATGCACAAAAAATTAAGAAAGGGAGTTGCTTCCCAGCAAAGAGTTGCTTGTCTTCTGGAAAGATCGACCTTGCTGCCACTTAGAACCAGCCCCGTGGACTCTCACACCCCAAGTGTGCACTGTGTCTGAGGCACTGTGGAGGGCCTGGCCATGGCCTTGGTCTTATCTAGACCTTGGGGACACCCCTCGAGCATCCTTCCTTCCCTAATGCAACAGAATTGCTCTGCCCTCCGGGATTTTAAAAACGAATTTTCATCTTTATTGTTCCTTACATCTTAGGGAAAAAGTTTCACAAGTTTACTTTTCTCGGGGTGAGCTAGGCCTTTTTGTTTGTTTCTTAACTTGTCTTTTTCAGATTTCGAGGGATACTCCCTAATCCTTACAATCCAGGAGTCAGTGGAACATTCCACACTTTTCCTCAAGGACCCTTTTTGTGTTTCCAGGCGTTGACAGCTCACATTCTAGGTCCTTTTTGAACTTTTCAGCTCTCTCGGGTCTTGCTGTCTCTCTGCGGCAGTGCCTTCCTCCAATTCCCGCCTCTGAAATCATTTTGGCTTCCCATTGGTTGACTTTTTCTAAAAGCACCCCAATCTTCATTTCCTTTAAGACAGCCAGATTTGGGTCAATATCATCTTGGCGGCCAAATGGTTTAAACACAAATTCTCTAGCTATTGACAGGGCTCGGAGCCACGGAGGAGGAAACTCAGGTCTCCAAATCATGGCTAATCATAATTGATTCCCACTGGCAAGAGTCATGAAATTCCAAGGCACTGGGGTTTGCGGTGGCCTAAAGCAGCCTGCGCAATTGCAGCATCTGGCGTATAAGTAAGGAAGCCTACCTGCTGCCCTCCCTGCGGTGCCACCAGTGGGACCCTCTCTCGGCCCTTCACCTAACGTGAATGTACCTAGGGCAACCAGCACCTGACAAGGCTGCAGTGGAGCAGGCACTTCTTTGAAGTGAAAATCAGGGGATCTTTTATCCCTTCCCCAGCCCTGCAGACTCAGTCACACGTCAAATAGATAATGAATAAATGCATCACCCGTGTACTCTATTCATTTATTTTTGACAAGTGAGTTGGTGACAGTGCCCCCTTGCATGCTAATAAAATATACAGGAGCCACACTTGTAAAGTCTTTGAAATACAAGGCTTCATGCTAGTACTCCACTATTAAACCTTTGCTGGAAAATGGGGTAATCAGACTGCCGGGACTCTTGAAAAATGATTGCGTTTGAAGATCAGTGACATCCTCCTGCACACGGGCTGTGGCTTCAGACAGCACCACGGCTTTGATAAAGTAGCTCCCAGCTCCTAGGAACTAGATAATTAATGTCTTCTGTGTTGCCTGGCTATCAAGCCTCAAAGACTCAGTGGTGTTGAGAGGCCAACAGAACAGGATTCTTCTGGATCCTGGACCACTGAGGGCTGGGTGTCGAGGAGTTATCTTCTCTTGGTCCTGCCTAGCCCATGACAGGGCAGGGAAGGGTTCGCACTGTCTTTACCGGGGACCCTGAGGTTCTAGGCCCCAAGTTGCCTTGGATGATCTGAGGCTGCTTAACACTTTGTCCAGGCTCACCAAGGACAAGCCCAGGGGCTCCTTAGACCAGAGTCACCTGTCTGGATTTCCTTTCTTCCCCAGCTTCAAAAGCCCGTTAAGGTTTTCTCATATTCGGTACTGTCCTTCCTGCAACTTGCATCACGACTCTTGCTTGGCTTTTAAAGATAAATCTCTCCTTCCTGTAGAACTTCATGGTGGAAGGGAGAGGGGCTGGCACGTGTCCCCGTCTGTCTGCATCCTGGCCACAGGACCTTTTTCCTGGCCAATTTCCTTACACTATTCAAATCCATGACAAGGGATCTGAAAAAGGGAACAAGCCCAGGTTAGAGCCTCATACGGCATGGATCAAAACCCACTCTTTCATTCTTAACCCCACCTGTGCAGACACGCAGTTCCCAGCTCTCCTTCACGGCCAAGTCCTGACCGCACATGCCCATCCCTGGACGGCGGCCTCTGGCCTGGCCACCGAGGCTGCAGCTTGGAGTCCTGGCGGCCCCGTGCACAGCCATTTCTGACTCTGCCTGTCCCCGCGGTGACCGTGTGTGTGCGTGCGCTCGTGTGCATGTGTGTGTGCGTCTCCGTGTCTCCGGTGCTTGCCCCCTCCCCGCCACTAACTCCTCTTCTAACCCGTCCACCAGCCCCCGACGAGCAGTCCATATGGAACGTCACGGTGCTCCCCAACAGTAAATGGGCCAACATCACCTGGAAGCACAATTTCGGGCCCGGAACTGACTTTGTGGTTGAGTACATCGACAGTAAGCATTACTGTGCGGGGCGGCGGCAGCGGGTAGCGGTAGATGCCATTAAAGAGATCCTGTGAACTCCCCCAGGCCCAGAGAGGCCTTTTAGCTCAGCTTAATTATGGCTTAATGAAATCGATACGCGCTCGGGTGGCGGCGAGGTGGGCGGAGCAGCTCGCGGAGAAGGCAGGGGGCTTCTGCAGCCATTAGTGCAGGGCCAGGGCTGCATGTCTGTGAGGACCGGGGACACGGGCCCTCCGTCCACTTCCCGCCCAGGATGGGGGCTCCGAACGGCCCCCACACGAGCGGAATCCCACCCCGGCATTGGTCTCCTTAACTCAGGTTCCACACGCACTGGTGTCTCCACTGGACAGACGGGGCCAGTTCACAGGCTCCGGCTTCAACTGTGCCTTGCTCCCAGAGGAAGGCCAGTGGGCCACAGTCAGAGGACAGACCGAGCCGCTGGTCTCAGCTGGTGGCTTGAGCTGAGCTGTGCCCCCTTCCCTGGATCTTGGGACCAAGGGTACAGATTGGTCAGACTGCAAAGTGCAGTCAGGATAGCTCCCTTCTCCTCTGGGTGAAAGTCTCTGCTCCTGCAGGCTCAACCCCACCATCGTGGCCTCTTTAGCACGTGCTCTAAGCAATTTAACTAACTAACCCAGCCAGAAAAATCTACCCGGGCTAGCCCACACAGAGACCTCTTGGGAAAGAGCAAAGCCAGCTCGTAGTTCTCTGTGGCTGGAAGAGTGCATATCCACAGTGTTCGGACTCCCCACCGGGGGCCACACTTTTGGCTGAGAGTTTAAAGAAGTAGCTCATCATCTGTTTAGGGTGAAGTCTGGTGAGTAAAGAGAACTTCATGGGGGGGAACAGTGTCCTCCGGCGAAGGGTCCCTGTTTAAGAGCGGGTTGCATGGACAGGCGCGGGGGAGCTGCCTGGAACCCTGGGCTGTGCGGAGAACTAGACCCGCGGTCCCCTGGTCCTTCCCCCAGCTTTTTCTACCTCGGACAGGTGACCAGGAACCCAAGCACTCTCTCTCTAGCTCCTGGCACCTGGCTCCAGGCTGACTGAGGTTTCTGTTCCCCAGGCAACCATACGAAAAAAACTGTCCCTGTTAAGGGCCAGGCTCAGCCTATACAGCTGACAGACCTCTATCCCGGGATGACATACACGTTGCGGGTTTATTCCCGGGACAACGAGGGCATCAGCAGTACCGTCATCACCTTTATGACCAGTACAGGTGAGAGGGGATCCGGCCTGGCCATCCCCTGCGAGCATGGGGCATTTCATTCTCATCCTCAGCTTCCCGCTTGTCTCTCCTCCTCGGGAAGAAGACTCATCCCCACTCCATCCCCCCTTGCATGGCGTGTCTCGGCTTTTACTGTGCGTCAGTCTCCGGCTCCCAGGAAGCCAAGAGGAGCCCAGTGGGCGCACAGTGGAGAGGAAACAGGGATTCTGACCCGTGGGGCTGAGTGCGGGTCGGAAGGAAACAAAGGATTGTGTAATGAGGACAGAAAACGCTCAGCCCCGGCTAGGCCTGAAACAAAAGGGCTTCGTATCTGTGCCACTTGGCCACTGCAGTGGGTGGGGGGGCTGCCGGAGAGCAGTGCAGCCCCCTCGTGTGTGCACAGGGGCTTGTCGCCTCCACGTGGGACCAGGGCATGGGGCCATCCCAGGGTCTGGATCATCCCAGAAATCTCCCCAGGAACCAAACCAAGGATCCGTGCGTGTGTTACGGCCTTGCTACCGTCACCTGTTTTTAAAAATTCCGAAGCGAGTGACATGACTTATTTAGGGCTTTGTTTTTGTCCCAAGCTTGTCTTGGCCTAAAAAAAAAAAA
>VBSM01002937.1:5892842-5948691 GCA_008086735.1 Cheirogaleus medius
AAAGAAAGAAAGAAAGAAAGAAAAGAGAAGAGCAGCAGATGCAAAGGTCCTGGGGCAGGAATGAGAGCAGCCAGTATGGCTGGAGCATAGAAGGTGAGGAGAGAGTGGTGGGAATAGGACTAGGAGAGGTGGCCAGGGCCAGCTCTGGCAGAGCCTGACAGGTCAGGATAAGGAGTGGAGAGTTTTCTCCAATAACAATGAGAAACACTGAGGGTTTAGGCAAGGACGTGATTCGATCCTAAGTGGGGTTTGGAAAGATCTCTCTGGCTTGCCGAGAGCAGGAGCAGAAGCAGGACTGGGACTTTCCCCGCAGCATACAAAAGTCAGGCTGATCACACGCCATGTTCTGCTGGGACGCGACTGCTTTTCAGCCCAGGGCCACCCGGGGCAGCCAGTGCACGGTGGCACAGAAGCGCTTGTCGGTCTGTCTTTACCACTGACTGCGAGCTGCCTCAGTGTGATGCCCCAGGCTGGGCACTGGGAAGGCTGTAAACTCTTCCTGCCCCGGGAAGAGCGAGGAGTGGGATTGCACCCAGACACCTGCCCCACGACAGGGCAGGTGATGCAGACCCAGGAGCACAGGGGCTGTGGGTCCCCCGCGCCGCTCCTGTGCTGCTCCGGGGAGGACCGCCATCCTTGGCTCCGGCTCCATGGCTGGTGGGGCCCCTGCTGTGGTGTGGCGCTCCCGGGGCCTCTCTGGGCTGGGCTGGCGCCTTGGATGTGTTCCGTTCCTCCGATTCCTTCCCCTCTGAGTCTCGCTTTCCACGACAGGCTGCGTTTCTGCAAGGGTTGCTTTCGTTCTCCCGTCCATAGAAAGTAGATAGGGCAGGTGGGTCCTGGCCACACCCAGCGCCCAGACCCAAACCGCAGCCCCTGGACCACCAAGAGCACCACCAGGTGCGTTAGGCCCACCTGCGTGCCCCTCCGGTCTTGGAGGGGACTGCCCACTTCGAGACAGGTCGCCACACACACCAGGCAAGGACAGAGAGGGCCTCGCTGTCGTGGGGAAGGAGGGGCGAGTCCCCCGTGTGGGAGTAGTCTGGAAGTGGCACGGAGTGACTGGCAGGCACAGCCCCGGCATCAGTGCTGGCCTGTCTGCAGGTGCCCACGCCGGGACTCTTCCCTGCCACACGGCGCATGGTCCCACTGGGGAGACAGAGAAAGATGCAGGATGTCCTGGGCCTCCACCTGGTCTGGGACCCACTGGAGCCTCCAGAGCCATGCCGGATGCAAGGACACCGCTCTGCACCCGTGCTGGCCCCGAGGGTGTTCTCACAGCAAGGTTTTGCGACGTGACCACAGCCCCCACTCCCCGAGGGGTGTCGTACGGACGCCTAGTTCTTCACCCTGCGCTGACCCGTGGGGAATCATACTTGCTTGGCCAATCCCCAGCCTTCCCTCTGTCCCCACTAGGCTGCGACCAGCCCCGTGGTTTGCAGAATGCCATGCCCCTTCCTAAAGGTCCTGTTGAGCCTTCTGCTGCTTCTCTGCTCCCCGTCCTTCTCGCCTTTGCCTCTTTTCTGATCTTTTCACCTTGGCTCCTTAATTATTTTCTTTTTGTCCCTTTAGCCGGGGCAGCATGGGCCAGAGGGCTGCTAGGTGGTGTCTTTAGGCTCCAGGAGAAGCACCCCCATGACATAGCTGCAGTTCTTCCCTCGCATGTCCCTCCCCACCGTTTTCCCCCCACCGAGCCACTCACGTCTCTGCTTCCCGCCCTCCCCGCCAGCCTACACCAACAACCAGGCGGACATCGCCACCCAGGGCTGGTTCATCGGGCTCATGTGCGCCATCGCCCTCCTGGTGCTGATCCTGCTCATCGTCTGTTTCATCAAGCGAAGTCGCGGCGGCAAGTACCCAGGTGAGACGGGCTAGGGGCGCCGCCAGGTCCCCAGCCAGATCAGGGACTCTCTTCCCTCTGTGAAGCCAGCCCTTGCCAGGCCTAGAAACACAGTCCTCTTGCCTGGCCCGTGCATCTTCGAGCTGGGAGCGAGCACTTGAGCTAATTAAGTTCACCTCGGGTGGACGGGCGGGCGCCCCAGGAGGCTCCAGAGAGGGGCTAGAAGGAACCCCGGCCCCCATTAAGAGTGACCTTTCCTCTCCTTGACTCACCACCCATCTGTTCAGCAAATTGGCTTTTTTCAGCCTGAATCTCATTAGGATCCTGTGGCCCAGGGAGGGGAAAGAAAGAGAGGCGTTTTTTCTAACCATGTCCAGAGCGCGGTGAGCCTGGGCGGAAGCGGCACGCCCATGGGAGAGGCCGCAGGGTTGGCTTCTTAGCCGAGCGAGGGTATGATCACAGACACCTCTGAGGGCTGGAAGCCCCCAGGTGAGGAGCTCATAGGGACCCCTCATGGCCGAAAGGGGCTTTGGCTTCCCTAGAGTCCCGAAGAGGTATTGCTCTTCTGTCGGCCTCAAGATCGTCCAGCCCAGACAGACCAAGGTCAAGGACAAGGACCTCTAGCATTCTTGTTTCTAGAAATATTGATTTTCAAACAGGGGCAGGAGCCATCTGTCTGCAGTGGGGTGGGCAGGGAGACAGGATAATGGATAACCGCGAGGGCAAAGAGCCCCCTGGACACAGCGTGAACTCGCTCCCTGCCCCCAGAGCCCTGTCGCCAAACACGCCCCACACTCCCCAGATGCTTACTTTCTCCGTCTCTTAGAACAGATCCCCCTCAACCCAGGGTCCCCCTAAAATTCAACACAAAGGAAAGAGGAGAGGAGATTCCGTCTCATTTCCTTTCCCTTGCCCAAGAGCCCACAGACTCTGGGATTCTGAAGAGGTATCCCTGGATGTAAGTGAGGGAGGGCAGGAAATGACAATTCGTTACTGATGAGTGATGTTTCTTGTCACTTTGTTTTGCTGTGTTGGGACTGTTTTCTTCCGTGAGAGAGAGAGCCTAAGCTAGGGAGGCCTCCCTGGGTGGACTCACTGAGCTCATTCCCCCGTCCCAGGCAGAACTGGAACAGCTAATGAACTCGTCAGATAAATTCTGAGCCATCCTTTGCCCAATCAGGAAGTGTCCCATTCCAGAAAGTTCTTCAAAGCTAGCCTCTTTCCCTCCTGCTACCAAGTAAGCCCCTGGCACATTGAAAAGACGAGTGAACCACGGCTCTCCTGGAGCCATGAGGCCTGGCGCTGTTCTCCACTCTAGTCTTTGTTCAGTTACTAATTAGATTAGTTGTGCGACATGTTCTTCACCTCTCAAGGCCTCAGTTTCCCTCACCTAAAATAGGGGTCGTTATCCTGCCTTATACCCCAAAAAGAGGTATAGTCTTGGCCGGGCGTGGTGGTTCACGCCTGTAATCCTAGCACTCTGGGAGGCCGAGGCAGGAAGATCGCTTGAGGTCAGGAGTTCGAAACCAGCCTGAGCAAGAGCAAGACCCCATCTCTACTAAAAATAGAAATTAATTGGCCAACTAAAAATATATAGAAAAAATTAGCCGGGCATGGTGGCGCATGCCTGTAGTCCCAGCTACTCGGGAGGCTGAGGCAGGAGGATTGCTTGAGCCCAGGAGTCTGAGGTTGCTGTGAGCTAGGCTGACGCCACGGCACTCTAGCACAGGCAACAGAGTGAGACTCTGTCTCAAAAAAAAAAAAAAGGCATAGTCTGTCATGAAAGTGCCTGCTGGGTGCCAGCCTCCGTGCTGGGATACTAGAGGAAAGATGATCTTTCCTCAAGGACGATGCAGGTGGCACAGATGGAACGGCCACAGCACAAGACAGGGCCCTGGCTGGAGGTTTGTACATCCCAGAGGACGTCTAGGAAAAGGGGCACGCCCACAAGGGAGGCCACCGAGGTGGGAGCACTTTCCATCCCATAGTTGTGTATGGAGCGTCCTCTCTGCCCAGGGCACTCTGCTAGGAGCTTCGGAGAAGCATACGGTCCCCCACCCTCGAGGAAAGATCTAGCGTTGTGCTCTGGGCACAGGAAGCACGCACAAGCAACTAGAGCACACAGCAGACCAGAGAGGGGCGGACAGTGGGGTGTTTGCCTTTGGCCAAGGAAAGGATCACATCTATCTGATGGTGTTTTGGGGTGGGTTTGTGTCTTTTCCCTCCTTGTGCTGAGACTATCTGGTACATTGAGACGACTTCATGCAGAGGCGGTGGGGAGCCAGGTAGGAGGAGATTTCAGTTGTCAACAGAGATGTAGGGACCCCTAGAGAGGAGGAGGAGGTGGCAGCATCAACTTAGCAACTGGTAGAGTGCAGGAAGCAAGAACATGGGAGGCATCAATGGTGCCTTCTATAAAGGGAGTGTCCCTGAGCCCAGTGTCACTGTCCCTTCTGGCTCTACACTGGGCAGAGCCTGGAGAGCTGGGCGTACTTCCTACCTAATCATTGCATCTGTATCTTTGCTTCTCTTGTTGACCAAGTACGAGAAAAGAAGGACGTTCCCCTTGGCCCCGAAGACCCTAAGGAAGAGGATGGCTCTTTTGACTACAGGTACGTGATCTCCTCCTCCCCCGTCAGGCGGGCTGTCCTCGCTGCCCCTGAGGCAGCCTCCTTGCCTCAGAGCAGGTGTTGTAGCTGTCCTTGGCCATTAGGACGTCACTCTGCATCTCTGATGGCGCCTTGGCAGAGGGCGCGTGCTGCGGAGCTTGCTCAGAGAGGATTCTTGGCCCCATAGCGTCAGACGGGGCTGCCCACCCTGGGAGACGCTGCCCGACGCGCACACACGTCTATCTGACTAAAGGCGTTTCATTTATTCAGCTGCGCAGCTCAAATGTATCGAGCTCCTTGTTTATGTCTTTCTACCTTTTTACTCTGAAAATGAGCCCTGGGCCGCTCTTGCCATGACGTGAGCTCAGCTCTCAGGCTGCTGCTCTGCCCACAGCCCACCCCTAGCCCTGAAGATAATGACCCGGGGGGCTGCATCGCCTTAAAGCCTCAGGGATGAAGGAGGGCTGGATTCTAGGCCTTTTCCCGGGGAACCTGGTGATGCCTTTGAGCTCTCAACTGGAACAGGCCTTGGAGAGGCATCCGGCAGGGTGTCCTGTGTCCCAGATGAGAGGACTGAGGCCCAGACCGGGAATGACTCGCCCAAGACTCTCCCACCTCGCCGTCCGGTGGCCAGTGGCAGAGCGGGAAAGGCCAGTCCTAGGGGCTGGTGCCGCTGTTCTACACCTGTGCTGCCCCTTGGATCTGGGTGGGCCTTTGTACCCGGGCATATGAAGTTCTTATCTGTCCATTGTGAGGGCAAGTATATTTTTAACTCAGGAATGATACAGGGTGGATCGTGGAGTCTCATTCCCAGGCCAAGTGGCTGGTAGGGAATGTCTGATCAGAGCCCTCCTTCCCCACCCCCACCCAGTCACTGTCTGGTCCCAGGTCCCCTTGTCCTCCTCTGACCTCTCCTTTTCCTATCCTGGGCCTCCGCCACCCTGCCCATCAGCAGCCTGGCAAGCAGGGTCAGATCGATGCATGGCAGAGCCACTGCCCACACGGGAGCCTGTCTGGCAGCTTGTGGACCGTGAACGTCCAGCATCCTCATGGGCCTCCCAAAAGGGCAAGCACACGAAGCCCTGCCCTGCTTCCCTGGCTGTGCCGGACCACCTAGCAAGGCCCAGCTTCCCCGCGGGCCGAGAGCTATTCCTGAGCTTTGTGGCTTCCTCCCCCAGACCCCAGAGCTGTTGGGCACAAGCACCTGCCTCCTCCCCCAGACGTTGGGGCTGGATCTCCATGCTCCAGAGCGTGCATGGCCCTCTGCTTTGGGTCTGGGGGGCCTGCGGTTTCCACCCTAGAGCCCCCACTCGGATGAGTGTAAGAATCCTAAACTGAGGACAGGCTGAAACTAACACATCAGAGGAAGAACTGAGTTTCTAGCGGGTACAGGCCTGGGGCAAGGGAAGTGTGTGGCTCACCTTCCCACGTCCTGTGCTGAGTTTCCCACGGTGCTCTCCTGGGTCCGTCCCCCCGACCTCCAGGGTGACTCGGAAGCTCTGCTGACAGGGGCTAGATCAGGGCCACCCTGGTCATTCTCGTTTCTTTCAAGCTCCCATTAGAAGAGGTTTGTTCTTTCCAGACCTGGATGCCCTTTCCCCCTGCAAGAGCCTGACCCGCTAAAGACCTCGCCCCCGCCTGTCACCCTGGCTGGGCCGGCGCCGTCCGGTGGGTGCATTTAGCTGGAAGTGGTTGCTGGAAGCAGGGATGGGATTCCTGCAAATCACAGAACCCAATCCTCACGCCGCTGCGGGGGCGGGGGGGACCCTGGGGAAGGGTGCATGTGAGAAGACTGGCACGTGGGGTGAGGAGCCTGGCAGTTAGAGCCCACTAGTTGGCAAGGAGTGAGCTCTACTTCCTGCAAAACCTCAGTGCAGCCCTGGAGACTCACTTCCCTCACGCCAGCTCCCCCAGCACTGCCGTCCAAGAACACAGGCCACGTTAATGGGCGTAATGGGCGGCATCCACTCGGCACTGGGGGGAGTGGGCTAATGGCTTCCCATCCACCTGCACTCAGCTCTGGCTGGCCCCCCTCCCCTGACAGCTGTCTGCCCGACACCGCTATTAGAACACACCGCCCGCTGTAATGGCAACTCGGCGGGTTGTTTTCCTCACACCCAAGGAGGACTGAGTGGGGGCAGGGGAGGAGGTGTGTCTGCTCAGACTGCCTGGCACTGCTGTGGTCCCACCTGCTGGGCCCCAGACTCTCTATGCGGGTGCCGGCTGCCTCCTTCCTGGGAGCTGGGCTCACCTCTGAAGTGCAGCCAGCAGCACCTGGTCCCCACTCTGAGCCCAAAGGGCAGAGGGAGGTTTCCAGCCAGGGGAAGGGACCTGGCGCCTGAGCAGAGGCTGGGTCAGGGAGCAGCCTGGGGCCTCCATGGGGGGCTGGGCAGGATCCTCTGAGCCCTGCTGTCTGCTCAGGTGTCCCCTCCCTCCCGCCACCTGCTCAATCCTCCATTGCTAGGCCCAAAGCAGTGGCGTCTGTTTGTAGGTCAACCAGATACCTGAGAGAAACGACACCAAGATCCAGAAGCAGAAACAGCTTTGTTCCTTTAGGGCCTTTGCAAGGAAAGGGTCTGCCTTGACAAAAAGCAGAGTCGCAGATCATGGAAGGCCACAACTGGTCCAGCCCCTCTTAATGATGGACAGGCCCAGGTCACAAAATCACACAGTGACACCCAGGACTAGAGCCATCCTGCATGGTCTCAGAAGCAGTGGCTCGGCCTCGCTGTGGGATGGCCGCCTGTCTGCTCCCACCGCTGATGGGGTCCCAGGCTCACAGAAAGGACTCCAGACCAGGAGCCCAGAAGCACGGGCTGCTCTGCACCGCCTTGCCACCTCTCCCCGGTCCTCTCTAGGTCCCAGCTTCCCTTCCGTAGAACTGGCCGGGCTGGGTGATCCCTGGGGTCCCGTCTTTGCTGAGCCAGCGGCGGGCCACCCTGTCCCTCCCCACCTGGGTTTGGGCGGGGCTCTGATTCTCTGTCTCTCCCTGGCCAGTGACGAGGACAACAAGCCCCTGCAGGGCAGCCAGACGTCTCTGGACGGCACCATCAAGCAGCAGGAGAGCGACGACAGCCTGGTAGACTATGGCGAGGGCGGCGAGGGGCAGTTCAACGAAGACGGCTCCTTCATCGGCCAGTACACGGTCAAAAAGGACAAGGAGGAAACAGAGGGCAACGAGAGCTCAGAGGCTACATCACCTGTCAATGCCATCTACTCTCTGGCCTGACAGAGCCCACCCGGGCACAGCCACTACTTTGCAAGTGGGAGGAAGGGAGAGGACGAGACGAAGCCACTGCAGACCCACTGCAAAGCCACCACTACCTTCAGGGACAAGGGTTCAGTATGGGGGTCCGCCAAGCTGTGAGGACCAGTGACACCCAGACACCCCCTCCCGATGACCCTCCTACGCCCCCCGGGAGCCACCAGCATGGGAGAGCTGGAGCCGTCTCCGCGCTCAGCTGGAGGGAGCCCGGCCCCGCCCACCTTGGCCTTGGCACACACTCACCTGTTCCCGTCGGTTACGCTACTTTTCGTTGTCTGTATTTTGCTTTGTGCATCTTCCCCTCCAGACCCAGTGTCTCCATTTTCTTTTCCTTTTGAAGACGTGTCCCTGGAAAAGAAAACATAGGTGGACTCTCACCCAGGAAACCGCAAAGATAGGCAAAAGGAGTGATCCGTCACAGAACACACGCAGGAAAGCTATGGTATTCGAGCCACCACCGGGCCAACGTATTCCCGAAGGATGCCTTTCTCGCCATACGCCTCCCTGGTCCCAGTCGCTCGGTCCCGGCCTCGTCGGTTGCTGAGCTGGGCTTGGCTCCTTTCTGGAAAATGACAGTATTTTTGGCAGGGTAGAGGGCGTGCAGGCCTCCTTGCCTCCCGGGTTCGGTTGGGAGGTGAGTTTACCTCTTGCCCCCCTTTCCTGCCCTGCCCCCCTCCTCCGGAGCATCCAGGTCGTGAGCTGCTCTGACTTCGAAGAAGTTGGAAGAACACGAGTGGGCACTGACGGAGGGACGTCCGGTGACTATGTACCTCAAGCAGGAGAAATCAGATGTCTGGTCCCTGGGGAACGGTGCTCGCCTCCAGAGAGAAGAAAAAGGCTGGGTTTGGACTTCCTTCCTCCCCCATCAGCGAAACGCAGGATGTCAGAGAGAGGACCCTGGCCACTATGTCCAGAGTAGAGGGCACCTGCCCGCCTGGCGGGGCCCACGCTGCTACCCTCAAGGAGGTGGAGCCCTGCGATGCAGACGCTTTGCTGGTGTATTTGGGGGTGCAAAGCGCTGCTCCCCCTTTCATCTCCAGCGGATATCATCTCCTTGGTCCCTTCTGTATGAAGTCGAGACTCACGTTTGATACGGTGTGTGGATGGGGACTTGCTGCCCCGAGACTGAGCCAGTCTGTCCTTTCATTAGGGTACATACATATCAGGGGACCCCGAGGAGGCTCCGTACTGACAGTGCTGTGATGCCCCCGCCTGGGGAGGACTCGATGCTCTTCGTATGCCTTATGCGGCTCTGATCTGTCCCTGGAGTTCCCAGGTCCCCAGCCCTCTCTGCAAGCCTTGAAGCCTCCAGCAGCGTCTGTCTCGAGGAAAGCAGGGCAGCCTATGCAAGGGTCGCGGCAGGACCAGAAGCAGCCGTTCCTCCAATGCCCTCACCCCTCTGCCCCAAACGGGGACACTCGCAGCCCTGCAGTTCTCAGACCGAAGGTGCCGCCTTCATCCTCCCCACCTAATCCATTTTTGAAACCAAAGGTACCTAGCCTCGAAGTCAGAGAAGGAGATCTTCAGCCTGAGAGTAACCCTTGGCTGTTTCTGTAGCTCAAGTCAGTTTCAGGAGGGCGAAGCTGACCCCCAGGAATGGATCAGCTGCGACAGGCACAGCTAGCTCCGATGTGACCCCTCCAGCGGCTAGCCAGGGGCCTGGGCAGGACCAGGGCTGCTGCGTCCTTCAATGACTTTGTTAAAACATCATTTGCCACATGTTTAAGCCACAAAGGTATTAGCAATGCTTGCGTCACTTAATAATCATTCAGCTGAAGATCAAGCCCATAGACACACAGTCTGCAGGTAAGAAACCAGAGCCCAGAGCTGAGCCAATAAGGTGGTTTGAACCTGAGAGTATATAAAGGCTGTTTGGGCCAAGCCCTGGCCAGGGCTGATGCCTGGACACCTGAAAGGGGACAGGGTAAATAGCGTGGCTCTGGAGAGAGAGCTCAGGGGGCCCCTCCTCTGGCTCTCCTCAGCACCTGCTTGGCTACAGCTGGGCACTCCTGCAGCCCGGGCCCACTGCCCCTGAAGGGAACGTCGGGGAAGTGTGCCCGTGCACTGAAAAAGACCTGGCCTTTCCAGAAACACTGGAGAGTCGTCAGCGTCTCAGGCACTCATTCCATACTGCACTGGACATGCAGGAGAACCCATTGCCCCGAGAACAGGCTCTTAGGGCAGGAAGGGACAGTTAGATGTCATCATGGCCATGGAAAGCCGGCCATACAAACTGATGACTGAGAAGGGCTCCTTCTGTCTTAAGGGCCTGGGGAACGCTGAGTCCTCGGCCTGCCTGCGCCTCATCCCAGTGTCCCGCCAGGCTCTGTGCCGCCCTCCTTTGTGTACAAAGAGGACGCCGTTATCTCCTCTCTCGGGCTGCTGTTCTGTGGATGCTGAGAGCTGCTCCCACCACGCATGATCGTGGCCCTGCAGGCTGGAGCAAATGTGGGGCTGAAGAACCAAGTTTTCCCCAAGCAAAGGTGGCAGGTGCTCAGAGCGATCAAGACTCCTGGGGTGTGGATTGCAG
Source organism: Cheirogaleus medius (assembly GCA_008086735.1). Classification (NCBI taxonomy): domain Eukaryota; kingdom Metazoa; phylum Chordata; class Mammalia; order Primates; family Cheirogaleidae; genus Cheirogaleus; species Cheirogaleus medius. The sequence goes on from VBSM01002937.1 coordinate 5,903,084, forward strand.
GGGAAGGAGGCGGTCCCTTCCAGGAAGAGGAGAGTCCGTTTTCCCCGGAGCCCATGCCAGAGGCCAGCCTGGCTCAGGAGGGAGGCAGTCCTGCCCGGCACTCCCTGCCAGCTGGGTCTCTCAAAACATACCAACAGCGATGCCAGGAGCGCCCAAACCAATGGTGCTGCAGCCTGTCTGGCTGGGAGGGAAGAGGTGCAGGTCATATTGCGGCGACTCGAGACGTCCCATGGGCAGGGCTGCAATCCCACCTGCGTGCTCAGCCTCAAGAGCCGTGGCTTTCTGTGCTATTGTGCATTCAGCGAATATTATTTGAGCATGTCATCTGAAAAAAGGCCTGAGCCCTGGGTACCACGGTGAGGGAGTCAGATGTGGTCCCTGCTCCTGAGGAGCTAGCAGTCCTGGAACTGAGTCTTGGGACACAGTGGCCATCGAGTTTGGCAGCATTGTGCCCTCCATTGCTTAAGCCACTGACGGGCACAAGCTGGAAGGGAGAGGGTTCCGAGGGAGAGCCTGGTCCTCCAGGTCAGCAAGGCTGGGCAGGACAGGGCAGTCGGAACCACAGGGTGGGGTTGAGCGCTCCTGCTTCCTGAGCCTGTTTGCTTTGCTGCGTAACATGTTGGTATTTTTATGCCTCTGTGTCCGCTGTTCAGTCCCTCCTTTGAATACCTCTCCCCGCGGAGGGCATGGGCCCGCCTGAGGGTGTGGGCAGGACACTGTTGCAGGGCCAGGGGACAGCTGCCTCCCACCTTGCCTGGGTTATGGCAGATGGGACCCATCTTTCTCTACCTTGCTTTTGAGGTGGTTGAATTTGAGCTAAAGGGAAGGCCAGAACAGCTGCCTTCCTTGCCCATCTCCTTCCCCAGGAGGGTGGAGACATCTGGTCCACACCCTTCCTGGCAAGTCCCTAGGTCTGGAGAAGTGACCACATGTCCGAAAGTCAGCCAGTGCCAACCATACTTGCCCCGCGAGGTGCATCTGTAACCGGGGCCCAGAGTGCGCATTCATAGTTTCCCCGACCACGGTGAGCCTTAGGAAGAGGGTGGAAACAGACCTGAGGATGTTTCTGGGTTCTCCAGTCAAGGACGAGCTCCCTTGCCGCGCCTAGGCGTGCCACCTACAGCAGACGGCAGCCCTGTCGCAGCGCAGTACTTCCAAGAGGTGATGATCCTGACGATGACGTTGTCTTAGAGAGGGTTGGTCCACACGCAGGCCCCTGTGAGACGAGATGCAAAGGGCAGTGCGTGGGTGCCACCCAGGTTGGGCCCCTCTGAGTGATTCTTGCAGGCAGAACCTGAGGAGACAGAGGCCAGTCCAAAGCAGAGGGAAGCTGTCCCCTAGGCACGGCACAGGCAGTGGCCCTTTCCGGCTCCTTCTGTATAGCAGGGCCGGGTGTTAGGGCGTCACAGACAGCCTGTTTGATGGAAGGAGTTGGATTTTGCACATTTTTGTCTCAGCTTTGTGAGGCTGCCTTGCTAACCCTCTGAGGAGGAGAAGATTCTCAGACTTTCTGTCGGCTGGGGCTGGTGCCAGAGCATCACTTCCCAGCAGGAGGGTGGCAGGTTCCGGGGGTGCTGGCACAGGACACCACTCCCCGCTTGTGACATGTTGGTGTAGAGGGGCCTCCTGCTCGGCCCCTGCCAAACTCACACAAGCCCATGCTTGTTGTTAGGTTCACCCATCGAGCAAAAGGTCTTGCTTGACCTGTGCACAGTGGCTGAGGAGTAGCATGTAGGAGGTCCCCGATTTTAAAAAGAAAAATAAGACTCAAACCAGTGAAGAAAAGAGCTTGAAATGTCAAGAGGAGACTCAGACCCTGGGGTACACAGGCAGAGCCCCACTTCCTGGGCAGCCCCTCCCTGACCTGGACAGGGTCACCCCATGTGAATTCAAACCACACCCTGGGGCTGTCCCCATCCTGCACGGCCCAAGCCCAGGGAAATGCCCTTTCTCTTCCCCCTGCTGCCAAGAACAGGCCTTCCTGAGACACATTCAGAGAAGGACCAGAGGGAAAGGACGACCACCTAGGAAAGCCACAAACCCACCAGCGTCTCAAGCCACACCCAAACCCGCGTTCCTCTTATCAGTATATGAGTATTAAGCGGATGCTCCACGAGGATGAGGATGGAGATGACACAGGTACAAGGCGTCTAGCTTAGGACAGAATCAGATTCAGCGCGTGAAGGGATCGCAGAGCTGATCTAACGGAAATGACTTACTGCACGGACGAGGATGTGAAAATCCAGGGAGGTGAGGAGACTTGCTCAAGATCACACAGCTGGTAAGTGAAGGTAGCGTTAGGGCTTGAGCTTGGGCCTTCTGACTCCTTGTCCAGTGTTCTTCTGTCTCACCGCAGCTGCCTGCTTCGAAACAGAGGTATTACTTACGATCCGTCCTGCCGGCTCGCCCCCGCCTCCCAAAAGGAAAGACAAAAAACAGGATTTTTCTGAGATCGTTCCATCTGTCAGGCTGTGGCTAACCCAGCTGTGCAGTGAAGGGCAGACCTGGGCCAGCGGAAGAGAGTGGCAAGCTGACTGGCATTTGTTACTGTGAAATCTAGACCATACCCCGCCCCCCCCCCGGGAAAGGTATCTCTTGCTTTGTCACACGCCAGGCCTTCCGCATGCTGTACTCCTTGGAAGCGAGGTTGTGCAGGGGGTCTCTGGCCCTTCTGCCCTTGGCCGTGGGGCACTGGGGGGCAAGGCTGCCACCCTGGGATTTGCAGGGCGGGAGTTCAGCAGATGTAAAGACTTCAATGAAGCAATAAACACAAAAATCTGGGAGAAAAATACCCAGAATTTTGTACACTAGTTTCTTTTTCAAAAACGATGCAGATCGGATGCCGCTGACCTGCTCTTTTATTCTGATTCCCAATTGCAATGTCCTCAGTCAGTGTCGTCCCCCCTGCCCGGCTTCCCCGCGCTCCTCTCGAGCTGAGCATCAGTCACCTGCGACGTGGCCACCTTCTGTTCCGGTCCCACCCCCAACCTACGCCGGACCTCTTGCCCTGCCCCCCCATCATCCCAATTTGTCCTTGTCATTGGAAAAATATTTTTCCCAGTGTCTCCGTCCCTTCCACAAACCCGCACGCCCACAAATTGGTCTGATCTTTTTTCCATTGGTTAAACATGTAACTTTCCACGGCAGACCTTGTGTTAACCCTTCTTACATCGTGTTCTTCCCTCTCTGTGAGTTGTTTTGCATTAACCAACTTTGTCAGTGACAGATGCGTTATCTGAGGGTGTCACGCGGGACCTTCAGCAGGGAAGACGTCTGGGCCATGGAGGACCGTCTAATGAGTGGACTTATAAACTGACTGCATGAGCAATGAAAAGGCCAAATTATTCAGAATTTTTTTTGGAATCACTGTAAAAAAAAAACTGATTTCTTTTGTATAGAGAACACTAAACGTATAATAAAAGTTGTTCAAAATGGACTCGGGCCGTGCGATGTGTTCGTTTTCCTTGGTTGATGGGTGGGAAAGGGATGTCAAGGGGTTAATGACAGACGTGAATCAATGGGCTTTTCATGGGCACCAGACAGCACACTCTTAATGGAGTTCTGCCCTCCCAGCCACCATGTAGAAGCGGTCTTATTCTGGAAGACTCGTTTGCATAATTTGTATTTTAAACAGAGTGACTGGTATAGGAATGTGTACAGTCATGGAGGCACCCTCCGATTCAGTGTGATATTTGTGCACACGCACCATTTAAAAAGTGCCATGTTCCAGCTGGGCGTGGTGGCTCAGGCCTGTAATCCTAGCACTCTGGGAGGCCAAAGTGGGAGAGTCACCTGAGGTCAGGAGTTCGAGACCAGCCTGAGCAAGAGCGAGACCCCGTCTCTACTAAAAATAGAAAACATTACCTGAGAGTGGTGGTGCGGGTCTGTAGTCCCAGCTACTTGGGAGGCCGAGGCAGGAGGATCGCTTGAGCCCAGGAGTTTGAGGTTGCTGTGAGCTAGGCTGACGCCATGACACTGTAGCCCGGGCAACAAAGCAAGACTCTGTCTCCAAAAAAATAAATTAATTAATAAGATAAAAAGTGCCATGTTGGAGAAGTTGGGAGGAGAGAAATCTGCGATGGCGCCCCGTGTCCCAGCCCCTTACTGCACCCCCTGCGCTGAGATAGGAGAACATTATCATATGCCCAGCATTGTGCCTGGAGCAAAAGAGACATTTAATAGTGTTGAGAGAATGAATAAAACTGCTTACTACACACCAAAACCCTTCTCAGTCGACTCAAAGGAGTCTCGGTCAACAAGCAAACAGGAAAGGATGAGAGACAGAGAGGCCGTGTTGACCCAGGAGCAAGCTCACGTGCACCATGCCTCCTGACGCTTCGGCCCACGGGGGTGCCGATTCCCACTGAGCACTGGACAAAGAGCATCGCCCAGGCAAGGTGAGTTGTGAGGGACCCAGACGTTGTAACCCCCTCCCTTTCCGCAGGGGGGTGAGGAGTTGGGGAGAAGGCAGGGCTGGGAGGCGGCTCCGCTCCTGTGGACGGACAGCTGACAGTTGATAGGCACAGGCAGTAGTGGGGAATAAGGACAAAAGGGTTCCGGAAGATGCAGACCCAACTCTCTCGGACAGAGCATCAGCAGGAAACCATCCAACCCACCTGTGTTCACTCTCCCCTCCAAAGTCCTCAGAACAGATCACTGACTGGAGGGGTTATCGCTTCATTAGATTCAAATGAGACCTTACTTCCAGGTCGGGTTCCTCCCGAATTGTTGAGTGTTTCATGCGACACCTCTGAACCTCCCTATTTACTCCTTGGAATATTAGAAAGGTCCTTGCTCATCACTTTCGAGTTCACGGGCTATATCTGTAATTCATCCCTCACATCCATTTGCACTGTCTCGGCCTTAGTCCGAGCCCTTGTGGCTTGAGTTGACAGCGTCCTTGCCTCCTGTGTTGCCCAGTCCCCCGTGAACTGCAGCCAGAGGGATCTTCTGAAACGTAAATCCGATCATGCTGTTCCCTTGAAACCTTCATTTGCTATATAATAGGATAAAAATCTGAACTCCAGGGATTGGCAGGTTAGACCTCTGGTGATCTGACCCTCACCTCTCCAGCCTTTTTTCACCGCTCTCCAAATGTACCCTCAATTTTAGCCATCCCAGCTATCTCCAACTCCTCTGACATGCGAAAATTCTCATACTGCCCAGGTCTTTCTATTCAATTCAATTAAAAAACATGTATTAATAACTTACTCTGTGACCAATTAATGACATAGGAGGATAGAATTCTAGTCCTCAGGAAGCTCAGACTGTAGTGAGAGACGACAGTCGAGTAAACAAAAGCAATGTTAGAGTGTCCTGGGAAAAGGGCTCAATAAACATGGGTTCAACGAACAAATTATGGCCCAAAGGTGGGTCTGCTTGGAACACTCTCCTCTTGACCTTCCACACATCCCCTCCTTTCGGATAATTCATAATCATTGGGGTTGAGGTTCCTACAGCTCCTGATTCCAGACTCTTTACTTTCCCATTCCAAGCCCCTCCAACCCCTTTCTCTTTATAGACCATCCCTCTTAAACTCCTTGAAGGCAGCTCAAGTGACACCGCTTTCCCTGATACCCTTCCGTGCACACGCACCCACACACATATATATATATGCACAGTCTGATTTAGATCCCCTTGCTGTGTCCCTGAAGCACCTATTTTATGTCTCATGAGGTTTGGCATATGACATTTATTGTCCTTTTTTTTGTTGGAGACAGAGTCTCCCTCTGTCCTCCGGCTAGAGTGCAGTGGCGTGATCATAGCTCACTGCAACCTCAAACTCCTGGACTCACACAATCCTCCTGCCTCAGCCTCCTGAGTAGCTGGGACAACAGGCTCGTACCACTGCACCTGGCTAATTCTCCTGTTTTTAGTAGCAGTGGAGCCTCACTCTTGCTCAGGCTGGTCTAGAACTCCTGACCTCAAGCAATCCTCCTACCTCGGCCTCCCAGAATGCTAGGATTACAAGCGTGAGCCACCGCGCCCGGCCCATTGTCTGTTTCTTTTACTAAACTGTGAACACCCTGAGTACAAGACATCAGTTTTTCATCTCTGCATCTTTCAACTCTGCAGTTGGCTCACAGCAAGTGGCAACCGAAGGACAAAATGAATGAACATGAATGAATGAATGAGACAACCAATCCTTTGAAAGAAGTGGCTAGGTGCATTCAAGGTTTTCATATCATCCTCTTTGGATACTGGATATCTGGATATAGGACTTGATATGACATTGGGAGGGGCCCACTGGCCCAGTGTTTAGAGCAGGGGCCCACACTCAAGGGGCCAGAAGTGGGGAGATGAAGTGAGTGCCCTGCTTGAAGAAAGCCAAGCCCAAGCGGAGGCCAGACAAAGCGACTGCCTCCCTTCAGAGCCCCAGGGACCCCGGAATATCTGCCATCCCTCATCCCTGTCTCCTGAAGGCTGTGCCTCCCAGCCCATTAGAAATGCTAATCTCCGGCTTGGAGTTGGATTAGCAGGGCCAGTGGGGAGGGGACAAGTCATCTTCCAATCTTTATTAAGAGCGAAGGCCATACCCCTCTTGCCCAGCTGCCCACAAAGGGCTGAGATCTGGGAATTAGTTAAAGCCCTTTCTCATCAAGGCAGCCTGTCCTGCGCAGCATTAGATTAGGTGGTGAAAGGCGGAGAAAGGGCCCGTTGCAGCCTCCCCCTCCCGACTTAACGCATCAGGGCCCATTTGTTTGATGTCAGTTCCTGCTGGAGCGTGGACCAGGCAGTGGCCTCAGAGCAATTTGGAGCCACAGCTGCGGCCCAACAGCCCAGCCCCCAAGCCCCACTCCCACCCCCACCCCCAGAACTTGCCGTTGATTAGCCCCAGACCCTGCCACGGAGAAGCAAGCACATCTTTGCCACGGAGAATCGCGTGTTTGTGTAGGCCTGTGACACACACATCGGCCCTGGCTTGGGACCACTAGGAGCTCACCTGACTCACACTGAGCCCAAACAGGAACTCTAGTGGCTCAGTTTCACATAGAGACTGCTGCAGAGAGGACAAGGGATTATTCCACACTGAAAAAACACAATTACATATTATATGTTTAAAATCCCAATTGCCCTCTAAAAAGGCTTCTATTAAATGCAGGGTCCCGGATTGATCCGGGTAGGGAGCTTGCAGATAGCAGCTGGGGAGAGTTCTGCATAATAGAAGGTGCAGATTTTGGAACCCCAGGGCAATCTGGGGGGAGCAGATGAGGAACAGAGTCAGGCAGAAGGGAGATCAGAGCAGTGGTCCCTAGACCAGCAGTAGCAGAATCATCTGGGAACTAGTAGAAATGCAAATTCTTGGGCCGCATCCCTAATCTACTGAATCAGAAACCCTGGGATCTGTGTTTTAACAACCCCCCAGGTGATTCCGATGCAGACTAATGCGTGAGGACCCCTAGAATAGAGGGACACAGAGAGAAAGCTGTGTGCTGGGTGTGGCCCTGCCTCATTGTCCCCCAAACTGACAGTCAAGCCTGCTTGATCCATGAATTTTGCTTTCTGCGAGTGGATGTCTCATGCAAACTAGTCAGTGAATTTTACATCCAAATGGCCGCAGGGTGACGCAGAGACCGCACGTGAATAACAGGGGTCAGAGCATGAGCCCCCAGGTATCAGCAAAAAACGGTGAGGAGGGCTTTGACTTTCACAGACCGTGGGATCGGCAGGGAACTGAGCTGTATACACATTGACATCGAAGAGGCAAGAGGGTACCAGATGGCATTTGGGTCGCAATACATTTACATTAAGTGACTTAAGAGGAGAAGGGGGACTAATAACGTTGACACCGACCGCGCGAGGCACAGTGATGCTCGCTTTATGCAAATCGTCGCTTTCAGTCTGCACACCCGCCCTTTGCGGCAGGTAGCTTTACACCCTGTTCCGCATGAATGAGGGAACTGTGATTCCAATGGCTGAAAACTGTGCCCACGGTACAGGACAGAGCCAGGACTAGCTGCCAGGTCAGCCTGATTGGAAACTGCAGCTTTCACGACTGCGCTTGGGGTCTGAGCGGGGGTCCCTGGGCAGAATCGGCCCCGGCGTCTGCGAGTCAGAGGCATCGCGCCAGAGCAGCCTCGGCCAACTCTTCAGCCCTGCAACCATCCGCCCCTCACTCCTCCCCTCTGCTGCAGCAGGACAGGCAGGCTCCTGGCTCTGCCGGGGGAGCCTGGAAGAGGGTGTGGGTGCCATGTGGCTCATGCTCATGCAATAAGGGGACAGTGAAACAATAGGTGCTCAGCCTTCTCCAGTCCGCCCTGACTACCTGCCAAGTAGGAGCCAGGACTCTGCAGATAGGTCAGGCACTAGCTGTGTGACCTCAGGCAAGTTACTTAACCTCTCTCTGCCTGAGTTTCCTCATCTATAAAATAGGGATTGTCATTGTAGCTACCTCTTAGGTTGCTGTAAGGATCAAATCAGTTAAAATGTGAAACAAATTTAAGAACAGTGTCTGATGCATAAGAAGCACTATTTAATAATGTGCTAAACTTTTCAATAAGTGAATGAATCACCATACACTTTCCCCTCTTCTGCCTACCTGAATGTTCTTCCAGCCTCTACTTCTTCCTTCAAAAGTCCTCCCCATCCTTCAAAGCAGGCTCAGATCCCACCTTTCATAACCTCCGTGGCCCACACGGCTGTCCTGGGAGCTTTTCCTAACCTCCTTGCTGCTCCTGCCCTCAGTCTTCAGCACAAGCTCCCTGGGGTGGCAGGGACTTGTCCTTCTCTGCCCGCCCAGGCTGCAAACACCGGGAGGGCAGGACCAGCACTTGTCTCTCATGCCTCTGTGGCCCCCAGTCCTTGGCCTCACACACAGCGGATGGTCCCTAAATGCAAGTCACCGATCTTTAGGCCCCAAGGGGCCCCTGCAGGGTAACCAGACCTCATTTGCATTACTGCATTTACTGCCCAGCTAGTGCACATGGCGATACTGGGGAGAGGAAGAAGAAGGGGACAGGCAATATTTGTCTTCCTAAAAGCAAGTTTTTACCAGGTTCCAAGTGGCTGCATACAAGGGCCAATGATGAGCGTTGAGAGCTGGAAGATCATTCTACAGCCCCATTTATTAACTTTCCCAAAGTCCCCTAAGTGCTCTTGTCCCTCGTTAAAGCCCACTCTCATTTATCAGGAAAATCCATCCTCCCCTTCCCTCCCTCCTGCTCTGTCTAGCTCCAGCCTGGCTGTTAGGACACAGTATGACCCTCTATCCACCCGACAACCGGAGCGGCAGGAGAGGATAGGGCTAGACATCTTATCCAGGACGGCCCGGGTTTGACCCGAGAGAGAATGACCACAGGACAGGACTCAGCCAGTGTCCGTGCCACAAGCTCCACAGCACTGGGCCCGATGGAATTGGACATTGTCACCGCACTACTGGGGTCATCTTACACTGAGATTTAGGAGCCTAACTCCCAAGCTTACAGCTTCGTCCTGGCCAGGGGCATAATATTCGGGGTTCCTTCCTTCTCAACATTGACAACACCTCTCCTCAGGGACAGGGAGTTTGGCAAAGACCGTTATCCGCACAGTCAGCTCTGAGGGCCGGAGGAGCTCACGTCTGTCGTCCTTCTCTTCTCCCTACCAAGTCCCAGAACGACCTCCATGAAAAACAGAAACATACAAAAAGTTCTTTCGGAACCACAGCATCAGCCTTCCTCCCCAGTCTTCCGCAGGGCCATGCCCTGGCGCGGCCGGCGTGGTCAAGACCACCGGCTACCTGCAGGGAGAGGACATGGGCTGGCCTGGACGTGCACAAGGGCCATCCAGGCAGTCTTTAATAGGCAGGGCCCTCAGAGAGCCCCAGGCCCTCTCAGTTACATGCATGTGGCTCAGACCCGAGGAATGCCAGGCCCCGGAGTGACCCTGGTCTGCTCCCCTCCCTCTTGTAGGTTTCACACAGCAGTTGCTAAACCCAGAACTGGCTCCCGCACCACACAGCAAATGCACCGCCTCCCCCGACCCACGTCAGCTACCGCATCCTTGGGGAACTCAGACGTACACTGCAAATTACGGCCACCAGGCCGCATCTGAAAGGGCTGAGGGGTTTTGTTTTTGGGGGGCGGGGAGGGAGGGAATACACAAACAGAAATGTACTCGTTCCAAAGCCAAATAGAAATAGTTTGGGGTTTTTGGCTGCTCCAGACTCTCCCCAGCCCTCTAGCTGCCTGCCACAGCAGACAGCCGCGAGCCGTGCTCAGCTTGGGGAAGTTGGGGACAGGAAGAGGCAACGTATGAATGGTAATTCTCAGGAATCTCATCCTAAACGGAGGAATATGTAGGTGTGATGTTGGTTCCCAGACGCAGGCAGACCCCAGACCAGGGCAGAGCTTCAACCCTCCTCTTTCCCCCCTCTCCCATCCCGGATAGACACTCCTTTCCATCCCTCCCCAGCTCCCCTAGCCCCCCCCCCAGGGCTGTCAGACCACTCTCTCGGGTCCATCAGTGGCTTTTAACTGAGCCCCCGGCTTTCATTCTATTAGTGAGCCCGGGAGTAATTACGACTTCATTAGCCAAATAGGTTCTTGGTTCAGAGACTGCCTCTCACAAAACAAAACACACACCCGCTTCCCCCCATCTGAAGTCTGTCCCCCGAGGCTCCCAGCTAACAATGCAGCTGGCTTCAGGGACACCGGGCAGGAGACGGGAAGAAGCCGGGACGGCTGGCCAATGGGAGGAGGCCCGGCCCTCTCCCTGGCGCATCTGTCGGCGGCCCCCGGGGTGATTTTTGACAGGGAGAGGGATGGCACCGCAGCAAATGGGGGGCCTGACCCCTCGGCATCTGCCTGCCGCTCCTGCCCGGCTCGCCCTTCCAGCTATGGGCTTAACCCTCGGCCAGGTCGCTTCTGGGAGGGACAGGCGGCCATCAGCAGAGGGGCTCTCCAGGCGTGTGCCCAGGGCCCTGCAGGGTGTCAGGTGTCCTGGCGCCCCTGCCCCGTCTCCCATCCATACTTCAGTGGCTGCAGTGCCAGGGACAGATAGCCAGGAGCCTGCCCGGCAAGGACAAAGCTATGCCCTGGAGCCACCCAGCAGGGGGCCAGTGAGCCAGCCCTTGGCCACCAGACCAGGCAGGCGGGTCCCAAACACCTGGGACCTGCCTCCACAGCCCCCCTGGCCACTGCTCTGTCATCTCACACATTAGCATTAGAAAGCGTTTTCTTTGGGTCTGAATTAACTTCAATGGAAACCACAATGGAAACCAGCAGCACTTGGGAACTTGCCGGCAGCCCTTCTCTTTTCCTAATCCCTGAATAGAGTTTAGGAGCGTGGAGTCCAATCCTTCTCCTGCCCCTAGGTGGGACCCAGCGAACCTACTCGACCTCAGAGCTCTCTCAGTTTCTCCGGCCATACGGTGCTAATCGCAGCATCCCGCCTCTCCCGGCGGGCCAGGGAGGCGACCAGGATGAGGCCCCACCAGCTCCGATGACTCCCACTGCCCACCCTCCACGAGGAGAAGGGCAGACTCCCTGCAGACCCTCTGATGCATGCCTCTTTGTCCACAAAGCTTCCAGAGAGTGCTGGCTGCTTCTTCTGGGGGCTTTGCAAGTAACAGCTGGTGGATTCTCATTCCTGCTGAGGGCCCCTCTGCTTGGGTCCTCCGCCGGCAAGATGCCATCTGCTGAGTCTGGACCCAGAGGCAGGAGGATAGATGAGACGACCCCGGACAGCCCTGCCACTTACAAGACTCCAAGCCATGCACAGCCTTGGCCCTGCCTCTAACTTGACCCTATTCTGCCCCGAAGGCCTGATAACTCGGCTTCTACCCTCCCTCCCCCAAGCCCCATCCCCAAGCAGCCCAGAGGTCCGGCAGGAGGACCCCTGCTCCTCGCCCTTCAAGGAAAGGGAGTCTCCAGAGGCCAGCCCAGCTGTACACACTGCGCTCCTGCTTGTGTTCCCTGAAAGCAACCGTCCTTTTGTTAATTCTGCAATTTCCCAAAGTGCCAGGAGCATCTCATCTGACAGCCACAGCATCTGTTCTTCTCACTCTCCAGAAGGTCGGGTGGGAGAATTGCCAGCCTCTTCCCCGAGGCTCCCCCAGCCTCACGCTCCTCCCGCCTGAGTTGGGCACCCTGCTCACCTGGTCCCCTGGGAGCGCCTCTGTTCCTTCTCTGCATCCCTGGCCCCCAGCACCCCTCCTTGTGGCTATGGCTGGCAGCCTCAATGACTGCCTCCCCTTCCGGGGTCAAGCTCACCTGGCCAAGGGGACAGGCACCTATCCTGATCCTTGGGGGAACTGCAGGGAACGAGGCTAGATTTTTCCATGTGAGGCAGGTGCAGGAGCCACAGGGTGCCAAGGAAAGGGGAAGCCTCGTGCTTGGTCCTTTCCGTTGCCCCCTCCCACTGTGCACACAGCCTCTGGGCCCAGTTCCAGGGCCGTGGAGGGATCCTGGCCTGCCCCTGCCCTGAGCTTCAGCCCCGTGCTTCTCAGCCTTGGCACTATGGACGCTTTGGGCTGGTCATTCTTAGACATAGGGGACTGTCCTGTGCATTGTAGGATGTTCAGTAGGGTGCCGACCCCTACCCATCACATGTCAGCAGCACACCTTCCACCCCCACCACGCACACCCCATTGTGATAGCCAAAAATGTCTCCAGACTTTGCCAAATGTCCCCTAGTTGAGAACCACTGAGCTAAGGCAAAAAAGAAACCTAACACCTGAGTGTGGGTGACTGACATCCCCCTCGTTTCTGACTCCTAGGCTCCGAGTGACGGAGGGATGTCTTCAACCAGGGAGCAGCAAACAGTTTCAGTAAAGGGCCAGATAGTGAATATCTCCAGCTGTGTGGCCACACAGTCTGTGGCAACTACTCACTGCCAGCGTGGCGTAAGAGCAGCCGCAGACAATGCATAAACGAACGTGCGTGGCTGCGCTCCAATCAATCTTTATTTATGAACACTGAAATTTGAATTGCACATCATTTTCACGTGTCATGAAATATTCTGATTTTTTCATCCATGTAAAAATGCAAAATGCATTCTTAGCACATGGACCGTACCCCTGGCTTAAAGGATCTCAGAGGGATCAAAACACCAGGGTCCCTGTTGACCTGTTCCTCAGGAGATTAACAAAGCCAAGGACAGAGGCTGAAGCTGCAGATGGAGTCCTGCTCCTCTGGGGAAGAGGGGAGCATTCACCCCCAATGATTCCCTTTGGCCCAATAATTCTAGGCACAGTTTTTAGTGGGGCAACCCCACTGCCCCAGCAGGAACAGTTTTCTCTGTTCCTGAGCCTCACTAGGCTGAGGTAGGGACCCCTCCATGACACTGCATGCGACCTGGGGTTACAGCATTCACCAGACTGTATGCGTCAATCCCACCATTAGACTGTGAGTTCCTCAAGAGCACATACCACCTCTTATCCTCTCCAGTACCCCCAGCGCTTGGTGCAATACCCCATACAAGAGGTGCTCAGAATTTGCTTTTTAAATTGATGGACGGACGGATGGAGAGATGGATATGATATTTTCTAACAATTTCTGGCTATCGTGTATGGAACACTTCTTTTGTACCAGGCACTGTGCTAGAAGCTTTAAGTCCTGAATCTATCTAAGTTCTCAGTTGCAGAAACAGATTCTGGCCACAGTGAGCAGGAAAGGAATTCATCAGAAGCTTATCAAGTGGAAGGCAGAATCACCAGGAAGGCTAAAGGAGTTGACTTAGAAAGGGGCAGGAACTGAGGGCCGCTAGCCAGCTGAGACAGGCCCAGGTCACGTCTGGGGAACGGGCTGGTCAGGACACCCCCTTTGCTGATGCCAGAACCTTGAGATGCCCACTGCCCTCTCCACTACTGTCCAACATGTGCACGTCGCTCATCTCACCCACATAACCCTCCCCGCCACTTTACCGGTGAGGACGCTGAGGCTGACACAGCCAATCGGTAAAGTGGGTGGAATTAGAATCAAGGTCTGCCTGACCGCAGGGCCTTCCACGCTACTCTGCACTGCCTCCTTCCAGGGGCACCCACGACATTGCTCTTACACGAAGGCGCTCCCTGTGTCGCGCCCCACGGCGGCCCTGAGCTTATGCACTGAGGTGGGTGGATTGAGACTGCTTCCAGAAAGTTGCATGGGGGGCTGGCCTAAGGCTCAAGGAGGCCCCTTCCGGCTCCCATGTTCCATGGCAGCCCATCAGCCACCCTAGGGAGGCTCCATAAAGAACACTCAGAGGCCATCTACCCTGGGCCAGCCCACTTCTAGGGTCACAGCTGTTCCCCCCCCAAGACTGCTCCCTCTCATCCTCTGAATAGCATGGCCTTTGCCAGGACCAGAAGATGCCCCCACCAGAAACATCCTCCTCAGACCCACACGGGGGATCAAGGGCACAGCTCCAGGCTAGGAGCCCGAGTACCCAATCCTAGTCCCAGCTCTGCTTCCTCTGCTCTGCGACCTCGGCCCGATCGCTCCATCTTCTGGGCTTCGGTTTCCCTGTGACTCAACCCCTCTCCACCGCCCTCCCCGCCCACCCTCCCACCTCCCACACGAGCCAAATTGTTTCATAAAAAAAGAACTCAGGGTTCTTTGAGCTCTTTGGAGAGACCACATAAATGCAGGGCATTATTAGCATCATTACTATTAAATATTAATAATGACATTAGCATTGTCTATTATAAGCCTGAAAAAGCAGCTCCAAGAGCCCTGGGTTGAAACGGCAAAGAGAATAATTAGGCCCCTCCGGGCTACAGACCCCTCCAGGCCTCCGAGTGAAATTAGGAAGGCAAATGCAGGCGGAGCGGTGAGATTTCCCTTCTGGCACCCCCTGCTCGGGTCCGCCAGGCTCCTCCAGGCCCTGCACAAATCGTGCTCTTCTGAGGCTTCCATACTGCATCCCCCCATGCCAGAAATGCAGTCCCCACCTGCTGTCTGTCTGTCCAGGCCCGATTCAAGATGCACCCCACCCGCCGCTGAAACCTGCCCCCACCTCCCACCCGCTCTCGCCCCATCCTCTGAATGGTTACTGCCGTCGTCCTCCTCCATTCGTTCCCCAAGTCAACAAATACGACTGAGTCTCTACCATGCACCAGGCACTGTGCTAAGCAGGAGGGTGGGGAACCGGGAAAGCAGAGACATTGACGTGATAGTCCCTGCCTTCAGAGACTGCACCGGCCAGGGAATGGTCATCGGTGTTTTACAGGGCACCTGACAAGCCGCAAAGTGCTTTAAAAAATCATTATGTTTAATCCAATATACCCTCACTACCATCCTAAGCAGGAGTGGGATCATTCCCAGTTACCGATGAAGAAATGGATTCTCTGAGCAATTGAGTATCATTCAGCGACCTGCCTAATATCATACAGGTACGAGTGACAGAGCTGGGACAGACTCCAGCTCTTTCGACTGCAAACCCAGAGCCACCCCAACCGTTCACTGCAGCAGCCCGGGGCAGAGCAGGAGGGGCTCAGCCTCGTGGGCGCACACCTTTATTTCACGCATGGGGAGGCCGAGTCCCGATAGGGCCAAAAGGGCCGTACGGACACGTATTGAACACCTGCTACACGAGAGCCTTCGCGTGTGACTCAATGCTCGCCCCACTCAGCGCAGTATGTGTCACCCCATTTTTCTGGGTGGGGACGTAAGTGACTCCCCACGGCCACGCAGCTCCTCAGTAGCAGGACCAGGAGTCAGACTGGTCTGTCTTCAGAGCTTCACCTAATAGTCACATCACTCTTCCCTGAAGCCAGGGGACAGTCCCATTACCACTATCCAGAAAAGGTCACCGGCACTTTGAAAACAGACAGCATTTCAATGGCTCGTGAATCCCCGCCACCATTCTCCTGGGAGTGCTAGAAAAGGGTCTGGAGTCCGAAACCAGAGGCGAAAATGCTGCCAGCTGGAGAGGCCAGGAAAGGAGATGTGAGGCTGGGGACAGGTGAGGAAAGACACTGCAGAGATGCGACACCCTGGGGCCCTGGCAGGGTCTCATCTCCGCCCCACTCGACTGTTGGGCCTGGGCCCCGAGACACGCCCCCTCGACCGGTTGGAGCTGCACTGGGCTGCGTTGCTATCGATCTCGTGGGGCTGCGGCGGGAAGGAGCAGATGGGCTGGGAAGGGTTGGGGGCCCTCAAAATGCCTTCTGAGTGCCCCCCAAGGGGCACCACATGTTTACAAGCAAATGAGTGACCCATTTGATTAGCCACCTGACCATCTTCGGCTGGCCCTTCTGTGCCCTGTTTGAAAGTCTTTGGGGACTCAACTTGGAGATCGGATGTCCCAGCTCTGGACAACATGGAGTCACATTGATGAGCCACGGAAACAAGAGTTGCCCCTGTGGTCAATTGCACTGAGGATTCCAGGCTCTCGCAGGCACCAAAAACGAGGACGCCGTCCTGTCTGCTGTTTTGCCCACCCCGGAAGAGCAGACAGTGGGCAGCTGGAGTCCCCAGCACACTGGTCACACCAGGATGCTGGAGCCAGACCCCAGGCTCTGCTTCTCCACTGGTTTACTGTTTACTTTGAGCATGTTCCTCACTCTCCCTCAGCATCATCTGTAAGATGAGGATAATAACAACAACACCACATACTCCTTGGGCGAGTGATTCAGGTAAAGCACTTAGCAGAGCCCCTGGCTTATGGAAGGCATTCAAAACAGATATTCCTTCCATCATCATCAGACTAATAGACCTCGCAAGCAAAACTCAGCCTAGACCCCCCCCCCCAATGCCCACCCTGCTCTCTCCTCAGGAATAGGAACATCTCAGAGACTGGCCTTGGGGATCCCCAGTGCCCCCCCAAAACTCATCTGTATCAAGCTCAGCTGAGAGCTTCAGAATAAATGAGATGAAACTTTGGGAACTATCTCCCCATCCAGGTCTAGGCTTGGTAAATATTCTTGATTTCACTTATTGCACCTGCCGGAGTCCACAGGGGGCCAGCTGCTTGCATTGAGATCTGAGAGTCTTTGAGACCCAAGTCACCTGTGCTAATGGCCCTCACCAGGGACCCATCCCCCCACTGCAAGAGCAGCAGCTATCCTAAAATAGAGTCACAAAGACAACCGTCTCCGTCTAAAGCAATCCTTGCAAGCATTTCCAGAGTGTTGGCTCCCAGGCCAGCCAATCTCCTAGCCCATCAGCCCCCGGCAGCGGACATAGCATCCCCTTTCTTGGCAGGGACCTGCTCCTGCCGTTTTCTGCTTGCAGAGAACTCACAGAGCCTCTCTTCAGAGCCTGGGCTGGCTTGGGAGGCATCAGAGAGCAAGGCTCACCTTGGGAGAGCTCAGGGCCAACATGCCGGCCCTCAGACACACAGACAAGGATTTTGTGGGCAGGAGCAGAAGGGGAAGGAACCCCTGGAAAGGGGTTGACGCTCCTGTCTTTGCATAGCAGTATCCAAAGTTATCCAAAAAAACATCGTTAGCAAAATCAGAAGTCTCCCCGTTAGAAACAAAGAAGACTGTCTCCCAAGTTGGGCAGGGAGGGGGAGCAGAGGGAAGGGAGAGGAACGCATGCGGCACTTGGGCAGGCATGCTGGCCTGGGAGGCTGGGCAGCGGAACTTCCCCTGGCTCCTTCTTCCTTTTCCAGGCCCGGACCCTCAGGCCCCACTCTGCTCAGGAAGACACAGAGTCACGCTTGACAGATACGGCCATTTAAAACTGGGAGGCTAGCCTGGTCCTGCCAGCTGCTGCAGCATCTGGACTGCTCACCAGTCCTGCCTGTGCGAGCTGGCCGGCAGGTGGACCAGAGAGGGGGGTGAGACAACAGTGACGGCCTGACTGGAGCTGCAGATGGCTGGTCCCTCCGCCTCCCGGCCCCAGCCTTCCTGGGCACTCCCCCACGTGACAGGAGCAGGGCAGGAGGGACACCTCACTGACCAGGGTGAGCACCTGGAGTCTCAGAACTGAAAGGGACCTTGGCCATCTTTAACCCCTTCATGTGACCAGTGAGGCTCAGAGAGGGCCCGGGCACCTCGCCAAACAGGGCCAGCCAGTCAGTAGCAGAGCCCGGAGTCCCCTTCCGATATTCAGACTCCTAATCCAAGAGGCTCTTCATGACATCACACTGCTGGTTGATTTAAAATGAGCTTTGATCCATACATACTGATGTGCAAAAGAGTCCAAGATCGACGATATAGTTGAAAATATTTTGCAAATCAGAATGTATTGCATGGTCCTGTTTTCCTAAAATAATACTAACAACCCATGGAATTGTATACATGAAAATAATGAACCTGGAGGCACGTGCTCAAATTTGTGAAGAGCAGTGGTTAAGGGACTTTCACTATCTGTTTTTAAACTGCCTCTGATGTTTGGACATTTTGACAAAAAGCCCATGCTACTTTTGAGCAAGGGAAACAATGAAGATGGGCACCGTGTGGGCTGGGCGGCAGAGGTAGCTCCCCCGCCCCCATTCCTCTTGCCCCCCACAGCAAGCTGGGATTTCTGATGGGGATCCCTTCCTCTACTAGGGGATTTCTGGGGAAACAAGGAGTTTTTTGCTCCATAGGTCTCCAGGGTTTGAGGAGCAAGAGCCACTTTCCTTTCCCCTCCTCACCCCACCCCTTCAGCCCTGGGCTGGGGGAGCCAGGGGGCTGGGCGGGGTGAGGAGGGCAGGCAGGCCAGACAGTGGTCAGAGCTGCCCATGCATTATGGAAGACGCCGGTCGGATCGGCTCCCTGGTCCTAAAATGACAGCAAATGAGGTAAAGCCAGGAGGGTGGGGACGGAAGGGGATGGGAGGGGGGGCAGAAAGAAGCCATCTCCAGGGCCCCGAGCGTTGGCTGAGGACCGGAGCCAGCCAGTGAGCGGAGCCGGGGAGAGGGAGGAGCACATCTTGATGCAGAGATGCTGCAGTGGCTCGGGGCGCGCACACACACACGCGCCCTCGCCCGCCACCGCCGCCGCGGCCGGCGCCGCACCAGGACAGCGAGCGGCTGAGGCCGGCAGGGCGCAGGGGAGGGCGGCGAGGGGCTGGTGCCCCGCGGCCCCGGATCACCGACTCTGGCAACGTCCACCTGCCCCAGCCAGCACCCTTCTTCCTTCCCAGGTAGGTGGCAAGCCGCTTTTGTCTCCTGCAGCCCAGGGGCTTCCCAGCGTGGGCTGGGGCTCTGCGCTCAGTTCCCGTAAATATCCGCGTGTTAACTTGGGAGGGGGCAGGGACGGGAACACCCAGGCGGCAGGGGCCAGTCTGACTTCTCACCTCGGCCCCAGTCGCCTGCTGGTCCCTACGGGAGGCGCCCCTCCACCCTGTCTGCGTGGGTGGGTCCTGCCGGGCCCTCACAGGGCGGGCCTGGCCCCAGAGCTGGACCCCAGGAGCGTGTCCAGGAATTCGAGCTGGCCGCCCGCAGCAGCGACTGCCTGTGGAGAGCCCAGCTTCTCCCCGGCCTGCCCTGGGGCCCCTGGTCCAGGACCAGACAGTCTGTAAGGCCAGGCCCTGGGCCCTGGCCTGCCCCCGGAAGTCCCTGCATGGAACTGAGCGAGCCTAAGCCCCCAGATTCGAGATCACGCGGGGGCTACCTCTGCTGGGTGACCTCTTTGCAAAGTCTTGCTTCAGTTGGGCAGAGGCGGCGGCTGTGGAAGGGGGCAGAGAGGGGAACACAAGTTTGGGCAAAGGCCTGTCTGGGAGCTGGACTCGGGAGGAGACTACCTGGGACAAGTCAGACCCCAGAGGGCAGGGGGCTGGGCCCACCGGGCTGAAGTTCCTTTTCTTCTCTTCCCCCTCTCTCCAGCCTCATCTGCTCCTCAAATCCCTCCCCTTCTCCTCACTGGTAGGAGGAAAGGATTCGCACAAAGTTTAATTTTCCAGTAAGGAAAGGGGCTGGGGCCAGAGTGGTGAGGGAGGGAGCAGGCACAGGTTGGGAGTTCTAGAAAGAAAGGGCAGTCCTTCTGCTCAGCACCCTGGGGCTTACATAATGGGCCAGGGGTGGGGGACACAGCCCCAGACAGTGAGTGTCCAGAGCTGAATGCTGTCACCTTCTCGGAGACGGGCTGCCAGGTCCGGGAAGCAAGAGGGGTGGGGGAAGATGAGGCAGCATCTGAGGGGGGAGAGAGTCCCGGTGCCCTATGGGGGCAGAGCCAGGCTCCCTCCTGCCCCATGAGGGTCTCAGCCTTTGTCCCAGGGGAAAGCTGTCACTCAAGGTTGTCTGGAGGTTTGGGAATCCGGTGAGACCAGGAGGGTGTGGGCTGTGTGTGCCACGGCCCCAGCCCTGGAGAAGGGGCATGGGGGGACTTGAGCATCTTTTTTTCCTGCTCAGGAGGAGGCAGGAGAAGGAACAACCCAAATAACCCAGTCCACAGGTGATGCTCTGGCCTCATCTGGGCAGCAGTTTCAGCCTCCTGTCCCGACTCTTTGGCCAGAAAACCCTCAGTCCACGTAGCCTCCTGGTACCACTCAGAGGGACCAGACTGGCCGCTAGAAATCAAGGGCAGCAAAGGGTGGGCCACCTGTGGGAGAGGTTGGTGTGACCGCACCTCCTGGGGGAGGGGCAGGGAGAGGACTGGGAGATCACCACAGGTGCCCTCCCTCCTGCCCCTAGAGACAGTGTCCAAGCCCCTCCTTGGGTGCCCGCCAGGCCACCCCTTTCTAGCCGGGCTGCAGAATCACTGACAGGCTTTTGCCACAAGGTCAAAGTTCTTCCTAATGTCTCATGGAGTCCTCGGCCAGGCAGAGGGAGGCAGGAGGTGAGGCAGACGGGGAGCGGCCCCCGAGCCAATGATACCAAAGCCAGCCAAGGCCCACCTGCCTCACAGGTACAGAAACCACTGTCCTCTTCACACTCATCATGGGCAGTGAGGGAAGAAGAGGCACCCCCTCCAAGGGATCGGGTCCCCCAGAATCAAGGAGCCTGCCCTCCCTCACCTGGGCACTCTCCCTATCTCTCCTCCCACCCTCCACTGCCCACCTGGCCAAGTTCTTCCCTTGCACCCCCTTCCCTGGTGGCATGCACTCCCCTGGCTTCAGCCTGCCCCCACACCATTCCCCTGCCAGATTTCCCTCCTTATGCAATTCCATTCCAGCACCTTCTCTGCCAGCAGTGGCTCAAATAGGGATACATGTGGGACGGGCCCCTGAGGAACTGTGCTCAACGGGATGGTTGTACAGTCTTGTCTGGTTGACCAAACTCACTTCTCAGGAGTGAGTACACAGAGGGGTGTGCCCCCAGGTAGCCTTCCTGCCTTGAAGGCCATCGGGCAAGCAATACATTTGGGGTGGTCTGGAGGATGCATGGTCCCCCCACCAGAAACTTCCTCAAGCCAAATGTTGGTGAGAAGGCGTTATTTCTAAGACAATCTCTAAGCCTGAATGTGGGTGGTATTTGTATTTTTGGAGGGATTCCTAGGGCAGAACCAGGGGGCTGGAGAAGAGGTGGTTGATACACAAGGAAGGAAGAACCAGAGCAAAGAGTATGCCAGTGAAGCAAGAGAGATTTAAGTTAGACCGCAGGAGACACTTCCTGACCAGGAACATGAGCCATGAGGAGGTGGGGCAATCTCCTTTCAGATGACTCTAAGGATGGCGTGGAGAACTGGGGTCTGGTCCAAGGTTAGGGACACAGGTTGGGCTGGATGACCCTGTATATTTCTTCCAGCCTGGGGTAACCCTCTTTCAAATGGTAAAAGGCAGATGTGACTCAGGAATCCATAAGACAGACATTCTTTCCATTCTCTCCTGCATGCCAGCCTCTCATCCTTTAGGAGGATACTCCCCTAATGTAGACCAAACCCAGGGGCTGTTGCTAATCCGGAACATTTAGGGGAGGAAAGAAGTCCCTTCTCCAGTTGGATGAGTCCTTCATACAACATGAGCCGTGTTTCTTTGTTTACCAAAGAGGATGCACACAAAAGCAAGGGTGTGTAATGTTCTCCCCGAAACCTGAACACCTTCCATCCCAGGACACGCACGGGCCCAAATGCTCCTCAGCGTCCTTCTCGCCTAATGAGCTGTTTGCTTCCCACTTCGTGGGGAGGTCAAGCGCAGCCCCTCTCACGGGGCAGCCGTCCGGCCGAACCTGCCCAAGCCCACAGCCTCTCCATGTCTGCCAACCTCAAAGGGCGAGAGGTGCCCCCACCCTGAGTCTGGCTGGAGGGTGGCCTTCCTGCAGTGCAGCCCAAGAAGGGCGGGGGTTCATCTGGACCCCAGAGCGAAATAAAACTCGCCTGGGGGGAAGAGCAGGTTGGGACCCGCCCCCACCACGCTTCAGCTCGGGACCAGCCTGCCGGAAGCTGTCTGGGAAACGGGGGGCAGTCTCCCCCCAGCAGAGACGGGGGGACCTGCAGAAATTGCTGTGCTGATGCGTAAGGGACTTTTCTTCCCGATTTGGTTCTTCAGAAAGAAGTTGAAACCATTGTTCTTATACCTGGCGTCTCAAAAAGGGATCCTTGTCCAAGACCTTACTCCCCCCCACCCCCGCACCACACGCAGAGCGGGGTGGGCAAGTAGGAAAACCTGAGGTCGAGGGTGGCTTGCTCCCTTTCCAGCTACTCCCTACTTTGCAGTCAAATGCTCTTGATACGCAGCTACTCTCTACTTTGAAGGGTCTCTCCATGGGAAACAGCGGGGACAGGAAGGCCAGACGCCCCCATGCCCAATGCTGAAAGCTCAGACAGGTCCACGAGCCTGGGAATCACAGCCGTCCCCGAGGGCTGGTCTGCACCAGGGCTCGGCCTCAGGAACCAGCTGCAAACACAGAGCCTTCGAGAAAGCTGAGGGAGCGCGCAGGGAGGGTGGAGGAAGGACGCGGCTGCACTGCTTCCCTCTCTCCTATCTGGGGCTGAGGCGGTCCCTGTCCCACCCATAGGTGCCCGAAGGACCTCTCCAGCTCAGGGCACCATGGAGACCTCTCAAGCACAGTCCCCCGTCCCCTGCCAGCTGTTGCCTGGCCTGACACACTGAGACTCAAGCAGCCCCCACCCAGGTCACCCGAGAGCCCAGTTCTCCCAGAGGGGCGTGGGGTTGGCACAGACCTTTCTGGAGGATGACGGCGCCGTCCCAGGGTGCAACTCCTGTCCTAGGTGGAGGAAAAGGTGCCAAACTCCCATCTTATATCCCGCCAGGCAGGAAGTGCGTGTGGGAGGCTATGAGAAGCACCTGCTTGGCGTGCCCACGCGCACATCCCAGCTGTGCCGCCTTGAACGGATTGCACCAGGTGTAGCTCTTTCGGGGGCGCCCTTGCGCTGCGGGCCGGAGCGCGGCGCGGGTGCTCACCTGGGCCCGCTGCACCTGTGGGCTGCAAGTGTGGGGAGGCAGCTGCCCGCAGAGACTGTGGGTTTGCCGGCCTCCCGAGCACATGTGAGTGCAGCCCGGATGTTGTGACCAGCGGGAGGTACGCCTGGCTCGCACACGGCACGGTGGTGTGGACACGGGAGGGCTGCGAGGGTTCTAGGGTCTGATCTCGTAACTCACTGCGGGGCAGTAATGGCGCTGGCCTCACAGCAGGCCCATGGGCTGGGCCCTGCCCGTCTCATCCCCATTTTGCAGATGGGAGGCTGAGGCTCAGAGAGGTGAGGTCGTGACCGTAACAACTAGGGTGAAGCTAGTTAGTTACACTGTAATTATACCAGCTAGAAAGCACCAGGCTGGCTGACTCCTGGCCAGCCCTGAGGACCAGTGTGCTGTGCTGCAGGACAGAAGCAAGGGGAGGACCTCCTTTGTAGGCTGTTAATAAATCACTTAGTCTCTGCCCTCCACTGGGCTCCTAACTCCCATTTTCCTGGTCCCACCCATCAGAGAGCTGCCAAGTTCCTTAGTGCTCTCCAATCTCCAAAGCCAGGAGCAGGCCACCCCAACAGGCAGCACTTGGGGGGAGTGATCTTTCCTCTCCTGACTGGCTCCGTGCAGGGGTCCCTAGCCCAGGAACCCTGCGGTGTGCTGGAGTCCAGCTCACAGCCTCTGTCCCCCAGCTGTCCCCCAGTCCCTTTGTTCCCTGGGCCTGCGAATTCAGCCAGCTCCCTCTGGAGCCCCCGAGCCCCCAAGTGGTCTGTTCCCCCATGTGCCAGTGCCTCACAGGACCAGCCCCGCTGGCGACAGCCCGTGTCCGCCGGTGCCAGCCTGTGCCCGCACCCCTGTCCCAGAGCAGCTGGCTGGGGCTCGTGGGGCCGGCTCCAGGCCTGGCATAGCTCCACTCCAGCCCTGCTCCCGACAAAAAGGCCTCCTGCGTCCTGGGCATTCTAGAACGCGTCATAGGGCAGATGGCAGGGAAGATGACTGATCTGTGGACTCATGAGCACATCTCAGGCTGCACTCGGTGGGCCCGGGAGCTCTGTGGAGGCGGCGTCTCTATCACTGTCTCCGTGTGCAGGCACGGTGCCTGGCACGTGGGTAACAAACACCGCAATGGAAGCGGGTGCAGGGTAAGACCGGTGCCAGTGCCCTGCCTTCAGGGAGGTAGTAAGCGCCAACCCGACTCCGAGCGTGTGTGTGTGTGTGTGTGTGTGTGTGCGCGCGTGTGTGTGTGCAGTATACATCAGACCGGGCTGACAGCTCTCTAGTGCTCCCGGGGGGCAACCCCAGGTGCTCCTGGATCCCGGCCCTTCCCCGCCCCATTTCTCCTCTAAGGCTACCTCTCAGTCCCCAGAGGACACCAGGGCCCTTGGGCCGGGAGCTGGCTGGTAAAAGTCTGCATTAAACTGAAGTTTAGGACGGGCAGTGGCATTGGATGATCCATGATTACCTGTGGTGATTATCTATGGCAATAGAGACTACAGATAATTCTGACCACGGGGGAGGGAGGTGAAGGACCCAGGGGGCAGGCCTCCTGGTGGGTCACATGGAAACAGGCAAGGGGCCAAGCCCTCAGGCCCTGCACACATACACACACACACACACATACACACACACACACACATATACAGACCAGCAATCCTCATACACAGACACACAGACACATGCATATATGCGGAGACACAAAGGTCAGCTCACACCTATACACAGGGACATATGGACATGACAGACAGGTACACACAAACGTCATATACCTGCACACCAGACACAGACATGCTCACAGCCCCTGCTCTCCCAGCACTGCCGGGGCAGCTGGGGACCAGGGTGGGGACCAGGGTGGGACTCTGCCCAGCGTCTCCGGCCCTAGTTTGCTGTGAGCCTTGCCGTGGCGCTTCCCGGGTAAGTGCCTGGAGCCCAGGCTCCTCCCCGGCAGGCGCCCTGCCCCCGATGAGCTCCCAGGACTGGCAGGCTGACAAAGGGCAGGTAACAAATGATGATGGAGCACCTTCTCCGTGCCAGACACCACGACACCAGTGCCAAGGGGGTGATTTTCAAACTTTTTGGAGCCACAGCACCCTTTGTTTAAAGGGAACTCGGTAGGAAAGTCTGGTAGATAAGGCAGACGTAAGTGGAGCTGCTCTGGCCGGAGTGGGGAGGAGGATGGAGCCCCAAACTCTCTCCCTAGCACCCCCACCCCACACCGTGGACTTAAGACAAGTGCAAACGGCCCCAAAGCTGTCACAGCACCTTGAAAACCCCTGCAGGGCACTCATTGCCTCATTTAACACTCCCAACAGCTCTGCAAAGCACACGTTATGATCTCCACTTTGCAGATGAGAAAACTGAGGCTCCGCAAGGGGGAGTAAATTGTCCAAGCTGGCAAAGCTCTTAAGAGATGAAGTCAATATCACCAACTCCTGTCCGTCAGATTCTAAATCCTGGAAGATCCCGTACTGTCCCAATGCGTCCCTATTCTGAGAATAACTCCCCGCGTTTGTATAACCTCCAGGGACATCCTTCTGTGATTTCCCCGTGACCGGACACCCTGCTGACCCTAGAGACCTAGTGTGTGTGCAGGTGTTTGCTCGGTGTTGCCCCAGGGAGCACTGAAGACCTTGTCAGCCTCATCGGACATTCACAGATCGTCCCTGACTTAAGATGCGGCCACTTAAGATTTTTCCACATTATGATGGTGCCAAAGTGATACACTTTCGATAGCAGCTGTACTCTGAGTGCCCGTCCCCTTTCTGCTGTTCACTTTCAGTACGGTATTCAATAAATTACGTGAGATATTCGACACCTTATTATCAAATAGTTTTGATTTTGCCCAGCGGTAGCCAACCGAAGTGTTCTAAGCACATTTAAGGTAGGCTGGGCTAGGCGATGATGTTCACTGGGTTAGGTGTCTTCGCTTTGAACTTGCGATGGGTTTGTTGGCACAGGGCCCCGTCGTAAGTCGAGGAGAGTCTGTGTTGAGCTGCACTGTGAGCGTGTGAGTGTGCGTGTTCACGGCTCCCGGAGGCAGATAATCACAGTCGTTCTCAGAAAACACAAATCCAACACACAGAAACACCTATTATGTGCTAGCACAGGAGATACCACGATGAACGTGATATGATCTCTCCCCTTGGGGAGCTGACAACCTCCGAATGGGGGCAGGCACAGCGCCACGGGCACCAAGCGTATAGTCAGGAAGAGGGATGCTAACTGTGCGCAGGTGGGAGCATCTCAGGCACTTCTGGGCAGAGGTGAGGTGTGCACAGGCTTGGCGGGATGCGTGTGCCTGGTGGGTGCGTGGGCGAATGTCTGGGGTCCAGTCTGGCACTGAGAGGAGCAAGGACAGGGAGGGGCAGGTATCTGGGCAGAGGTGGTTCCTGGGCGCCCTTCCTGACAATGCGAAGCGGATGTGAGGCTGGAGTTGGGGGGGGGAGTGCCATCTGCTCCCGGGCACCCCTCAACCAGCTTCTCAGCTCCACCCACATCCTCCCTGACAGGCCCTGGGGCCACGTCTCCCCCTGCCTGCCCCCCTTCCCGGCAGCTGTGGCTGTGAGGAGGCAGGAAAAGGCTGTGCCCTGATCCAACAGGGAGGTTGAAAAGGATCTGGGAACTCTCTTTGTGAGACCCTGAGCTTGCATTGGTCCACACAGGCCCCAGGGGTGGTCTGAAGTCCTCTGCAGCCTTCCTTCTGCAACCTCCACCCCCATCCAGGGGACAGCGTGTCCTGGATCCCGGCCCCTGGATCCCCCTGGATCCTCAGCCACCCTGCTCTTTCTGGGAGCATTGACAGAGCTGGAATACTGAGACCCAGAGATGGACAGGTCTTGCAGGCAGTGAGTGAAAGAGCCCCCACCAGGCTCTCTCCCAGCCCTGCAGCTGGGCTCTCTGTCCCCTGTGGCAGCTCCAGGTGGGAGCTCAGCAACCCAGGCTCACTCTGGTACCCAGCAAGCAGGGCCCTGAGATTCCTTGCATGCTCTCCTCTAGCTTTGGGGAGCTCTCCCAGGGATGGGGAACGGATGGAAGGCCGGCCCTGCCCCTGCCCTCGCCTCTCGAGATGAGGCCCCATCTCTCAGACTGATGGGACAGGCCTGTGACTTGCTCTCAGCAGCCTGCAGGGGACACTTTTATGGAGCTCCAGGGTTTAACCAAGTCTCTGCTCATCTCCATGCAAGAAGGAGGCTCCTCTGGGAGCTGCGTTAACCCTTTCAGCCCAGAAGGCCTGCCGGGCCCATTAGCCCCTCTGGTTGGGAGTGGTGCTGATGGGGCCAAGGTCGTGACTCTATCATGCACAGCATCTAAGTGCCTTACCTGGGGACCTGGTGGGAGGCTGTGATACCCCCTCCTTATAGCTAGGAAAACTAAGCTGGTCCCTAGAGACTTAATGCAGCTCCCAGAGTTGCTGATTAGCCCCCACCCAGGCAGCTGTGGGGAGGGGCAGGGGGACAGTCAGCCCCAGTCCTGGTTGCCAGAGGAAGATGTTGCTGGTCCCCAACCCAGGCCCAGGCCCTGTTCTCTTCTGGACCCCACGTCTGAACGCAGGCGCTGGGCAGGGCAGGCTGGTGGGCTCTCGCCTCCCAATTAGTCATGGCTTTCACTTCCTGAGCAGCACCCCGCTGGCTGGGGCAGGTGGGGGTGCGAGGCAGAGCCAGACTCCCAGGGGGCCTGCAGCAGGCACTCAGCCCGGGAAGAGCTCCGTGGTAATAGCCAAGCCCCTTCCCTCGGGGCCTGGGGAGCGTTAGTGCCTGGGCAATTCCGGTGGCTCCCGGCGGAGGTAAAAGCATTCCCGACTCAGACGCGCTTGGAGCTGGAGGGGCACTCCTACGCTCAGAGCCCTCCGTCCATCCATCCGTCTGTCCGTCTGTCCGTCTGTCCGCCTCCTAGGTCCTTCTCTGCCTCCAGCCGGACGCACCCCGGGCTGAGCCGGAGCTCCTCCTCTGATCCCCACCTCTGCCCAGAACACCCGCCATGGGGACGCCCGCCAGGAGGAAGCTACGCGTGCTGCTGCTGGCCGCCGTGGCCCTCGTCTCTTCTCCAGGTAAGAGGGCTCGTCTGGGCTCGAAGCCTAGCAGGGATGATCGTATCGTTATGTCGTTGCTCCGGTCTGGGTGAAGATGACAGAAATGACCGACTTCTGCGTTTGTTGTAGCACCTACATATCTCAGACCATTTCCTTGGTACAATTTTCCCATTCGTGGATCTTCCCTTCCCCTTGAGGTTAGGAGAGGGGACACAGCTTTGCTGTGTTATGGGGGAAGGAAGAATGGCCCAGAGAGGACGAGTAGCTTGCCCTGGGTCACACAGCGAGAGAGAGCATGGCACGCCCCGATCTCCACGCTATCAGCCCCGAGTTGCTGCCTCCGCGCTGACGGTCCAGCATTGTAGGACTACTGCCACGCAGGGTCAGCTCAGTTTTAAGAGTGCTTTCCTCAGTGGCACTGGCCACGGTGCCAGTGTCCGGTAACCATGTGGGGCAGCGCAGGTGGTAGAACATTCCACCACGGCGGGAAGTTCCCCCGGACAGTGCTCTGTAGTTCCCCGACGTGAGGAGAGAGCGGTCAGTCCCACGAAACTCTGGGAGGGCTCCTCAAGGCCACGCTGCGGCCCAGCAAACGGGCTGGAAGAGACCAGGCAGAGAGCAGGGGAGCCCAGATGCTCCCTGTGGAGTGCTCCCGGCTTGGAGCGGGGCAGGGGGGAGGCTGGCAGAAGGAGAGTGGTGAGGAGGGCAGGGCGGGCTGAGAGGCCCAAGCCGGCTGGGCCATGGAGAGCACCGGAGTGGACGGCCGCAGCCCGCCTGCCGCTCTCAGGGGCCTGGGGACCACTGCGTGGTCTCTGCCCTGACCCTCAGCCCCCATCAATAGGCGTCTCTTTTCTCCTTTAACACCTCCCTCCCCCCACACTCCTCCTGGGTTTCTAACCTCCTCAGACTCTGCCTCCCCACCCCACACCCCTGCCAGGCTGCAGCCCCTGCGTTTTAGGGCCTCCTGTCACCAGGGAAGGGCCCCACTGGCACACTTTCACACGTCCTCATTTTGTGCTACCTGCCTCCCAGCCCTGCAGCCAAGTCAGGCAGGCTGCTGGAAACAGGGCTGACCCCCAGGGTGAGGGGCGCCGCCTAGCCCCCCAGATCTAGCTTCCCGTCCCAGGCCCACCAGACTGAGAGGAGCTGCCGGGGGTGGGGACACCCACCACAGAGAGAGCAGAGGAGAGGTGTCTGGGCTCCTCTGCAGCCCCCTCAGGGCCAGCCCCATGCAGGACCTGCACCCTCGGAGGCAAGGGGCAGGGGCAGCCGGCAAGGTCCGCAGACCCAGAGACCCAGGAAGGCAGCTGTCAAGGTGTCAGGCCTGGTCTGCAACCTCCTGGGGCTCCCGGGAGAGACAGGAGTAGCACATGCCATCCCGTGTCCCTGTGCCTCCTGGCAAGGTGCCTTAGCTCTCGGCCTCCCTTGCTGGCCGGCCCTCAGGGGACAGCTTCAGATGCCCGGCAGCCTGTGCACGGACAGGCAGGGAGGGTTCTCCACCCTCTCACCCCTCCAGTCCCCTCCTCGGGAAGGTTCTTGATGCCTGGGTTTGGGGCAAAGAGTTACAGGACAGGGGACCAGGAGAGCCCCAGAGAGGGTGTGGGACCAGAGCCGCAGGAGGGCCTGGCTGTGCCTGGGACTGTGTGCACATGCACATGAGCACACACGTGTGGAAGGCACGCGTGCGGGCGGGGTGTATGCAGCCGTGGGGAAGGCGTGGGGTATGTGGGCGTGCGCTGTGGGTGTGGGTGTTTGGGAGGGTGGGGGTGCGGCGAGGAGTTGCGCAGGGGTGACGGCCACGTCTAGAAGGCCTCACAGCGCAGCACACGGGTCTCCACCCTAGCTGCCCTCAGAATGCCCACGAGGCATTTTTTAAAAGTTGGATTCCTGGGCCTCACGCCTAGAGATTCTGGTTCCTTACCTCTGAGCAAGTTCCTTGCTGTGTGAGCTGGGGTGAGTTATTTAAGCTTTCTAAGTCTCAGTATCCACGTTAGTAAAATAAGCAAATGGCCATACCTATCTTGTAAAGAGGTTACGAGAAGGAAATACGGAGCATGGTGTCTGATAAACAGTAAGCCCTCAATCGATAGCACCTATTTTTATCACTACGCATGCACGGATATATGTAAGAGCGTGCACACGGCCGTCTGTAGCTGTTCGTGCGTGGCATGGGTGTGTGTACAGGTGTGTGCGTCTGGCCATCGGAGTGGCTCAGAGAGGCGTGTGCATAGCGATGCCTGTCTGCATGTGTGTGTGGTGTGAGTAAGCGTGCTGGAGAGTCGCGGAGGTGGGAGGTGTGCAGAGGTGCGTAAGTGGGTATCTGGGGGAGTGTGAGGGTGTGCGGATGGCTGCGTGCAGAGGAGAGAGCTCTTTCAGGAAGAAAGATAGGCTGAAAGCATCAGCGTGCCCTGGGTCCACCCAGCCACCCCCGCCCCCAGCCGCGTTCCTGGAAGCTGCAATCGTACAAGGAGGTTCCCAGCAGCCCGCTGCCTCCTCCTCGGCCCCCGCTTTGCCTCCCCTCCCAGCAGTGCCAGCTGGGGCAGGGTCCCCACCCTCCACCACCATCATTAACTTGGGATTAAACCGGGCTGTCCAGCTGAGATGGTGCCGTCGCGGCGAGGTGCTCCGAGGCCTGGGGCAGCGGAGAGGGAGAGTGGAGCGGGGACACCTGCACCGGCCATTTCTGGGAGCCCTGCCTCCCACCTCATTCCGAGAACTACTGAACAGCTGCCCTCACTCCCAGGGGGCCAGGGCTGGGCCTCAGCTGCAGCACCGGGACCCCCGGAAGAGGATTGACAGCTGCCTGCGCCAGGAGAGGAGGCACTAATTGGTTAATAGGGATCTCTCCCCCCGACCCCACCAAGGAGGGCCTGAAATCAGCTGCGTTGGGAGGTAGGAGCCAATTAGGGGTGGCCTGGCTCCGCCTGATGCCACAGAGGCAAAGTGGACAGTCCCCACCGGTCAGCAGACAGAGCCCGCTCCAGCCCTGCAGAAAGGCAGGTGTGAAGCACCATCCATCTCTGCCTCTGTGTCCCCTGCCCCTGCCCCGATGAGGCAGGACAGCACCCATGGAGAGAGAGGTGTCTGCCCCAGAACAGGGCTGGGCAGGAAAGCTCCACTTGCATGTGTGAGACACATTTGTTCAGCAAGTTCAGGAGATCTAGGCCTGTCTGTGCTGCAGACAGGGCAAGCCACTTCCTTTTCTGGGCATTTCTTGTATTGTGACACCAAAGCAGCCTGCCCACAATGAGACCTGCCCTCTCCTGCCAGTCCCCCCTCACCCCACACTTGGGTCCAGCAGATATTGGCCGAGCACACGCCCTGTGCCCTGCGCCCACCACCTTACCAGTGTTTTTCTGACTGAATCCTCACGCAGACCTGGGAGGTGAATTCACATTCTTTCCATTTCACAGATAAAGACATCGAGGCTCAGGAGTGTTCTATAACTTGCCCGAGGTCACGCAGCTGGTAGGAGGCCCAGCCTGGTCCCCAGGCCTGGGTCCTTTTTGTTGGGCCACACTGTCCCAGAAGGGGCATTAGACTCCAGGGCACACATCCTCTCTGGACCTTTTTGGGCGGCGACTTCTTAGGCACATCACACCCTGCAGATCAGTTCTTCTGTGAGGCTCGCCTGAGAGCCTGGGGCAGTGGCAGCTGCTTCCATTCTGAGGGTCCCAGCGTCTTGAACATAAGCCACTACTCTGGCATTTGCCACCTTGCCCTGTCGGCTTTCTGTCCTCTCCATGGACTGCAAGCTCCTTGAAGAAAAGGAACTGTGTCTGAATCATTTTTGCACGCCAGTCTCTAGCCCAGTGCCAGGTATACAGGAGGTACTCAATACCTGAGTGTAGGATGGGTGATTGACTAAATTAACATGACCAGAGGGGACCCGCGTAGCCTATTCAAATTCATTAAAATAATGTAAAATAAAAAATATGGTTCCTCGGCCTCTGTGGCTGGATTTCGAGTGCTCAGTGGCCACGTGGCCAGTGGATTCGCACTGAGCAGTTCAGAAGTGGAGCACTGCCACCATCACAGACAGTCTTACCGGACAGCGAGGCCCAGGTGGCCAGGCTCCAGCCGGGGCCCAGGCCCTGAGGCCTCTGCTGGTGTCCCTCATCCGCAGCCTGGACTTCAGCCCGGGGATCCCCGGCCACCTTCGGGCCTGTCTTTGAAGAGCAGCCCCTTGGTCTGCTGTTCCCAGAGGAGTCCACAGAGGAGCAGGTGCTGCTGGCGTGCCGGGCCCGGGCCAGCCCTCCGGCCACCTACCGGTGAGGCCCCTGCAGGGGGCGCTGGGGAGTCCCTGCTCATATCAGCCCTGCCCCCAGCAGAACTCAGAGGTCCCCCCTCTCCGCACCTACCGCAGGTGGAAGATGAATGGCACCGAGATGAAGCTGGAGCCAGGTTCCCGTCACCAGCTGGTGGGCGGCAACCTGGTCATCATGAACCCCACCAAGGCGCAGGACGCCGGCGTCTACCAGTGCCTGGCCTCCAACCCAGTGGGCACTGTCGTCAGCAGGGAGGCCGTCCTCCGCTTCGGCTGTGAGACTCGAGGGGACCAGGACACTCTGGGGGAGGGGAAGGAGGGCTGGGAGAATGTACCCAGAAAGGACAGGTGACACCCTCAAGCCAGGCTTTCCTGACCTCACGTGACCTGCCCTAGTGAACTGCTGCTTCCCCGAGGAGGAGGATGAGTGGGAGGGTCTCCCAGGCCAGGAGGATGGTGCCTGAGCCCCCTGGTCTCGCCTCCAGTTCTGCAGGAATTCTCCAAGGAAGAGCGAGACCCAGTGAAAACCCACGAAGGCTGGGGGGTGATGCTGCCTTGTAACCCGCCTGCCCACTACCCAGGTGAGTTGGGAGCCTGGGCGGGGTCAGAGGGCTCAGGAAGGCTTCTAGGTGCTTAGCCGAAGAAGGATGGAATAAAAGGTGGTGAGTGACCCTTGGGGGCACTGGTCCCTGGGGCCCCGACTTGAAACGATCTGTGTTCCCTTCGTGGGTCTGTCACTTTCTAAGTCTGTGCCCTTGAGACTGGAGGGCAGGGACAAAGTCGCGTCTTCCCTCTAGGTCTCCCCTCAGCCCTGGTGCAGAGCACGGGGGCTCTCAGGACAGGGTCGGCACATGGCCACCAGCATGCTGGGCTCCGACCCGGAGTGGCCCTGTTAGCCCAGCACCCCCTGGTTTCCTCAAACTACCCCCGTCCTAGGCTTGTCCTACCGCTGGCTCCTCAACGAGTTCCCCAACTTCATCCCGACGGACGGGCGTCACTTCGTGTCCCAGACCACAGGGAACCTGTACATTGCCCGGACCAATGCCTCAGACCTGGGTAACTACTCCTGTCTGGCCACCAGCCACATGGACTTCTCCACCAAGAGTGTCTTCAGCAAGTTCGCTCAGCTCAACCTGGCTGCCGAAGGTCAGGAGTAGCCGGGCGCGGCGGGGAGGAGGGCTGGAAGGGTCAGCCATCGTGGGAAAGGGTTTCTCCCTTGAAGATCGTGCAGATCAGCTCGGTCCTCCTGCTGCAAGGCCTCCCCCAGACTCCTGCTCCCCGCCCCAAAGGGAGAGTCTTCTGAGACGCCACACGGCTGCCCAGGCAGAGACCCCTAACGCAGGAGCACCTGACCTGGAGTCACTGGCATTTGATCTGCGAAACCCCTTTCTCCCCAGATACCCGGCTCTTTGCGCCCAGCATCAAGGCCCGGTTCCCAGCAGAGACCTACGCGCTGGTGGGGCAGCAGGTCACCCTGGAGTGCTTCGCTTTTGGGAAGTGAGTGGTGGAAGAGGGAGGCACAGCCCCTCAGAGGAGGGCACAGGTGACCCCCGGCTGAGGGCAGGCAGGGCCGGCGCCTGGTCATGTTGGTGTCCCTCACAGGGTCTAGCAGGGTGCTGAGCACACACTCGCTGAGCGCTAACGCTCCGGGTGAGGCATCACACACACCCGCGACCTTACACACATCAGATCACTTGGTCCTCCCTGCAATGCACGGGACAGCTTGAGTGACACCCAGGGCCGCAGGCGGGCAGCACAGTGTGCGGACTCCACCCCAGCCTGCCTGGTTCAAATCCCAGCTCTGCCACTCACTGGCTGGGAGACCTTGGGTAGACTACCTAACCTCTCTGTGCCTCATGTTCTTTATTTGTAGATGGGGACAACAATAGTACCCACCTCACAAGGTTGTCCTGAGGATCCCATGAGTTAACATATGGGAAGCGCTTAGAACAGTGCCTGGTATTTAGTGAGGGCTCTGCAAACGTGAATAGGTATCTATTTAAGAGCTACAACAGAAAGCATCACCTCTCTTGCTCTCCCAGAAAAAGGATTCACTGGAACAGAGCTAAGCAAACAGCAAGTGCTCAATAAATGTTCGTAGAATCAATGAAAGCATGTGATTTGTACTTTGGTCCCCCAAACATCTCCTGAGTTTACCTGGGATGGCCTTTACTTTGTGGAACGTTACTGCTTCCAGAAAATCCATCTGAAAAGCCCATGGAAGGGTGACATACTAAGCCTTTGGGACTCACTGACACCTCAGTGCATTTTAGCACGCAGATTACTAATAACCTTTGAGGAGTGGAGGCCAGGCCCTGTTGGGACGGTGGGAAAGGGAACCGGTAAAGACCCAAGTCACAGGCTACTGCAGAGGAGGGCAGGACCAGAGACGCGGTGACCAGTGCAGGGGGAGGGCGGGCGGGCTTCAGGGTACAGACTGCGCAGAAGACCGGCCTCACAACTGTTGGAGGGGCGAGGGGTAGAGGAGCACACACTCCCCTGCCTAATGTCCCTCCCCAGCCTGTGCTCCCAGCCCACCTGGGGAAAGAGCGTGAGAACAGGCCAACAGCCACCCTCTCTCCCTCTGTTGCCTCCCAGGCCCAGGGTCCCCTCGCCCCCTCCCCAGACCCACACGCAGGGCCAGGCCCGGGGTCTGGGCGGGAGGAGCTGCAGGCTCAGGAGGAACTTGCCAGCCCAGCCCCGCCCCTCCCGCTTTGTCTCCCCCGCCAGCCCTGTCCCCCGGATCAAGTGGCGCAAGGTGGACGGGTCCTTGTCCCCGCAGTGGGCCACAGCCGAGCCCACCCTGCAGATCCCCAGCGTCAGCTTCGAGGACGAGGGCACCTACGAGTGCGAGGCAGAGAACTCCAAGGGCCGCGACACCGTCCAGGGCCGCATCATCGTGCAGGGTACAGAGCCGGGACGCCCCCTGCACCCCCCCACCCCCAGCCTTGTCCTTGAGGACACAGACCCCAAAGTCAGGGAGGAGAGGGACTGGGAGGCCCCGGGCCTGCAGGGGTATGGGAAGAGAGGAGGCTCGTGCTGCGGCCGGCTCAGAGCTTCCGTCAGGGGTGCAAAAGGCACGCGGAGGCTTTGGCATGATTTAAGTCACTGAGACAGCCCCTGGCACAAGCGCAGCCACCTTTCTGGGGCCTCCTCCCTCCTCCCGTCTCTCGGGTCCTCCGTGCCGGAGTGCTGGCGGCGCCCTCTGTCGCCCGGCACAGGTACTGCAGCCTTGCTTTCCCCCCATCGAACGAGCTGCGCCCCCTCCCGGCTCATCGCGTTTTCTCTCCCTTGCTCCCCACAGCGCAGCCCGAGTGGCTCAAGGTGATCTCGGACACCGAGGCCGACATCGGCTCCAACCTGCGCTGGGGCTGCGCGGCCGCCGGGAAGCCCCGGCCCACAGTGCGCTGGCTGCGGAACGGGGAGCCTCTGGCCTCCCAGGTAGGAGACGTGGGACACGCCACCACTGACATCTGCTCACCCGGTCCCCAAAGCCTCCCCCACACCACTGGTGGCCCCTCTGGTAGCTAATTAGGGTGCCGTAGGGTGGTCCTAGGTGCTTCTTGCCATCCCAGAGTCCCATGGCCAACCTGATAGAGACCCAGAGACCTGAGTCCAGGTACAGCCCAGCCACAAAAACAACGATGTGGTCACCTTGCCCCTCTGGGTTCAGGCAGAGTCCTGAGATGTCAGGTGGCCCTGGGGTGGGACTGGACAAATGAGCTGTGCCCTTGAGGGGTCATCAGCCTGGAGTCTCCACCGCGCCCACCCTGCCAGCCCCTCCTGCCTGGGCCCCCGGTGGGCCTGATCCCCCTGCCCTGTCCTGGGCCGGGCTCTTCCGCACAGAACCGGGTGGAGGTGCTGGCCGGGGACCTGCGCTTCTCCAAGCTGAGCCTGGAGGACTCGGGCATGTACCAGTGTGTGGCCGAGAACAAGC
The DNA here is from genome assembly GCA_008086735.1 of Cheirogaleus medius. NCBI lineage: Eukaryota > Metazoa > Chordata > Mammalia > Primates > Cheirogaleidae > Cheirogaleus > Cheirogaleus medius. The sequence continues at coordinate 5,939,452 of VBSM01002937.1, forward strand.
ACGGCACCATCTACGCCAGCGCCGAGCTAGCTGTGCAAGGTAAAGGGCCCAGGGACGCAGGGAACCACATGCCCGGGGACCACAGGTGGGGACTTCAGGAGTTCTGAGTTAAGGCATTGCTAAGCACTCACACACACACACTCACACACACACACACACACACAGAGGCAGCTTTCCTTGGTTTTCCAGTGGCTTCGGAGTAGGAGAACTCAGAGATCTGAGGAAGGAGGTGAGGCACTAGGTTGAGGGCTCCCAGAGGACAGGGTCTCTGACTTGTTCCGTGTCTGGCACAGGCAAAGTCAATGTTTGCTGCAGTGAAAAAACAGGTGACAAAAGTCAGTGAAAACCAAATCGATCAGATCTGCGTTTAACCGAGCCCATCCAGCTACGTGAGCTTAGGCAAGTTACTGTGCTTCTGTGTCTCGCTTTCTTGATCTATAAAATATGAGTAATCACAGCCCTGCCCTCCTGAGATAGACAGGAGACAGTCTGCCAATCATATAACAGGTGCCCAGTAAATGTCAGCTAGTGCTTGCTGAGCCTCAGTTTCCTCATCTGTAAAGTGGATGTAATGATACCCACCTTATCAAGTTGTAGTGAGCCTTAACCAAGACTTATTCATTCATTCATTCAACCAATACTTACTTAACACCTCCTAGGGAATAAACGTAAAGATCGGGTCTCTGCTTTCAAGTAGTTTACAGTCCAGTAGAGGGAGAGGGACAAACACAAAACCAAATAATTAAATAATTTCAGATTGCCATAAAAATTACAGTATAAAGAAAATCCAGCAGAGCGATGGGGATGAGGGGGCCAGTTAGATGGGGTGGCAGGAGAAGACCTCCCTGAGGAAGTCACATTTGGTATGTGAGTGTTAAGAAGGGGTCAGCCATGTGAAGGTCTGGGGAATTTCCAGGCAAAATTTACAGCAAGCGCAAAAGTCTGGAGGCAGGAAAAGACCTTGTAACTTCAAAGGACAAAAAATCAGCCAAGTGAGTGGCGCATAATGAGTTTTTAAAGAGACGTTCCCAGCTGCTGGGTGGAGAGACTGTGGGGGGGGGGGGCGCAGAAGCAGGAAGACAGATCAGGGGGCTTGGGCCAGAGGGAGGGCAGTAGGGGCGAGGAGAGGGAGCTGGATTCTGGTTGTGTCCTGGGAATGGTGCTGCCATGAGTCACGCATGGGTTGGCCTTGGAGGGTAGCCAGGTGACGTTTTAATCAAGGGAGATGGGTGCTTTTGTGAGCCCGTGGCTGACTATCTGTCTCTCCCCTTTCCTTCCAGCACTTGCCCCTGACTTCAGGCTGAGTCCTGTGAGGCGTCTGATCCCCGCAGCCCGCGGGGGAGAGGTCGTTATCCCCTGTCAGCCCCGGGCGGCTCCGAAGGCCGTGGTGCTCTGGAGCAAAGGCACTGAGATTTTGGTCAACAGCAGCAGGTAGCACCCACACCCCACCCTGGGCAGTTCCTGCCCCTCCTCGCCCTTCTTGGAGGCTAGTCCCCTTCCCGTGACTACAGTGTGTCCCAGGGATGGCCAGATCTGCTTTGTCCTTGCTGCAGAGTAACTGTCACTCCGGATGGCACCTTGATCATAAGAAACATCAGCCGGTCAGACGAAGGCAAATACACCTGCTTTGCCGAGAACTTCATGGGCAAAGCCAACAGCACTGGGATCCTGTCTGTGCGAGGTGAGGGCTGTGGTTTGGTGAGATCGGGGGCTCCAATGCCCAGGGTGCCACCGTCCCCACCACCCTGCTCCTGTCTCCACATTGCCCCTAGTCTGGTGTGGAGGCTGCTACCCCAGGATTCAGTGTCACCTGGGACCACACCCTGGCCACCATCTAGAGTCCGGTCATGCCTCCCTGCCTGCCACACACTCATGGGGCTGCTGAGGGGTCAGGACGTGTGTTGGTCACACCACCTCTTCTCTTTCCGGCGGCTTAGGACCAAGCCTCTCGCCCTGCCTGGGTCTATTTCCTCCCCCATCCACCCAGGGGCCTTGTTTCTCTCGCCAGATGCAACCAAGATCACCCTCGCCCCCTCGAGTGCCGACATTAACTTGGGTGACAACCTGACCCTACAGTGCCATGCCTCCCATGACCCCACCATGGATCTCACCTTCACCTGGACGCTGGATGACTTCCCCATCGACTTCGACAAGCCTGGGGGGCACTACCGGAGGGCGAACGCGGTGAGGCCCGAGGCCAGAGCCCCCATGGCTCCTCCCTCCTTCCAGATAGACAGATGTCCTTAGCCATCGCCGCCTCCGAGCCCCCCACACCCTTCCCTACTCCCTCAGGCCTACGCACAGCAAGCTCATCCTTGGATTAATAACCACCTTCCTGGGTTCTACCTGGGAACCGTGCATTTAGGGGAGGGCCAGGGGAAAACCTGGAGCTCTGGGCACCCAGAAAGAATCATTCCACTACTGTCCTTGCTAGCCTGCCCCCCGCACAAACATCATTATTAGCTTGGACTATTGTTGACTGTCTCCTGTAACAAACTGTGTCGTTTAGTCCCCAGTGGTGCTAAGTGGAGAGGAGCTGATTCCTCCCATTGAGCACACAGGAAAACTGAGACGCAGAGGGTGCACGGACGTCCCGGAGCGGGGCTCCCGAGCTCTGCCTCGTGTCTCGTGGCCCACTGCACCAGCCAGGGCCACTTCCACTGAGCTCCCCCCGCTGTCCCCCGTGTGCAGAAGGAGACTGTAGGGGATCTGACCCTCCTGAACGCCCAGCTGCGCCACGGCGGGAAGTACACGTGCATGGCCCAGACGGTGGTGGACAGCGCATCCAAGGAGGCCACGGTCCTGGTCCGAGGTGCTGGGATTTCCCACCTCTACCCCACCTGACCCCCCTAGAGGCTGCCTGACCTGCTCTCCCAGCCTCCCCCGCTCTCCCTCAAAGCCACGGGAAGGGCTCCCGACAGACAGAAGTCGCTGAGCTGGGCATACCCTGTGGTTCTGCACAGGTCCTTAATGAATAGAATATTTTTCTTCCAAAGCCAAACTCTTAAAAACTTCTCTCCTAAACACATGCTAAGATGAGAGTACTTTGCCGAGCCAGAGGTTTTCAAAGCCTCGCCCCCACCGACCCAGGGTGAGCATGGCGCCCTCTGCTGCCCTGTCTTGGTACTGCACCAGCCTGAGCCTGGCCTGCAGGAGGCTGGTCCAGTTCTGACCCACTGTGCTCTGACCTCCTGGTGCAGGTCCGCCAGGCCCCCCAGGAGGCGTGGTGGTGAGGGACATCAGCGACACCACTGTCCAGCTCAGCTGGAGCCGTGGCTTTGACAACCACAGCCCCATTGCCAAGTACACCCTGCAAGCTCGCACTCCACCTGCAGGGAAGTGGAAGCAGGTTCGGACCAGTAAGTGTGAGGCCCTGCGGGTCAGCGCTGATGGGCCCGGTGGGCATGGGAGGTGGGAAGGGTCGGGGATCGGGTGTCAGGGGTTAGAGGGCCAGGGCTGAGCCTGGAGCTGCAAAGAGGGACAAGCTTTGCCCTCGGCCAGCGGGGAGCACCCGGGCAGGCAGGGAGACAGGAGAGTGAGGAGGGAGTTAGAGGAGGAGGCGCTCCGTGTGCCCTTGCAGAGTTGGTAGGATTGTTACTGGAGCAGTGGAAGTATCTGTGGGGTGCAGGGTACACACAGCATGAGCAAAGGCACCAAGACAGGGAGGTTTACTTGTTTTCAGTCATTTCAAGAGGTATCAGTGCTGCATATATAGCAGTTACTGCGCGAGGGCCGGGTACGAAGTGGGGATTCAGGCCCCGTGCCTGCCCTCTACATCCGGGTGAATAAACAAACATGGAAACACTGACTCCCGGCGCCTTGCAGATCCTGCGAACATCGAGGGCAACGCCGAGACCGCCCAGGTGCTGGGCCTTACGCCCTGGATGGACTATGAGTTCCGGGTCTTGGCCAGCAACATCCTGGGCACTGGCGAGCCTAGTGGGCCTTCCAGCAAAATCCGGACCAAGGATGCAGGTCAGAGCCCTGGGTGTCCCAAAGAGAACTGTCGTCAGGGCAGAGACCCTGGCGCCCTTTACAGGGACCCCCAGACCAGCAGCAATCACGCTGAGTTCCAACCCTTCTTGCCAGCTTCAGACTCTCTAACGAAACAGATTGGAAGGGACACCACGCAGGGACCAGGGCCACTGCATGGGTGAACTATCTAGTCCAGACTCCTCATCTAAAAACTGGGCAACTGCATGTGATTCTGTAGCTCTTTTAAGTTTAGTTTTTAAAAATGGAAAAACCAAAATTTGGAGAAGGGAAAGGTCATACTGACAAGAGCGAGAACTTGAACCCAGGACCATGGGGGGAGGGGTGCACAGATGTCCTCCTGGAAGTGCAGGGGCTGCAGAAATCAGTCGATGTGGAAGATGTGTGTGTGTATGTGTGTGTGTATGTGTGTGTGTGTGTGTGCATGCGCGCGTTGCACAGGGGCTAGGGAAGCAGCCAGTGTGTCCAAGCCCTTCTTTGCATGGTTTCTTTGGGAGCAGGAGAAATCAATAATCTGCCCACAGCCCTCAGCGAAAGGCGTGCGGCTGTCAGAACCTGAGCGGGGAAGGAAGGGAGGAGAGAGGCCTTGGGAGAGGGGGAGGCACCAGCCCCATCAGCATCTGCTGAGAGGCCCCTGCCTACCCTCTGAGCCATTCTCGGGCAGGGGCCTGGGACGAGAGCCCTGGGATCCCAGGACACAAAGCATAGAATCAGCACCTGCCCAGACCCGCCTCACCGGAAGTCTTGGCTCCCTTAAACAAACATGTTCTCCTACGTGCCTCAGGCTGGCGCTCCAGGCTCTTTCTGGAATCACTCGACATTTTTTTTTTGGGGGGGTGGCATTTTTTTTTCTCCCCTGAGAAATAAATTTCAGGGGGAGCCCTTTCTTTATTGATCCCGAACTTCTTGGAGAGTCAAATGTGGGGTAGGGAGGGGACTCCTTTATTCTTGTATCCCAGGAGATGGTGAGCACAAAGACAGCGGTGATGCAAAGGAAAGATGATGGGCTTTGGCATCAGAAGAGCTGAGTTCAAATTCCAGCGATACCATGTATTGGCTATGTGACCTTAGGCAAGTCGATTAACCTCTCTGGGCCTTAGTCTTTCCATCTTGAAAAGGACAATAACAACGCCCACCTCATAGGATCGGATGGGCAGTGTGCTTAAGTGCCCCTTGCAAGTTACAAAGCCCTAAGATACCATCACCAGAACCAAGCGAAAAGTCTCCAATTTGCTGGATTCTCTGCAGAAATATTTTGACCCTCAGCCAAGTTACTCCCTGCCAAGCGTGAGCTGAGGAAATAGATTCTTGTTATAACATCAGCTTTGTTTAATACTAGAGACAGTTAGGAAATTAAATGTGCCACAAAAAGAAAAACAGTAATAAAACACCCTGGAACTGTTTTTTGTTTGTTTGTTTTTTGGGGTTTTTTTTGCATTAACTGCAGTTCTGGGTTATTTATTCCCCTTAGTTTCAAGTAAGCGACTTATTCTCCGCGATTTAGTTTAAGCTGACAGGGGCGAGGAGGACAGCGATCCCGTGTGGAACATCTACGATACGCTAGCCACTGTCTTGTTCAATTCCATCCTCATTACGGCCTTTGAGAGAAACAGGATTATCCTCGTGGAGAGGAGAATCAGAGGCTCAGAAAGGTTAAGTAACTTGCCCCAGGAAACACAGCTAGCAAGTGGCAGAGGTGGGATTTGATCTCAGGCCTGCCAGACTCCAGAGCCCACGCCCCGAGGGGCCGTTGGAGGACAAAACCAGGGCCCCCTTGAAGGGGAGCCCCACCCTAGCATGATCTGCAGGCTCAGGCTCTCGGCTTCTGTTCCCTTGTTGCCCATTAACAAGTCACATGTGTGTCCCCTGGTGCCCGACAGCCCCCTCGGTGGCACCCTCAGGCCTCAGCGGAGGAGGTGGCGCCCCGGGAGAGCTCATCGTGAACTGGACGGTAAGCTGGCAGGGACAGAAGCCCCCCCTTCCCCCTTCCGGACTCGTGTCCCGCTCGCACGGCGTGCAGGAAGGAGCACCGCGCAGCTCCGCCTCCGTCGCAGACAGCTTCTTCCCGCCCTGCACCTGCAGCCCCTCCCGCGGCTCCCCTGCGCATACAACCGCTGCGTGCGGCACAGGCGTCCCGGGGTGACCCTCGCGGTGAAGGCTGGGTGGGGCCAGAGGACGGGCAGGGAAACGCACCACGGCCCTCGCCCATGCCACGCTCTTGCCCCCCAGCCCATGTCACGGGAGTACCAGAACGGAGACGGCTTCGGCTACCTGCTGTCCTTCCGCAGGCAGGGCAGCACCCGCTGGCAGACCGCCCGCGTGCCCGGCGCCGACGCCCAGTACTTCGTCTACAGCAACGACAGCGTCCGGCCCTACACGCCCTTTGAGGTCAAGATCCGCAGCTACAACCGCCGCGGGGATGGGCCCGAGAGCCTCACCGCACTCGTGTACTCGGCTGAGGAAGGTGGGCTGCTCTCCGGGCCACCCTCGCCCCACCCCGGCCACCTGTCCCTAGGAGTGCAGGGTGGGGAGAACTACCCATCCCCCAGCTCCATTCCACAGCAGCAGGTGGAGAGGACACCTGGGTTCCCAGCCACCCACCGCACTCTGGCCTTTGCTACCTGTCTCCTCTTGGGCTGGGGAAGGAGGACAAGCGGGCCCTGAGGCATGCTCTGGGGCTCCCACTTGGCCTTGTCCCGGGCCCTGGGCTCTCCCCGCAAACCCTAAGCAAAGGCAGCCCCAGATGTGGGCTTCTCTGTAGGACACAGGGAGGCCCTGGGAGTCGAAACCCATTCCCTGTCGTCCCCAGAACCCAGGGTGGCCCCCGCCAAGGTCTGGGCCAAGGGGATCTCGGCCTCCGAGATGAACGTGACCTGGGAGCCCGTGCAGCAGGACATGAATGGCATCCTCCTGGGGTACGAGGTGAGCACCCACCTGGGGCCTGGGAGAGAAAGGGGTGCTGGGGCTTCAAGGCCAGGTCGGGGCAACTCACAGCCCAGTAGTCATTCCTCTGGAATCCCCTGTCACTGACACGGCAAAGCGAGCACCTGTCTGTGCAGCACTGTGGGTGCAAACCGCGCTGAGAGCCACGCTGACGCCCACCTGGGAAGACAGACCTGGGCCGGCCTTGCAGGACATGCCTGGCTGGAGCTGGAGGGCCAGGGAGGAGGGCCTGGGGGAGGCACGGCCTGCCCTTGTGCCAAAGCCCGTTCCGGCTGGGACTCTGCCCCCGGACCAGCCTGGCCTCCTGGGACTGCAGAGGACAGCAGAGCCCCTCCATGTACGGGCGATCGTCTTGTCCCTGGGGACGTCTGGGCCCACTGATGACTCCACGCCCGGTACCTGTGGAGTAGACGGAACGCGACGGGGAGTGAGAGGGAGGGAAAGCGGGAGAAGCGAGAAGTGGCACTGTCTGAGGGAGCATCACCAGGCCGGCCTGCCAGGGACAGTGCAAGTTCATTCCAGTAGTCAGTCTGGATTTGAGCGCGACAGCTTAGCCAAGCCACAGTGAGGAGATAATCCAAACTCTGCCCTTGATTTGGAAGAGTATTTAGCAGGTCTTATAATAATGTCATGATTGCTATTACAACGGGTCTGTATTTACTGGGCGGCCATCGTCCGCTTGCTACTTTGCAAGAACAAATGTGCGTTTCGTATCCCTTAGCAGAATCCCCACGGTAGCTCCTGCGTTAACGAGGTGAGGTTGGGTTCCCCGCAGGTCATTGCTAGGTGGAGCCTGTGCCCACCGGCTCCCTCATGCGGCCTGAGTCTTGAGCACCTTCCTGGGCACCGAGAGACAGCAGGGACTCACACCAAGGTGGCCCTGCTCTCTGGGTGCTCATGATCTAGTGTCCAGGTTCTGAGACTCAAGCCTGAGTCACAAGGACCAGGGTGAGCAGGAGAGGAACAGAACGCGGGGGGCCAGGGCAGCCCTGAGAGCCTGTGCTCGACTGCTGACCCTTGGGGACCCCGCCCCCTTCAGATCCGCTACTGGAGAGCTGGGGACAAAGAAGCAGCCGCCGACCGAGTAAGGACAGCAGGGCTGGACACCAGTGCCCGAGTCACTGGCCTTCACCCCAACACCAAGTACCACGTGACTGTGCGGGCCTACAACCGGGCCGGCACCGGGCCCGCCAGCCCTTCTGCCAATGCCACGACCATGAAGCCCCGTGAGTCTGTCTGCCTGGGCTGGGGTGGGGGGTGTGTGCTGGAGGGTGGGTGCCTCTAGGATCGCTCTTTCCCCGGTGATAAGAGAAATGCCGTAGCCCGCAAGCCCCAGGCTGGAGAGAAACGAGGCGGCGAGCCCCGTGGAAATAAGGGGGTGGAATTCGTAGCCTCTGAAGTTCCTCTCTCTTCCCCAACCTTTGCGTTTTCGTGGGCTTTGTTCCTTAGGCAGTGGTGACAGAATGTTCTGGGCACCACTGCTACAGGCAGACATCCAGAAGAGGGCTGGCTAAAGGCTCGGGGGTGCAGGGGCAGGGAAACGTTTGGACATCTCCCCGACTCTCCTCCCTGGCAGCTCCGCGAAGACCTCCCTGCAACATCTCCTGGACTTTCTCGAGCTCCAGTCTCAGCATTAAGTGGGACCCTGTGGTCCCTCTCCGCAATGAGTCTGCGGTCACCGGGTATAAGGTGAGGAAGGGAGCAACTGTCCCAGGCCTGGTGAGGAACAGTGCCTCTCTCTCCGCTGAACACAGGGGGCTGCAATGTATAGCAAGAGGGGTCTGCGTGAGACATAGCAAAGGGCTTGTGACTGAGAGGCACGAAGCACATGAACGATTCTCTGGGTAACTTGTAGTGGAAACTCTCAAAACAGGCAGATGGCACCACTGTGGCAAGGTGGAGTTTATGGTGACAGTGATGGACTGGGTGGAATCTGGGGGTCCTTCTAGCCTAAGAAGTCTGCAAAAACATGTTAGCTGCTTGCAAGCTTTCCTCCCACCAGTAAGGAGCCTGGTCAATGGGAGACACAAGGAGGGGCGAGGGGGCGGGATCTCAAGGACTCAGAACTATAGAGGCTCCTCCCAGTGTCTAGAGCTGGGAAGACAGAAGGATCAGGCCTGGTGTAAGAAACTCCACCCGGGGCCAGGGGCAGTGGCTCACGCCTGTAATCCTAGCACTCTGGGAAGCCGAGGCGGGAGGATTGCTCAAGGTCAGGAGTTCGAGACCAGCCTGAGAAACAGCAAGACCCCATCTCTACTAAAAATAGAAAAGAAATTAATTGGACAACTAAAAATATATAGAAAA
>VBSM01002937.1:5948791-5959513 GCA_008086735.1 Cheirogaleus medius
AAAAAAAAAAAAAAACGCCGTAGGAGTAGGGCTAATACCACCCAGCCGTCCACACGCCCAGGCCCGCAGCCAGCACCCTGCCAGTCTCCTTAGGAAAGGTCTGGACCCTCTTGCAAGGGTGGGTGGGGCTGGGCTGGTCCCAGGCCCCACTGACGAGGCCCCCTCCTTCCTGCCCACTGGTTTCAGGCACAAGCATGATGGTGGAGAACGCAGCCGTCCACCCAACGCCGCACCCCGGCACCGTTCTCTCCCACTCGGTGGCGATGCTGGTCCTCATAGGCTCTCTGGAGCTCTGACCCCGGCACCCACCTCCTCCGACAGACCACACACAGCTGGCTCCGGCCTTCCCGCTGCCGAGGGGGCCCAACACTGTGCCTGAGAGTGGTTGGTTTCAAACACCTACTTTAAACAGTGCTCTTTCTGTAGGAGGCAGGATATTTTATATTCTGCCACAGGTTAGAACCCACGCGAGGATTTTTTTCTTTAACTGAAGAGGCAGCAGGCGGTCCCATCCGTGATGCCACTAAACCCTGTGCCTGGGCCCTCTGTGTGCTGGACGGAAGGAACAGGCCTATGGAAGGAGGGGGCTTAAACGTGCACCTTCGGCTCAGCAAAGGTGGCACTCTGGGACCACACATGGACTCTGCCACTTGGAGGCAGGGTCTGAGGCCCGGCGGGAACACCAGGCACGAACAGGCTGAGGAAGTGGAACAGGCGGAAACGTCAACATCCTTCTGTCTAAGGAAGAGTGGCAAACCCTGGGACCAAGAACTCTCCGACTTTCTCCTCCTGAGGAGCGGCACCGCTGGACCCTGACATTGTCCTCGATGACTCCCTAGGGGCCCCCGTCTGCCCAGGTGGCCGAGGACCAGTGTCCTGAGCCCGAGCCCCTTCAGCTTTGGGGTGATGACACTCCAGGCTGCTGGAGTGGGAGCTCAAAGGGGTTGAGAGGCCAGGACACCTGGTGGAAAGGGGCCCCAGCCTTGGTCTGAAGCAGTCACGATCCAGGTGATGTTACCCTCTCAGCCAACACTGCCAACCCGACCCTGTCACCCTCAGAGTGACAGAGCCACTTAAGGTGGCTGGGTGACTAAAGGGCTTGTCTTGGGGAGGTCCCCCACCCCACCAAGACCCATCCTGCACAGTCCCTCCAGGGCCTGGGCCGGAGACAGCCAGTCGTGCACCCGCCTCTTCCTCCGGCTCTGCCTGCAGACCCGCGGCCGCCTCCCACCCGCAGGCCGGATGCCGCTGCCCCAGCACTGACTCCGCACCCGGGAGAGCAACGCAGCCTTCGCTCTCCGTCCTGGGATCGGGATGCTCCTGAGAAGGGCAAAGGATCAACGCCGTGGCCCTGCCTGCCCCCAGGAATATCCTGGACCACCTGGCAAGACCCACTCCCAGGCTGCCGTGGACTGCTCTTTTGCATTTCCCCAGAGGAAAATGGGGCTAATAAATGGGACATCCTATTTTGAGCTCTGGGTCTATGACCAGTCACAGAAAGTAGGAGCTGGAGGCGGCCTTGGAGCTCAACCTGTCCAAGCCCCTCACTTTACAGATGAGGAACTGGAGGTCCAGAGAGGGTTAGGGACTTCCCAAGGTCACACAGCCTGTAAGTGATGGGCTGGGATAAGAACTCGGATCTTCCACCTTCCTGCTCAAGGCTCTTTGTCTATCCAGAGGAAGGAGCCAGTGCTGAGTGGCTACGGCCTGATTAAGAAGGTGGGTAAGGCCAGTGGGGTATGCAAATTCTCCCTCAAGGGGTTCAGGTTGTGGTGATCACAGGGATCAGTGTGCGGGCAGATTCCAGGAGACATCCGGTCCTTTGCCTTCCTTCTGAGCCCGGCTTCTGCGGCAGCCTAGCCTCAAAATGCAGTGCTGGCTTGAAGCCTGTGCTCGTCACCCTTGCTCCAAGAAGCCAAAGCCAGGGCAGACTCCCCAGATCTAGGCAGCAGTGGCAGTACAACCAGGAAACCCCAAAGCCCATGCTCTGACAGGTGGCCCTTCACAGGGAGCAGCGGGACAGGCATCTTGAAGGGCGATGCCCCTGGAAGCTCCCTGAGCCTGTTTTCTGTAGTTTACAGTTAGAGCTCTATTTTGTTATGGTTTTTTAAACTTTTAAGTCCTGCTCTATTTTCCTGGGCAGGTTTATGTTGATGTTTACCTGCTATAATTTTTAAAAAACGTACGCTCATATGCCTTCTCCCCATCCCCACTAAACCGCCACCATGCCCCACCCCCAGGACAGCTTCCCCAGAGCTGCCCAATCAAATCCTCCTAACCTGCTCCCAACCCCCAACATGCAAGGGTGCTAGGGGCTCAGGTATGCGTCCATTCTCCCATTACAGGGACCCCAATCGTGGCCTAGCATCCTCCCTGGTCCCCCGCTGGCTGTGATTTGGCCTGTGCCTGGCTCTCTATCAGAAGGGGGATGCTGAGCCTCCTGCCAAGGCTCATTTGACTCCTTCCTCACTGCCTCAGGCTGCGGTGGGGGACAGGTGTCTAACTGCTGGGGCAAGAGTGGGGGGGACGAGCTGGTTTGGCACCAGTGAAGCTGGAGGCTGCAACCCCTAAGCTTGCTTGAGGCAAAAGATACTTCCAACTAAGTACCTTAATTCTAATGAGGTCCATTCAGAAGGGAAGACAGACCTGCAGGGAGACCCAGGGTTTTTAACCAGGAAAACCTAACCACTGTGCAGGCAGAATTTGGGGACCGGAGAACTATACTAAAACAGAGATGTTCCTGCAGTCTGAGATTTCAGGTAGAGTACTAACTAAGGTTTACTAAGACAGAGGGTGACTTGTGGACATGCAAGTTGTAAAATGCAACAGCGTCTTGCTGGGGTGGTTTGTACATGCGCTTGCTTGGAAAAGACTAGATTAGATGGCTTCTCAGAGTCCCCTCTTGCTCAAGGTCCTCTGATTTAGGGGGCTGGGGGTATTGAAAGCGTGGCTCACTCTCTCTGTGCTCATGACTTGGTTCTGGATTCTCTCCTCTCTCACACACCAAGCCCAAGCAGGAGGAGGAGAGGACAGTCACACCAAGTACTCTGTCCCACAGCTTAGTGGCCAGTAAATGCTTGAAGACTAGGGACAGAGAAGGCCTACAAACACACACCTCCTCGGGGCCCAGGGAGACAAGTGCCCTCCATTCTGCATACACCTGGGCTTAGCCTGTGGAGCCCTTTGTTCCTGGCCATGGCTGCGGGTCTGTGTTGCTTTCTCAGTCCAGAGGGATACCCCACCCTCGGTGGGAGGGCAGCTCTCTCCAGGTGGAGTCTCGGGACCCAGCAAGGTCAGATTGTCTACCTTTCATCCAAGGCAGCAAATAATACAGATGGTGCCAGGGAGTGGCAAGGCCATGGGGGCTAGGGGGTGTCTTTTCCTTTTCATAAAGTAACAGCAGGAGAGACTGAGATTAGACATGAGAAAAAACATATGCAATGATATCCTGGAATAAGGAAGAGGTTTCTTTTTTAGGGCCCTTTGAGGAACTCTGATGGCTGCTGGCGTGGGGTCTAGGGTAAGCGAAGCTGTGGCTGGAGGGGTGGGAGAGGCTCCAAGTGTCCTTCCAGGGCTGGGATTCTTAGAATTGGAAAGTGTTCAGCACAGGAAGAGTCCTGGAGATCCCACCTGCTGCGGTCCCTGCACCTCAGAGGAAGCCATCACGGGGAAGGAAGGCTCACTGGGAATTCTGGCCACAACCCAGTGCTGTTCCCAGCGTGCGCTGCCTCTTGCCAGTCCCAAGAGCCATCTGGCCCGTACTCCGGGCAAGAGCCCAAAACAGCTAAGGATGCTTTACTCCCTTAATCTCCTCCCCAGCTACAGAGGATCTTTTCTCTCCCTGGTATCAGAGTGGGACTGCCAGCAGGGCTCCCGTGTCGGAGAGAAGGCAGTGTCCTCACCCCTGTATTCACGGGCACACCGTGGTGCTCTCTAGACCACACCTAACCTGGGCTTCGTCCTGGGGATGGAGGAGGTTGCCAGAGAGGCTCCTGGAATGGCGAGAGAGGGGTGCGATGGCTGTTTTTCTAAGGGCCTTCAAAGAGCTCCACGGAAGCAGGCAGCCAGTAGCTGAAGCATGCCCCACGGACTTGTATATACGGTCACAGGCTTCGGGAAGGCAGGACAGTAAAGGAAAACTAGAGAGAAACAAAATGGGTCAGATAGCTTTGCTCAGAGCCCCAAGCAAGCTTAGGGGCCTACCACTCCTAGTGCCCCTAGACGGGTACGTACTGCCTTGGCCCTAGGGCTCCTCCACTCGCCCACCCATCCAGGGCCTGCCCAGCTGAGAGAGGCTCATGGCTCGGGCTTCAGTGGACCACTGACTTGACTCGACCAGTGTCTGTTAAAATGGAACCACTCCCACTGGCCTACTGTTTCTCTCTTGTACTTCTTGTAATGGTAGTTATTTATTGACTCTGGTAGCGGGCAGTTCTTAAATAAAGATGGTTTCTCAACCTGATGAGGCGGCCAGCTGTGGGTGTTTTCATCATCAAGCTAAAGAATACCGCCTTGTCCTGTTCTGTAATTCCAGAAGCTTTCCTGCAATACTTCCACATTTCACACAGTCAGCTCTAAGTTACAAGACATAATCCATATTGCTTCATTCAGTCCTGGGAGGGGGAAAAAAACGAGGCCAAGAGATTTTAAGGCAGGCCTGAGCAGAGTGCAAGCAGGCGCTGTGCTAGACTGGACTGGCTTTACCCAACACGGCGACAGTAAACAATGCCTGTGTGATGGTACTACTTCGAGCTTCCCTGATTTTTAAGATGTTTGAGGTGTTGACTCAATGGTCCCAAAGGGAAGTCTGCTCCCTGCAGGGATCTTAGTGACCCCCAACTGGTGAGAATGAGACTGCTGCCTCTACTCTCCACTCACAGCGGCCAAAAGTGTTTGAATTACTAGTCGGTTTCCAGCTACAACATCCTCACACACTCAACAACCATTTATCAAACTTCCGTAACAGATGAGACGTGTGCAGAGAAACACTTACGCAGCCCTGTGTTTGAGTCTTTCGATGCAAGGCAGGTGGGGCTCCGTGCCGACTGTGCCCTCAGCCTTTTTCAGGGAAGAGGGAGGTGAAGGATATTGAGGGCCCCACTACTCAGTGCTTAGCTGTCTGCCCAGGGCCTGTTTGGCATGAGAAAGCCAGGCTGAGAGCGAGCCCCCAGAAGGGGCCCACACAGACACCGGTATGATACCACAGCAGGGTCTTCTCTTCCACTTTGCACTCAAAGGGGATGTGGGAGCACCGGCCACTCTAGAACCCAAATGCCAGTCCAGTAAGCACCACCTTGACCCTGCAGAGGCAGATGACACGCACAGAATTCAACGAACTGAACTGGGTTTTTGTCTTAATACTAACACATCTGAGGGTCTTTTGTGCTCTTTCCTGCTCAATCCCTTCAAATTCAAGAACCCAACAACACGCAGCGGGTTATAAACCTAGAGCTGTGCAATAGTCCGTCTCATACTTGACTACTGGCTTGCAACCAAATCCTGGAAACGTTATTTAGTGCTTTTGGGGTCCCAGCCCCTCCATCTGTGCAACAGGCAACAGTACTTCCCACTCCTCCTTCCTCAGCAATGTAATATTCTGTCCATCGCATACAAAGTAACATACTGCTTTATCGGCTGCTGCTTCTAGCTTAAGATAGCCTGCTTAAAGTATAGCTGGCTCCTGAATGCTTCAGCAAACTGTCCTGTACTGAACTAAAACGCAGCGATAACATTCCTGAACTCGGGTCCAGTACTTCAGTTTACAAAGCAGCTTAACCCTCAGGATCTCACTGGATCCTCACAACCCCCTGTTTCAAAGGTGAGGCCTACAAAGTGTCAGTTAGCTTGCTCCATTACATAGCTGACGACGGGACCAAGACCAGAACTCAGGTCTCCTGAAATCCATCCCCTCTGGGAAGGGGTGTGCATAAAACGTATGATCTTTTCAAGAGCAATAGTAAAAATGACCCCCTGCGCATGGGCCTTTGCTACAGATCAGAACCACCTTGAAAACTTTTAAAAACCAAAGATGCTTTGAACTCACGATTTATATAATGCATATCTAGGGCACTGGAAGGGCGTAGGAGGAATGACTCCGCGGTAGCAATGAGCACATCCACAGCATGCACCTCGGTTTCTAAACACTACTCCCCACACTAAAAGGAACCAGGGTTCCTTGCAGAAATAGCAGACTCGGGTTTGGGGCAAAGACAGTCCAAATGTGAGCCTGAGATATCTTGTACTAGCAAAGCAAGAAAATGCTCAAAGTCAAATGGGACTGTGGCAAAAGGTCGAAAGATCTGGTTTTACTGGCCAAGCCTGGGGACAATCTGAACATCAAGAAAATGACAGGAGTAATGGATTATATATAATTCATTGAATAAAAAGAGAATCCATTGAGACCTCAAAAATAAAAAGAGGGTAAAAAGAATAAGCTCTTCTTTACAGAAAAATGTAGACTAATAAATCTAAAAACAATGAACTTAAAAGAATTACCATTTTGGGCTGGAAGTGGCTCACACCTGTAATCCCAGCACTTTGGAAGGCTAAGGCAGGAGGATTGCTTAGGAATCCTGCTTAGGCAGGAGGAAGCCAGGAGTTCGAGACCAGCCTGGGCAACATAGTGAGACCTGGTCTCTATAAAAAATTTTAAACTTTTGCATGGTAGTGCACACCTGTAGTCCCAGCTACTTGGAATTGGAAGGCTAAGATAGAAGAATCACTTGAGCCCTGAAGTTTGAGGCTGCAGTGAGCTATGATCATGTCACTGTACTCCAGCCTGGGTGACAGAGCAAGACTATCTCAAAAAACAGAGAGAGAGAGAGACAGAGAGACAGAGAGACAGAGAGAGAGAGAGAGAGAATATTACCATTTTCAATCCAACATGTATCAGTGAATAAGGCAAAGATCATCGATGGATGCCAAAACATCTGTGAACAGTTTTTAGAAAACCAGGTAATCACAAAGTATTAAAGATTATTCATTACAAAGGGGCAAAATACACACACACACTCCTTTAGAGAGATCTAGCAGTCACCACCTTAACCAAATAATCAAGCTTATCGTCACCAACAGCGAGTCAACCTAACCTTACAATTCTCCTGCTGTGATACAGCAAGTACATATCCATGTAGGGCTCTTGGCAAAAATGCTTAAGATTCATTCCTCATGAATCTGATCGTGAGGAAATGACAAATCCAAATAGCAGGACACTATCCCAGACTACTGGATTAGCTTGACTGTTCAATAAAATCAGTATCGTGAAGAACAAAATGCAGGGGATCTGTTGTAAAATAAGAGACTTATGAGAAATGTAACACATGAATCTTTATTTGGTCCTGGATCACAAATTAAATTAAAATGATTAAAGATTTTAGAAATTGGGGAAAACAGAATGCAGGTTAAGTATCCTTTACCCAGAATGTTTCAGATTTCAGGTTTTTTCAAATTTTGGAACATATGCACTATACTTATGGGTTGAGCATCCCAAGTCCAAACAGTCCCAAATCTGAGATGCTCTAATGAGCATTTCCTTTGGGCCCCGCGTCAGCACCAAAAAGTTTCAGACTTTGAAGCATTACAGATTTCAAATTTTCACATTTGGGATGCTCAATTTGTATAAACTATATGTAAGTTAAGGAATTGTTAATTTTCTTAAGTATGATAGAGATATTGTGGTTACAGAGAATGTCATTATTAGGAGATGCACACGATTTGGGAGTAAAGAATCACAATGTCTGTGACTAGCTTTTAGAGGATTTAGCAAAATTAATATATATTTAGGAAGACAATTGTGGGCCGGGCGTGGTGGCTCGCGCCTGTAATCCTAGCTCTCTGGGAGGCCGAGGCAGGTGGATCGCTCAAGGTTAGGAGTTCGAAATCAGCCTGAGCAAGAGTGAGACCCTGTCTCTACTATAAATAGAAATAAACTAATTGGCCAGCTAAAATATATATAGAAAAAATTAGCCGGGCATGGTGGTACATGCCTGTAGTCCCAGCTACTCGGGAGGCTGAGGCAGAAGGATCACTCAAGCCCAGGAGTTGGAGGTTGCTGTGAGCTAGGCTGATGCCACAGCACTCTAGCACGGGCAACAGAGTGAGACTCTGTCTAAAAAAAAAAAGAAAGACAATTGTGACAAGCATTACTTGGTGAATCTCGGTAAAGGGTCTATGGATGGTCACTAAACATTTCTTTCAAACTTTTCTATGGGTTTGAAATTTGTTTTAAAAGTTAAAAGGCAAAGGAAATAACAGTGCTCCTGTAGTCATAATTTAAACTGAATTAGCATTTTCAAGGTTGGGGAATCTTTATTTTTTCAAAAAGTCATCGGTGATTCTGACACACATCTAGAGAAGAGAACTACTGGTCTTTGGTTTCTGCTACCTCCTCCTGTAGGTAAAGTGAAAGGAAGAAATGCTATCATTTTCTCAGTAGAATTAGCTCAGCTGGTGGCCAAGAGGCTTTTCCCTGATGGCTCCACAAGCCAATTATCTCAGGCACAGTCTGGCCCCTGAGCAGCTTAAGAGTGGATTTCCTACTGAGGAATGAAGGTACTAGTCCTCCCTTGGGGGCCTTAGCTGCTGTAAGAAACCTATACAATTGACCTTTCCAGAAACACGACCTTCAGGGCACTGAAAGGGCTAAAAGGAAGGGAGCAGGGGGCAAGCCAGGGGACTGTCTGAATGATCAGGGAAACCTGCCAGGAAATGCAATGTAACACTGAACAGGGGGTTCACCTGGGGAGTAGAGGGCGAGCAGACAATTCACTAACATTTAGTGACTGTCCACTATTAATACATACTTAGTCAGAAGTCATCGCCAACAACCTCTGCCACACATAGGTAGGTATAAGCCCTCCCCCCCCCAACAAAGCAGACCATTTGTTCAATGTCTATTCTAAGAAATCTGAGAAAAATAAAAGCTGGATTAATTATAGGACAATTTAAACAAACACGAGAAATTTTAAACTAAAAGTAGAAAAGAAAAAGCTAAATCTCCATATAGTTACTGTGAATTATTTTTATTGAAAGGAAAAAATGTTTTCACTATAAAAGCTGTTAATAATATCCTTCTCCATGAATACACTGCTCAAAAGAGGGAGAGTGGATGTGGGGAGGCATACAAGTTGTGCGTGATAGAAAATGACTGCAAGCTTGTTACACAACTCTTCCCGGGAACAGGGGCGATGCCTACAGTTTCCCAGGTACATAGTGGGCAAGGAAGATCAGGAGGAAATCTGTCTGGGACAAGCAGTCGGAGATGACTGCCCATAGCTGCCACAATGTTGCCCCCTCCACATCCCCTACTCATTTTTTTAGCAGGAGTCCTCCCTCTTAGCCAATCCACTATCAGGCAGCCAGAACACTCACTCTCCTTAAAAGCTAGCTTGGCTTCCTGGGCAGCTGGTCCTTCTGGAACAAGGCTTTTAAGCTCTGGAGCCCGTCAGTGATGTAGGTCTCCCTGAGCACCCTGCAGAGAGCAATGCTCAGCAACACGCCACCGACCACTCCACTGGCGATACCTATTCCCAAGGCCGATGCCACCTTCTTTTCCCACTTTGGGCGGTGAGGCTTGGAATGGTTGTCCAGATTAACTTCAAAGCCCTCATCTATTAACTTCTGATCCTCAGTGAGGGACTGATGGAAATTCAGGTTTACCAAGTTAGGAGGAAGGACCCTCAGCCCAAAATAAAGCCTCTTGACAAGTCTCAAGTCTTTTAACAGCTGCACATCACACCGGTATGTCCCCGAGTCATACTCCTGAGCAGACTGAAACTTCACGAAGTGGGAATCGGCTCGGAAGGGTTTGAAGACCTCATCATTGGTTGAGATGATACCCCGAGCAAGTCTCCAAGTGAATCGGAAAGCTTCCTGTCCAACCTCCAGGATGTCTGAACTCAGACAGCTAAGCTCAAATTCCTTCCCGATGAGCGTGGTGAAATGGAGCATCCCACAGATCCAGTTGGTCAGGCATTCCAAGCGCTGAGACTTACACTTCCTTCTCACTCCATCAGGGCCCACCTCACAGACAGTCTCCTCCTTATAGCCAAGGCCACAGGTGACAGTACAGGTTGTGGCATTGACAATAACTCTCCCCACAGCTTCTTGCAGCTTCTTAGGGATGGCCAGTGTTCTAGGTGCAGTCACCACCAAAGGCAGGTAGAAGGGCAACACCAGGATCCCGAGGATGAAACTAGTGGCCAAAACCTTCATGTCTTGCTAGGCATTGCACCACCCTCAGCCAGCACCCCAAAGGTATTCCGGCTGATTTCTCTACAATATCGTAACTTGATTCCTTTGACATGAGATAGCCTTCGAAACCAAAACCAAAATGCATGTATTGTCAATGAAACAGTGCAACTTAATAAAAGACCAGTCCTTATTAACAGGCAAGGCCACGAGGCAGAAAAAAAAAATCCTAATGTTGTTGCTTTACTGTATGCTTGGTAAAGACTACCTTACCATTCTTTTTACATTTTTTTTTTAGAGAATTTAAATCTACCTCTTGGGAAGACAAAGATGAAAAGACTTCAGAAACTGAAGTGAATTTCCAAATTATCTCAAATGCATAGTGAAGTTACACTCTTTCTCACCCTCTTCCCTCCCCTCCAAACTGTGGAATCTAAAGGGTTTCCAAACACCAAGTTAAATGTGACCAAATAAGAAAACAAATACTGGCCGGGCGCGGTGGCTCACGCCTGTAATCCTAGCTCTCTGGGAGGC
>VBSM01002937.1:5959613-5979071 GCA_008086735.1 Cheirogaleus medius
AAATACTAAAGTCTTAAAAAAAAAGATTAATTTGAATTAAGTTCAAGTTAAAGAACCTGACTCATTTACTTTGAATGCTCTTAACCCTTCTATAAAAAGATTAAGAACTCTGGACTGGGAGGCAAGTTACTTACCCTTCCTGAATTTCTATTTCCTCCTTCGTAAATTAAGACCTCCTTGCCTATTTCAGGAAGGTCACTTTGAGCATCAAATGATAGACTGTACATGAAAACACTTTGTAAAGTGTGAAACGCTGTTCATTCATATGTAGGGGATTTTCAACAGAAATGAAAATTCCTGAAGACAATGGCCAAGACAACCTTTTAGAATCAGAACATTTGAGGCTATGTTAAAGGCAGCTCCTCCCTCCCTTTTAGGTACTCTTCCTTCCCAAGGGTACCGCAGATGCTTTCTGGGTGAGACGATGCACAGTGTTCTCTCTCAGCCTACTGCCTTTACCCTATAGAACAGAAGATCTCATTGTTCGGTTAAGTCAAGGTTGCTATGAAACAGCTATGATGTCAAAGACGGGGTTCTCAGTCACATAAAAGATTAATAAATTGACACTCAGATTTGGCACTGATTAAAATAAAAAACTTAGACTTTGTGAAACATTCTTTAGGAGACAAGTATTCAGTGGCTTTTAAAGC
The DNA here is from genome assembly GCA_008086735.1 of Cheirogaleus medius. Taxonomy (NCBI): domain Eukaryota; kingdom Metazoa; phylum Chordata; class Mammalia; order Primates; family Cheirogaleidae; genus Cheirogaleus; species Cheirogaleus medius. The sequence continues at coordinate 5,960,264 of VBSM01002937.1, forward strand.
TATGTAATCTAAAAAAAAAAAAAGACTAATGAGGAGGAATTTAACTGTACTTAGACTTGAAGAAAGATCCTTGGAAGGCAGGAACCTCCTGGCATGCATTTTTGTAGCTTCCAGAATGTCTAGCACTATGGCCTCTTCAGAGCAATTACACAAACATACTGAGCTAAAGAATTTGAAGAGATATCACTCCTAGAGCTTTTCAATTAACAACTTTGTGCTCAGATCATATATTTATAATTTTGTCTACAGGCAGAAATCAAGACTACCTGCCCAGCCAGCCCTTGCAGATCTATATTTCCACACAGAAAGATCTAACATCACCACAGTAAGCCATTTTCCACTGTACAAAAGCAAAGCAGCTGGTGACTTCCAGAAGTGAGCAGTGTTTACAAACGAACATCTACACCTGTTCTTTAATAAACATCCGATTTTATTTACAAAGCATTAAAGCTTCAGCAAGATATACCCAAGGCTAAGTCTCATCTTGTACAAAACTACAGAACATTTTAAAAAACCAAACAATGGGGGAGTGGGGAGGTGACAAAAAGGAAGAGAATATACATATATTGTACAAATCAAGAAAGTCAAACTAAGATAGAAGGTTTTAGGAGTTGAAAAAAAAAAATTTCCAAAAGCATAAATAATTATTAGGAGCTGCTGCCAGAGACAATCTGACAGGGCTTAGGTCGCTTTTCTCAGCAGCCAGTTTAGTAGGTGGACACAGCACACACAGCCAGATGCACAGACAAAGGAAACCAAGCTACTCCACAAACGGAAATAAGGCAGAAACCCTTTGTGTCACACAGTTTGCACACTATTGCAGGGTAGAGTACAAAGAAAACTGGAATGGATATAATATCTGTAAAACAAAAACATGTCTAGTGAGCCACTTACCGATTTCAACCACTGGTCTAACTCATATGCAATTCACAAAATGAGCATTTAAGGAAAAAGCAATAGCATCTAACAATATAGACGTTTTGAAACCGACTCAGGGAGAGCTCTTTCTTCAACTACTGAATACACTGGTTCTAAAGGATGGAATGGGAGGAAGAGGCTCTAACTGATGTGTTCTACTTTGATTTCTATCCTAAAGTCTAAAAGATAATCAATGTGTTTGGCTGCCTATAGGAGCACCCACCAACTGATATATAGATTTCACAAGAAGCACAGTATTTGAATTTTCCTTTGAAAAATACTGAGAAAATGATGATCCAGGTTAAGCACTTCTGGTCAACTAAAAGCTCTACTCAGGGAGGTTACTGAGTGTCTGGCTTCCTGACTAAATTTTCAGAGAATTTCAAACACCTAATGTACACATCTATCCAATCTTTCTATCTATAGAACAACAAAAGCAAAAAAAAAGGCAAAAAAGCTAGCAACCTTTCACAGAAAGGAAGTGACTGAAAACACAGAAAAAGGAGCATAGATACAGGAAGGGACTGATGCGGACAGAATTCCACAGGCAATGATAAAAAAAATTTCACCTTGATCTTTGATTTGAACTGTGTTGTTGCTGCTTTGATTTTGGATGGTTTTACCCTAGTCCTTGCATAGATTCCCCCACCCCAATAAAAAAGAAGCTTGTTGAGTGACACCTTGGTTTGCTTCCATCTCTGGAAGCCAGCACACATAAAGCGATACACACCAGGATCAAAGGAAAAAATAAAATAAAATAAAGCGATACAAACTGTTGATGATTCTTTGCTGGAGATGGATAAAACTAGCTGTCTTCAAACACCATGATTAATGACAATGAACCAATACTGGAGGGAAAGATGCAATGAAAGGAAAACAAGGAAAAACCTTGACTCTCTTACAGCCCAGCTTCTTGAGCAAAATGTAGTACGGTAGGAAGAGGGGGGCCTTCTTATCTTCCCTTTCTGAAAATTTGAAAATTTTCAAGCATGTTCTTTCCTGCCCATCCTTTGTACACAATATGGAAATATAGGAGATATCTGGGAAGGTGAGTTTAAAAAATGAAAGAAAGAGAATTAGCAACAGAAGTTTCCCTAGGATATTGGTAGCAAAATTTCCGATAAGAACAAGTCACTCAAGGACATGCACTGAGGATGGAAGGCTAACAGGAGATAGGAAATGACAGCCAAAATGATGCTGGGTACAATAATGTTATATGAGCAAAACATGGGTATTTTTTCTCCAGCAATATAACTAAGCATCAAAGTTTAAATGAGTCAAAGCTCCTATCTGATGTCTTCACAATCCTCATTCCTGAGAGCCTATTTGGACTTATGCTTGAAAAGGAAGGTAAGGGACATATACTCTTCTTCCATAATTCACTTCTTCATTCAAACATAAAATTCACTCCTCCCACCTCCTGGGTGGGGGGCAGAGGCCTTTGTTTTAAATTAAAGTCAATCTCAAATGACTGACCACAGTGTCCAGAGGCCACATGATGGCAAAGTGGGGAAGAACGAAGAACTTCAAGGGTCTTCATAACAATTCTGAGATTGCTCCTCCTGCTAAAGAGATTAGACACAAAAGTTTTCTGTTAGCATTAGCTTAGACCAATTACTTCTAAGACACAAATACTGATGGATGCTGGATGATGCATTACAAAGCATATATGAGCCAAGCATTTCTCCTTTTTAAGAAAAATTAAAACCAATTCCAATTCCCAATTACTCTTTACTGAAACAAATAATTCAAATCCCAAACCCCTACCCCCAAAACTTTTCTCAGCACTGCTCCAAAGGATGAGGGGAAAAGCAAAACGACCAGAGTTCTATGCATTTTCTAAGCTGCTAGCCATTCTCTAAGGTGTTCACAAATAATACTTAGCAATCCAAAAAGTGCAATAAGTAGAAGAAATTCCAGGGCACTACACCTTTAACCTTTCAGATATTAGACTAATCAGTAACTACATGATTAACGGTGAGCAAGAAACCCTTTTCCAAGCACCACCATTCCTTAAGTGACATCCTTATCACCTTAGAACCCCAAATATGGTGAAATGTTGATGAAAGCTACTGTCTGCATTTCTATGCACCAACTGATCAATAAATAATATCCTAAATAGTAAAATCAAATGAACACTTCCCTGATTATTCCATAGAAGCTGTTCAACCTCTGAGGGACATCCTTAAATGGACAGCTGTGAAATATTGACTAGGAAGTGTAAAAAGAGAACAAGGTGAAGAAAATCCTCCCAGATGTCATTTCGAATGGGGGAGAACATGCCACTTGAAAGGTAAAATGGTTAAAAAAAAAATAAATGCCCAAATTATGAAAGCAAAGTACTCATTTATACAACTTTACTTTTAACATGATTTTTAAAGTTCCTGTACAAATGAAAACCGGCAATAAAAATATATTCACATTTGCCTGAAAGCAGACTGAAATTATACAAAGTCTCTACTGAATGCTACAATGTTAAAAATTGAATTTAAGGCCGGGCGCGGTGGCTCACGCCTGTAATCCTAGCTCTCTGGGAGGCCGAGGCGGGCAGATCGCTCGAGCTCAGGAGTTCGAAACCAGCCTGAGCAAGAGCGAGACCCCGTCTCTACTATAAATAGAAAGCAATTAATTGGCCAACTAAAAATATATAGAAAAAATTAGCCGGGCATGGTAGCGCATGCCTGTAGTCCCAGCTACTCGGGAGGCTGAGGCAGGAGGATTGCTCGAGCCCAGGAGATTGAGGTTGCTGTGAGCCAGGCTGACGCCACAGCACTCACTCTAGCCCGGGCAACAGAGTGAGACTCTGTCTCAAAAAAAAAAAAAAAAAAAAAAAATTGAATTTAAACTTTTTATAGTTCAGTAATGTAAAGATAAAAAGTTGAGGTAGGCCTTGTTTTTCAGATCTTTCCCAACATAAAACATAAGGAACCTCTTGAGCTGATTAAAGAAAACCTCTCAGATACAGGAATCCACTCCACAAGGCTCAATATCGTACCTTTACCACTCTAAGACTAGTTTCCACTAATTGTTCCCACAGGTACCCTGCTCAACTTAGTTTTAACAGTTTAAAAATGAACACAACATTGCCATTTCATTAAACCTAAATCATGATGGGAGAAAGTGGTTTCATCACAGATCAAGAGCATTAATAATGGGCACTCAAGATGACTGATATCTTATACACAGATAAGCTGAGGGCAGATCACGTTTCTATACCATCTTGTTCTTGTGAGTAGACAAAAGAAACAAATAAAAGCAAACGGGGTTGGGGGAAGGACTTGTTGAGGCACCAGGCAACAAAACAAAACCAGAGCAAGCAATATGACGAGCCAGGTAAGATATACAGAAATAGCAACACAGAGCACTCCAGGCAATGTCAAGATCTGAAGCAGCAACTGTATTATTTAGCTGCAACATAAATGAAATTTCTAGTAATATAGTATTAAGGAAAATTCAGCTCATAATGAACAGTTACTATTGGTACCTCCCGACAGCAGCCCAATCCAGGGTGGCCTAAGAGAACACTGGGACATGATTTTCAAACCCTACCTTAGCTAGTAAGCTCACATAGAATGAGAAAGAATATTCAGCTAGCTATCTGATTTCAGCAGGAATTCATAAATTAGTCTTCGAGAGACTGTTCTTTAAAAACGAGAATGAAAAAACACCTCACTCACTACCGAGCATTTAAAACAATTACAGATCTAGTAAGTGACTTGGAGGTGGTTCAGAGCCCTGGGAGGGGCTGGCTGGCACCAGGGGCGGTGGTGCAGGGCAGCCCAAGGCAGGGAAATCTATGTGGTGCCCGTCCACCCCCAGGAGTGGCGCCTTGGCTCACTTTGGCCTTTGCTGCCCCTAAAAGACCTAGGTGCACATTAACTGCTCATGCTCACCATCCCATGAGGCCTTTAGACCACGTATGTGACAGCCTCACTTTACTACTGATGTTTACTGCCAAGGAGCCCTGGTTCTTGAGCAATCCCAGGGCAAGGAGGAAATTGGTGATTCTGTTCACATCCCAAGTTTCTGTTCCAAGGACTGGCCTCTGGAGAGTATCTAAGGTAATTAAGGGACATTTGATAAATGGTGCAAACTATGTCAGCCTGGTCTCTGAAAAGTCCCAAGCTCAGGGTTACCCTTACCAAGCTTCACTGTTGGGTCTTCACTCAACACAGAAAGTGTCTTCATGGATGTGGGCCCTCTGGTGCTATCCAATACTGATGAGCTGTTTGATAGGAAAGAAGTTTCTGTAGCCCCAGATTCCAAATGGCCATATTATATCTATAGGATCTATCTGTCTTCCAACTTTCCCTTCAAATGCATCATCTCCTACTGCAACATGCAACAGACTAGGGTAGCTTTATTAGGGCTAATCAAGGTTTATGGAACAGTTTTTTTAATAACTGGTCAACTGCAGATATTAACAAAGAGTTGTCATTCATCTAACTTAGGGTAGTAATACAACCTACCACACCTATAATCCTGCTTTCACAAAATCTGCCTGCAATGCAAAGTGTCCATGGTGGGGGCGAGAGGATGTGGTTGGTCCACAAAACCTTGAGTCTACAAATACAACCCTCAGACTGATTTTTGAAGGTGGTTCTGCCTTAGGCATTCTGGATCAGGTTTCATTTGTTCTTATCTAGTGGAAAATCTACGACGACTGTATACTGCCTTTTATTGAAAGTCTCCAAGGTGTGGATGAACATGAGATTCAAAGGCCAAAGTGGCATTTGGCCTTGGTGGGCCACATGCAAATCAGCAGCAGGTGCCAGCCAGACTTAGCCTGCTCAGGCCCTCCAAAAGATGACCTGTTATTAGAGGAGGCCCTACCCTCACCCAAAGAATCCCACATAAACGATACGATAGGCTGTCTTAAAACTGAGACTTCTGGTGGAATTATCTGTGATATCCAGTGTCCACCACTCCCCCCAGCAAATCTGCAGCCTTCACAAAGATCCAGACTACACCGCAGCTGGTCAATAAAGCTGGATGCAGCCCTTCTGTGGGAGGGAGTCTTGGAACCATGCTTCACCCCCTTTTGAGGTTTACTTAATGATCTTGTTCCTCAGCACTCTGGAGTTTAATCCGGCCATTTCAGTTTTGGAGATTTCCATTCAGGAAAAGGTAGAACCAAGGCCAGAGGAGAAGGGAGAAAATGGGAAGAAGGACATATAGATTACACGGGGAGGCATGCAATGCAAGCAACAGAGAATCAGGGAATTGTTTGCAGCGATCTATGAATGTAGTTTCTTTGCCTGTGTGTTGTCATAAAACACATCACTCTGGTGCTGTCATGTGGAAGTGTTCTTTAGTCCTCGTGAGGGGTAAAGCTGCTAAAATAGTTGTCTCTATTTAAAACTGACCAATTTAAGTGCCTAACAATGAGAAAACAAAAGTCCAGTTTAAAGCACCCTCCTATTCCATGATACGAGTTCTAGCCTTTACTGAGATCAGTACTTCAGTAAACTTTGTCAGTAAAGTGAGTGGGAATAATCTTTTAAAGAGCCCTTGATAATGGAGTATCTACACTTACTAGGAGGAGCTTTGAAATGCTGACTTGTACAAAAATATATATCCTACACGCAGTTCAAAATTTTACTGTAAGCTTTCTCCCATCACTAAGCTAATAAAACCAATACATGTATTCAGTATTTTGAGAATTTTAGGGAATAAAAAGGCCTATTCCTTCGGGGCTATGTAAACTTTCCAACATTTTGACCTTGACCCTAATGTAGACATTTCCAAAGCACAGCTGGGAAACACCACTGCTGCTGTACTCTGAGCTGTGAAATCTAACAGCGCTTTACGGTGCCTCCGACAGAGCCCAGGCTGGGAATTGCTAAAGATAATTAGTTCCTGTTAGTGACCACATCAACTACCATTAAAAGCTGAAATCACTATATTGTAGAGAAGAAAATGTGAGTTTACAAATTTGAAATGATTTACCATATACTTCCAAAGTACATGATAAATCATAGACAGGTTTTGAAGAAGCTGGGGTACTATGTCCTAAAGCGTTTTAATTAATGGAATATATTTGGCCACATTTTAAATCACCCTAAAACATTTTTGTTTTCTGGACTAGGGAAATCTATTTAAAATTGACCAATTTAACTGCCTAACAATTAGAAAACAAAAGTTTTCTAAGTTTTTTGTTTTTCTTCTGTAGTGGCATCAGCTTGTGCAAGAAGTGGGTTATGGAAAATCATTTTTATTTACATCTAGCCAATCTGCAACCTTTGTTGGCAATGCCCATATGACTGTTTTGGCTATTCTGCTACATATACAGATGTAGCCTTAGGTGGATTGACTGTGGAGGTGGTGACTGATTATCAGTACAACACCATGAACATTGTTTTGGGGGAAAAAATCTTGGTGCTCAGTGATACAGTGATGAGCTATGAAAAACTGAAGTCTAAATCTAGCAAACTTGAGGTGAAATAATTAAAATGATGAGTAACCTCAGAGTCTGTTTTAGCTTCTCTGTGGAAGAGATTCACGTTCATAGACAATGACTAACTGAAGTAAGGTATAAATTTTTTTTATTTTTTTATATTTAAAATTTTTATTTTTTTAAATAGAGATGGACAGGGTCTCACTTTTGCTCAGACTTGTCTCAAACTCCTGAGCTCAAGCAATCCTCCCGTCTCAGCCTCCTAGAGTGCTAGGATTACAGGCGTGAGCCACCGTGCCCAGCCAGGTAAGGTATAAATTAAACAAAGAATTCTGTTTGCACTCTAGTACTTATCATCACATTTGGATTACTACACCTAGATTAAAATTTTCAAGCAAAAAGGAAAAAACCTGCATGTAACCACTGATGTTAACAATCCTGCTTTTGCGTCTACTAAACTAGCCACAAAAAAAAAATCAAGTACTTTATTAACTAACACAGGGCTTACATATAAAATAAAATAAAAATCTTCAAAGACCCATCGTCGGAATAGAAATGGATTCTAATTTGATTAATATTTTCTAAACAAAGGACCATTTAGCCTAGCTTCACGAGTATTTGGCAGGAAACTGAAATTGTTCTCCATCCCCCAATAAAAATCCCTCAATCATATAAAAGTGAGAACACCCAAATATTTCAAAAATGTTAAGAAGCTATGTAGATACTGTAGTTTCTGTGTTTTTGGTAATCTCCCCGTTTTCAGATATTGAGGAAAAAAACAAAAACATGTCATTTTCCTTAACATGATGGTACTAATAACTTCATTATGGCTGCTAGACTACTGGTTGAGAGAAAGACACCATCTGTGGAGTTTGAACGATTTGAAGAAAGAGAAGAAAGATGCTACAGTTAAACAGTCAGCAGCTATATAAAACAAGTTTGTATTCCTGGCTATTTGGCTCTTTCATTTGAGACTAAACAAACAAAAAGCCTAAGAGCAAACAGGAAGAAATGAATTAAGCAGGGGTTCTTGCCCTTTTCTGGGTCATGGATTCCTATAGGAATCTGATGAAAGCTAGGGATATCTTCCCCAGAAAAATATTCACATAATATTTTACATACAGTATCAGGGGAATATAGATTCCCTTGTAACCTATTTATGGACCCAAGGCTAAAAGGCACTGAATTAAGCCAAATCTGGTTTAGCCTGCCCTTAAGGCAGCAGCTTAAAATTCAGAGATTATTTACTGCTGGGAAAAGGAGGGAAGGGAGAAAAAAAAAAAATGCCGCAGTTAAACGGAGTCAGGGGCTGTACAAAGCAAGGCCACGAAGCAAGCCAGACAGTGCTCCCAATGTGTCCTTACCTGTCAAGGGCTGGCTGAGTTCCGCCTGCACTTTACCCTTCGCTGATCCTTCCAGAGGTAAACCTCTGTCCCCTTTGTAGAGTTTCGGTTTAAATGGAGAATCTTTCTCTTTACCTTTTGATCCTTTAGGCCGGCCTGCTTGCTTCTTCTTGGATTTGCCATCCCCCTTCACACCCAGTAGTGGATGGACTTCTGTAGAAGGACAGAAAGGCTTGGAAAGGAACTCACACAACACCAGTCCCATCACCCCAAACAGAAATTTGGGAGCAAAGAATGTTTCTTTGTGTTTCAGATCCACAAATATAAGGAGAAAAGTTTGTCTTGTTTATTATTTATAAAACTATGTAAGAGTGGCCATTAAATGAGAAGTAGTTGGGCCAAAAGCACACGCAGCCTGTATGGCCCATACCAAGCCACAGCAACTCTAAATTGAACAGCAGCTGAAAGACGCACTGATGCTATTCCAAACCAAGCCACACATAAGGAAAACACACACACACACACACACAGAGGCATGTGAGGCTGTGGAACTAGACAGATCAGAACAAGAATCCTGACCCCACACCCCACTTCCTGTGAGACCTTGGACAAATTACATAACCTCTCAAACATAACCTCAGCCTAAATTTTCTCCTTTGAAAAGCAGGGATAGTAAATCAACTTGCAGGGTTGATGTAAAAGTCAACAATGGTATACAAACCACACAACTGTGCCTGAAACAGAGTACACAATCAAGAGCATCAGGGAAATGTACAGTTGCATGCTTAATTGATCTGCAGTTAGCTAAAAGGAAAGAGAAAGGAGGATGCCCAAGAGTAAACACAAACACACACATACACACACACACACACCCACACACCTCCATCCATCCCCACCTATCCCAAGACAGGATATTAATGATAAAGGCTTCCAGAGTCAGTCTGTAAAAGGTGGCAGGAAGAATGAAACGACTGTCCAGGTTTATCTATTACTTTACCGCCTAATAAAAACACTCCGAGAAAAAATAAAAAAGAAGAATGGTAAAATAAAACAAACTCTGAGCCAGGTGTCAGAAGACTTAAAGTGTGTCACCTTAGGGGCAAGGTACTAGAGGGCAGAAATCCCCCATTTTAAAAGAGAAGTGAACACAGAGGCAACCATTACAAAGTTGGAAAACACTGTAAAAAAGACTCCTGGGAAAAGTCCTTTAAGGTAAAACTGTTCGAACAGGAAATTACAGAGCGCACTGGGCACTCGAGAGTAGTGTTTGTCGGGCAACAGGGAAAAGATGCAACTCTTACCATCATTTGGTACTCCTTGAAGTTCTATATTGGTTGTTTTGGGTTTCTTCTTAGGTGGTTGGGACCCATCTGCTGAAGACTGCCTCTTCTTCTCTGAACTAGCCCCTTCATCCATCAAGGAGGTTTGGACTGCATCCGGTGGGGGGCCATAAGGATTTTCTTCTGGGTCTTCTACCTCAGGGGCAATGGGTAAATACAATAGAGCCTTTGAATCTTCCAGCTCTTCATCACTATTTGGAACAGGATCAGACAAGGGATTGGAAAAAAGAGGAGATAGTTGCTTAAACCATGAGCCCTTCCTCCATTGCCTATTAAACACAAGCAACACGTATGGATCTAGAACTTTAAGAAAGCCAAGATGAATAAAAGGAAATCAGACACCATGATTAATAAAATTGGTAGTAAAAATAAACAGGATAAATCAATTATTTCGGTTTCTCTTTCAGGGAGAAAGGAAGGGGAAATAGAACTAGAGTAGACTGTATCATATTTCTTGTATACCCAAGGAGTTCTCTTGTAGCTAATAAGCAGATGGGACTGAAGGGGCAGCCAGGGGAATCGAATAGCATCCTCACCCCCTGCCTGAGACTGAGGAGGAGCAGCATCCTAAATGGCCCAGCCTTCCGCGCTGGCTCACCTGCTACAGAAGGCAGCAATGGGGTCCACACTGGTGACATCCACCTCCTCATCTTCTGCAGCATCAGCCCCTGCAGGACAGAAACACAGGAGAGGATTGAGAAGAAGTGGAAAGCTGCTTTTTACTTGCAGCTTAATGGTTTTCATAAACTGAAATCCAGAAGCAACAAAGGAGGAAAATTAAACAGTTCATATTCCACCCTATGCTAGGCACTAGAAATAGAGCAATGACCAAGAAAGTTGGGAATAGTTCAGTAAAAGCTTTATAGTCTAACTGGGGAGACAGATACAAACAGATAGTTTCCATTTAATACAGTAAGTGCTACAGTAAAGGTACGTGCAATGTGCTCAGGAGATGGCGAGGAGGAACAATTTATGTGGAAGTCTGGGAAGGCTTAACAGAATAGAACCCAACAATGCCAATACAATCCAAAACATTCTGCATCCCTGAAGGTCTTCCTAAAACACATGAGGCATGAAAGTTATCTAGTATCACAAAAGTTAGGACCAGCACTTTCAACCTGGTGAGTACTAACCTCAAGCCTGACTTCCTGGTTCCTGGCACCATTAAATGGCCAGGAGTCAATGATCTGTGGCATGAATCACTGACTCACTGACAGTGACAACTGGGCATCCTAAGCATTCACACACATGAACCCCTACTATGCGTAAAGCCCTGCGTTAGACGTGATGGAGAGAAAAAGTCAGATCTTTATTCTCGAGGAGCTCCTATCTAGAAGTTCACATGAGATAAAAATAACAATGATTACAGTCATAATCATAATGGAAAATAACACCTGAGTGCTTATTATGGCCTAGGCATATATAAAGTGTGTTACACGAATTATTTCATTTGTTCCCCACAACTCTAAAAGGCAGGTACTATATTATCCCTATTTTACAGAGGAGGAAATTAAGATGTAAGTATTAAGAATAATTATTTTGCCCAAGGCAGTCTGACTCCAGAGCCCATGCTCTTGACCTTTCTCTTACTGAGAAAGGAGAGACAGAATACACGATACAAGCCAAGCACTGAGCACACATGGCTGCTCTGCCAGTTGCTGCATGTCCACCCGCACTTAATCATCTGCAATTCATCAGGAAATACAAAGCGAAATGTCAGGAGACCTGCTTGAGCTCTGGTAATGCCCATATAAGCCCTTAGTTAATGCTTTATAAATTAAGACTCTGCAAACACTATGAAAACTATGTAAGTTTAAAGAACAAAGTAATATTTCAGCCTAAGTACTGAAATAAATTTACAACATAAATTAAGAATATTAAGCGAAGCAATTACTTTCCCTTTAGGAAATACTACCTGCAATTGAGAAATATTACCTGTCTGCTCAGGCTCACTCTTATCTTCATCTTCAATATCAAACTCTGATTCCCTTTCCTCATACTCTACATTTTCATCCAATTCTTTGAAATCTGGTGCGAATGCACTCCAGTTTTCCTATGCCACAAACAAAATACACTATTTAACCGTATGAGAAAGCAATAATCTGTAATCTAGACATTAATATTAATAAAATGAAAGATTTGAGCACAAAAGAGACTAACAACTCTGAGACTAAATTTGGCAGATAAGAATATAAATTAGGTATCTGCGGGTTTTACTATCTTAAGGTATTTCCTATCTTAAACATTTTAAGTTATTAACTATAGCTCTTTCATAAATAATTTTCTTCTTTGATCTTTTTAAGATGTAATTTTGAAGGAAAATGTTAAATTTTCTTATAAGTTCACGGATTACAAATATAGTTTAAAAGGGTTCAAAGTAAAACCAAGATGTAAAACAGAAACTGAGCTGAAACTAAGAAAAGCAAAAGAAAAATACATATCAAATAAATCACAGAAAAATTTAACAGAAAAGTCTAGTGTCAAGACTTTCTCCTTGAAAACTAATCTAGTAAACTAGCTTGGGACCAAGACCTTCCTATCAAAATAAAGTGAAACTAGAGGCACTGAACCTATTTAATTAGGTCACAAGAATCATATGCAATAAAAAAAAGCAAACAAGATAATTATTAGCTTACTATGTATGTATATGGTTCTTTGATAATAACAAGGGGTATCTAGTTTCAAAGCAAGTAAATCAGAAAAATACTTACCACTTGATTTTGTGCCCAGATAGATACCACTCCACTAGAAATGGATGCTATGATGGGGCGAACAGGATGCCACTAAATTTTAACGAAAAAAAAAAAAATAGATTGTAAAGTAGAGTCAAGATATTCTGGCTTATGTAACAACAGCAGTGTCCCACTCTACTCACAGCTACATCCAAGAGAAGCTCTCCTCTTGTCCCATGGAGAATCTTCACCAGGTTACCAATGCTCTTCTCCCAGATGTACAGGGCATGCTGCCGGGCAGAACCCGCCACTATGTATTCCCCATCCCCAGAGAAACAACATTTCTTCCATGGGGTCCTAAAGCACAAAGAAAGTACCAAGGAGAACTGGAACCTGAGCCCAGGTCATGAATTATCAACATATTCTTCTAGGTCATGACACATACCTATTCACCAAGTCCTGCAATTTTTGCATGGGTTCAGGCTCTCCATCTCTTCCGCAGGTTAAGATTTCTCTGCCATCATAAACTCTGATTATTCGATCTGCTGTGTTAATTAAAAAGCAACTACAAGAAAGAGAAAAACATCAACACCAGAGGTCATTAATCTGTTCCTGTTAAGATTTTCTATTATTACCAGTTACTTAGAACAGTACCACAAAACAACTAACTGGGGAGAAATTGAATGAATAAAAATCTAAGTAATAAACTAGCATACTTATATGTCTACTTGTCACCTTTCAAACCAAAATATAATTTGAATGAGACTATGTTTTATAACTTCTTGTGTATCCCTGAACCCAAAACTTACAAAGTGTCAGTATTAACTAAGACCCAAGACCTTTAAGCTGACACCAGCTTGCTAAATTCACAGGCTTGTAGTTAAATGTATATAAATATTTCATTTCACTGGCCTGCTATATATATATTATATTCTTCTTAATGAATTAAACTAAATGTGTCATTCTAAAATGTCCAACTTTTTACTGTAATGACATCAGAAATCTTAGAAATCTGTCCAAAACAAGTTATTTCATCACTTTCTTACAGGGACTGTGTCTGGATCTGTTGCCCAGACTGGAGTGCAATGGTGTAATCTTTGCTCACTGCAGCTTCGAACTCCTAGACTCAGTCGACCCTCCTGCCTCAGGTTCCTCAGTAGCTGGGACTACAGGCTTGGGTCACCATGACCGGCTATTTTTTTTTTTTCTTTTTGTAGAGACACGGTCTCACTATGTTATCGAGGCTGGTCCCCAACTCCTGGCCTCAAGCGATCCTCCCACCGTGGCCTCCCAAGTGCTGGGATTATAGGCATGAGCCACCGTGCCATTTTGAACATGAATGTCCTTCATGTATGGGTGTTCCTAACCAAAACAGGATGACTATTACCTCTTCTTGTTTCTATTGATATATCTACTTTTAACTGGGTAACCAAACTTATTAGAATAACATACAAAATTAAGAATAAATACGTTTTATGTAAATGCATGTTCAGTTACAATGTGAATTTTATGACATCAGTTCTAATTATAATAATAGCTAATATTTATCTAGTGCTTACTACGTGCCAGGCATCTGGGTTCTAAGTACCGACCTCTCACCTTATACATACACAAAAACTGCAAATCTCAATGTATTTTTGCATTCCACTGACATTTAAAATTGTCCCTGGTGAGATCATTACTTTAAAAAGAAGAAGAAGAAGAAGAAATAAAACAGTCCCTGGAAAGGTAAGATCTTACTCACCTCCCTTTCCGGGCAAATTCAATTGATTTAATGGCTGTGGTATTACTTGTTCCAGTTGTTACTCTGAAGGAAGCAACAAGATCCTGAGAATCTGTTTTTAGGACCAAAATCTAAAGTTTGAAAGAGAGAGAGAGAAAAAAATGTAAGTATTCTGATAATTAATAATAAAGAGATCTGGCTTTTGTTTCTAAAACTGGCCAGAGACTAGGTAAAAATATAAACATTTCTATTCCCATGTATTCGACCTGATTAACTAGTATTTCCTTTTTATCTCTTCAAATAAAGGACAAGATTTTAAACAATTCTTAAAATATGATGTTTAGGATTATTCGCAATAGCAAAAAAGGAGATGATTACTATATATATTATATATTTAATATTTATTATATATCATATTAAAATGATTAGGATTATTCAAAATAGCCAAGTATACACTGACAGAGGAAGAGATAAATACAATGAAATATTACTGAGCCCTGAAAAGGAAGAAAATTCTGAGACATGACATGACATGGATGAACCTTGAGGACATAATGCTATGTGAAATAAGCCAGTCATGGCCGGGCACGATGGCTCATGCCTGTAATCCTAGAACTCTGGGAGGCTGAGGCGGGCGGATCACTTAAGATCAGGAGTTCGAAACCAGCCTGAGCGAGAGTGAGACCCCATCTCTAATAAAAATAGAAAGAAATGAATTGGCCAACTAAAAATATATAGAAAAAATTAGCCAGGCATGGTGGCGCATGCCTATAGTCCCAGCTACTCGGGAGGCTGAGGCAGGAGGATCACTTGAGCCCAGGAGTTTGAGGTTGCTGTGAGCTAGGCTGACGCCATGGCACTCTAGCCCGGGCAACAGAGTGAGACTCTGTCTCAAAAAACAAACAAACAAAAAAACAAAACAAAAAATGAAATTAGCCAGTCAAAAAGGGCAAATCTGTCTTATTCCACTTGTCTGAAGTACCAGAGTAGTCAAATTCATAGAGATGGGAAAAACAGAATGGTGGTTCCCAGGGGCTAGGGAAGAGCAGGGATGGGAACTTAATTGTTCAATGAGTAGAGAGCTTTGGTTTTACAAGAGGAAGAGTTCTGTGGATGGATGATGGTGATCACTGCACAAAGGAAATATACTTAATACCACTGAACCGTATGCCTAAAAAACAGTTAAAATGATAAATTTTATGTTGTGTGTATTTTAACACAATTTTTTAAAAATTGCAAAAGAGACACAAAATTCTACTATCCCATGTGTGCCAGTCAAAAAAAAAAAAAAAAAAAAAAAAAAAAACAAGGAGTCTAATGGAAATACTTTAACTCTAAACATAAAAAGAACCTGGGCCCTGTGCGGTGGCACACGCTTGGAACCCTAGCACTCCGGGAGGCCAAGCCAGAAGGACTGCTTGAGCTCAGGAGTTCTGAGACCAGCCTGAGCAAGAGTGAGACCCTGTCTTTACTAAAAATAGAAAAAAAATTAGCCAGGCAACTATAAATATAAACAAAAAATTAGCCAGGCATCTCTAGTCCCAGCTACTCAGGAGGCTGAGGCAGGATGATCACCTGAGCCCAGGAGTTTGAGGCTGCTGTGAGCTAGGCTGACGCCACAGCACTCACTCTGGCCTGGGCAACACCGCGAGACTCTGTCTCAAAAAAAAGAACCCTGGCCAGGTGTGGTGGTTCACACCTGTAATCCTAGCACTCTGGGAGGCCAAGGCAGGAAGACTGCTTGAGGTCAGGAGTTTGAGACCAACCTGAGCAAGAGCAAGACCCCGTCTCTACTGAAAACAGAAAAAATTAGCCCAGTGTGGTGGCACACACCTGTAGTCCCAGCTACTGGGGAGGCTGAGGCAGGAGGATCACTTGAGCCCAGGAGTTTGAGGTTGCAGTGATGATGATGCCAATGCACTCTAGCCTGGTGCCAGACGCTGTCTCAAAAAAAAGGACCTTAAAGCTCACCTAACCTGTCTTCTTACTCCACAGAAGAAACACCTTCTACAATGTTTCCCAGATAGAAGGGCCTACACATTCCAAAAGGCAAGGTCAGAAGTTTAACAAGAAGAAAAAAGGAAGGATAATAAAGTCTCAGTTCTAGAGGTTAAGCTGGCCTGAATTATATAATATTTCATAAAACCAGGTATTAAGACATTTATTTTCATCAGCAGTGTTCCAATTGATAACATGACTTTTAAATTTTATAATTTAGGAAGGGCCCTTCATTACTAGCATCTAGTTAAGGCTCTTCCACCCTTTTCTAGGTCAAATAATCTCTGACCACTCTAAATTCAAAAAACAGAAATTACTATTAAGGTATGGGAGGAAAATAGGCTACATTCGCTACAGGCAGAAGTCATGCTTAGTCCAGGAATAAAAGAAATTTCAAAACAAGGAAACGTGAAATAAGCCAATGCACAAGATGCCTGATCCTTATTTTACCAACTTGTAGGCTTCAAGGCTTACCTTGCCTTTTGCATTTCCCGTATAAATATATTCCCCTCGCCTATCAAAAGATGCCACCACGTTCAAATCGGAGTCATCGTCTACCGGCAGAACAACATGTTTGGAATCTGAAAGGGTCAACATGACAGGAGCAGATTTCATGGGACACACGAGAACCTTGTTCCTGTTTAAAAATATGAACAGTACATTGGCTGTTGCTTTGGCATCAGCAGGCTGATCCCCTGTCCTTTTTCCTGATCCCTGTCCACAACGCTCATCAACTCTCCTAGCCCAAGCAAATCTGAAATAGTGGAAACATCATTTCCAAATGTCTAATAACAGGGAAAAGACAGTAAAATTATGGATCCTACTTCGACAAATAAAATATAATCATCCAAAATAAATATGAAGATATAGCAAACTCGTAAAATATGAAACAAAGTGAAAAGGCAAAATATTGATTGCAACTATACAAACACACCTATTTGTGTGCATTTAATACATATTGAGAGATGAGGCACTATATAATAAGCTTTGTACTTAATGAAAACTTGAAAGAGAACCCAGGGAAATGAAAACAGTTATGTCTGGGTAATAGAATGGTGAGTAACTCATTTTCTTAAATGTAGCTTTAATACTGAACTGTTTTCCCCCTCCTAAAGAAATCCAAATAGTCAAAGGGGGAAAAGCCCCAGGTCACGGCCCAGTGATTGTACCTATTCCCACCTTTTGCCATTTCCAAAGTCTTAATATTGGCCAGTTTTAAATTACATAATACAGTAACACTCTCCTTAAACATATTCAGCAGAGCCAACCTAGACAGAAAGATTTTATGTAGAAGGTTTGAAGAGATGTGTGTTTACCTCCTAAAACCTTAAAATTATCATAAGCCCAGACCTAATCCATATAGAATTAGACCCCACCCCAGGAAGGAATTACTTAAACATACTGATCTCGTGGATGATACTGGACTTTTAAGATGGGTGAAGGGAATCGAAACCTCTGGTCGCAGTCGCCTGAAAGAACGTCCCACTGTGACACTATGTTATCAGTGGAAGCACTCACGAGCTTATGACCATCTCGACTCCAGCTGGGGAGAAAAAGGGGTAATTTAGTACATAGTCTAAGTTAAAGTACAAACCACTCTTCTAGAGAAAATGTATGAGTCACACACATTGTCCTAATTGCACAAGACAGCGATGTTTGTTGTTTTTTTCCTTAACATATACTCAAATCCATAACAAGCTTTCCCAATTAAGCAATAAATAAGAATGTTTTCATATCTAATAATGGAAGCTCTTAGTATTTCAAGTTAATACCACAAGCATTCAGTGAAATAACAGAGATTCATGGGCTACGCGTGGTGGCTCATGCCTATAATCCCAGTACTTTGAGAGCCCAAGGCGGGAGTATCATTTGAGCCCACGAGTTCAAGACCAGCCTGAGCACAACATAGCTAGACCCCGTCTCTACAAAATAAAAAATTTTTTAAATTAGCCGGGCATGGTAGCACACGCCTATAGTCCCAGCTACTTGGGAAGCTGAGGCAGGAGGATCACTTGAGCCCAGGAGTTTGAGGCTGCAGTGAGCAGCTATGAGCCACTGCGCTTCAGTCTGGGTGACAGCGTGAGACCTTGTCTCTTAAAAAAAAAACAAACTACAGTCTCATAACAATAACCCACATGCTCAGCAGGTTTCAACTGAAAATCATTGGTCACAACTCAAGAACGAGGAAAATCTTGAACTGAATAAGAAAAGACAATCAATAGATATTAATGTAGAGAAGACATAGATGTTAGAATTATCTGAAAAGGAGTTTAATGCAGCTATCTTAAAAATGATTCGACCACCCATTATGAACATGCCTGAAACAAATGAAAAAGAAAAAGAAAGTCTCATCAAAGAAACAGAATAGGCCCGGCACGGTGGCTCACGCCTGTAATCCTAGCACTCTGGGAGGCCGA
>VBSM01002937.1:5979171-5994697 GCA_008086735.1 Cheirogaleus medius
TCCTGACCTTGAGCAATCCACCCACCTCGGCCTTCCAGAGTGCTAGGATTACAGACGTGAGCCACCGTGCCCGGCCTGTAGAGGGAATATTAAGACAATTATACACAAGGGAGAACAAGGAGATAAAAGAAAGGTAAGGTTTCTATACTTCACTTGAACTGGTAAAATGTCAACAACAGCAGACTGTGATAAATTATGGATATATAATATCTAGTAACCACTAAAAAGTTATTCAAAGAAATAAACTAAAAAACACTATAGATAAATCAAAATGGAATTCTAAAAACTTGTTCCAGTAACCCACAGGAAGGTAGGAAACAGAGACACAAAAACCAGAGGGAACAAATAGAAAAAGAAATCTGATACCAATATTTACACAAATTTTGAAATGAAGAGGAGTTGCTACTGAGGAACTTAGCAGACAATATAATCTCCATGGTTTAGAACATGGCTCAAAAGTCAGATTTTTGCTGAAGCCTAGACATTACTACCTTATAGCTGTATGATCTTATGCATGTTATACAACTTTTACGAGCTTCAATTTCCTCGTCTAAACCACAGGAATAAAAACAGTATCTACCTGCAGAAAATTAAAGTTAATACATACAAAACACTTAGCCCAATGCCTGGCACATAATAAGTGCTCAGAGAATATTAATAATTATTTGTATCAGAGATAAAATATACTCCCAGACTCAGGACTCCAGGGACAGAAGAAGGCAGGGGTAAGCTGAGGATTAAGTTCAAGTTTGCACACAAAAGGACTCTGGTATCTCTCTCCCACCAGCTCTAGAACACCAATAGTCAGGATTTCCCTTAAGAAAGGCAATTAAAGGAACATTCCAGAGAATGTGAACCTCCAAGAAGAGGCCTAAAGATGTTAAAACATGAGAGTTCACTACAAAAAAGCCAGCAGCTCATCCAATTTCAACAGATGGTGGGAGGGTGTGAGGGTGAGTTAAAATTCAAATACACTGTAACAGGAAGCCTATAATTGATTTCTGAAATAACCAAGAAAAAGCAATATATATGCTATTTAGAAATGTGAAGGTAAGTATCAGAAGAAACCGTCCCCCAAAACAGAAGTCCACTGGGAATGGCACAAGATTGAAAGTGAGGAGAAACAAGGCACAGGTTCTGTTGCTATTTTTAGAAGCCTTTAAAAGCACAATTTGACTACAGAACAAAATGTTTGCTATGATTCCATTTTCCCTTTAAATGCTTCTACAATATTGTATTTTTTTCTTTCACAGTAAGCTTGTATTTCTGTTATAATGGAAGGAAATCTGATTTTAAAATTTAAATTATAAACAGAACTAAAAACTAAGAGAGGTTCCTCTCATTTAAAAAAATTTATTCTTCAGTTCCAAACTCCATAAGCTGAAGAATTAGGAATTACCATACTTTCTCATATCTGAAAATTCTAATGCTTTCCCAAAGACAGACAGGTCTTCACTAAGACTCTTAAAAATCAAATTCTACCCATGGCCCCTACTCAGCACCTAAATTTCTTCTGTAGCATCCTCACAAAGGAGGCAGCAAGTCTAAGCAGGGACAGTCCCACTGAAGGTCTTTCCTGGACCGTCTATCCCATCCGTAGCACCTCTGCTTGAGAGTTCTTTACTCTGAGTAAGCATTCATTTCCTTATGACTTCAGTTCACTATCTACTGTTTTGTTTCTATTTCCTGGGCCATTTCTTTATGTCTTCCACAAAATCAGCTCTCTAACAGCTGATGACAGCTATCATACTTATGTAAAACTTCTCTTGGTGAAACTTCCTTAGTCACCAATATGTTCGAATGTTACACAAAGATTAAAATAATATATAAAGGCATATTCTAGGCCTGGCATGGTGGCTCATGCCTGTAATCCTAGCACTCTGGGAGGCTGAGGTGGGAGGACTGCTTGAGGCCAGAAGTTTGAGACCAGCCTGAGCAAGAGCAAGACCCCACCTCTACAAAAAATAGAAAAATTAGCCGGGCATGGTGGCGCACACCTGTAGTTCCAGCTACTCGAGAGGCTGAGGCAGGAGAATCACTTGAGTCCAGGAGTTTGAGGTTGCTGTGAGCTATGATGACACCACTGCACTCTAGCCCGGGTGACAGAGTGATACTCTGTCTCAAAAAAAAAAAAAAAAAATTAGGGAACAGTTAAATAATTGTTATACTCTACTATGTAGACAATTATTTAAAATAATGAGACACAGAAAAACACCCACTATATGTTAAGTGGAAAAGCAAGCTACAGAACAAGATATATGGTATGGCTCCATTTTTGTTTAAAAACATATGTGGATATGTATTTATGTTATCCTGTATAGAGAGAGATATAACTATATCTTATAGATAAGATATATTCCATACTCTTTAACAGCGTTTACTCCAAGAAGTAGACAAAGGACTTTCATTTTTTACTTTGCATACTTATATTCGATTTTTTTAAAAAAGTGTTTAAAAATCAAGTATAGGCTTTGTGATTTTAAAAGGTTAAAAATGTTGGAGGAGAGAAAAACTTCTCGCTGTTCATACCCTTTGACCGCCTAATAACACACTTCTGGAAGTCCACTGTAATGAAAAATCATAAATCAAATGCCGGCTGTGCATCTCTACCAAGACACCCCCATTCGTCCAGCAAACATCCAAATGCTACTATATACCAGGTACAATGCTAGAAGCTGGGAATGTGGCAGCGAAATGGCAGACAAGGGTCCTACACTCACTGCACTTATCATCTTACAGGGAAGATGCTCATAAAACAATTATTTGTAATAAAATACCATAAATATAACAGGAGACATGCAACTATGATCTCAAACTCACTACTTTCCCCTCAAATGAATATCTTGAGCCAAGCCAAAAACCTGAGAATCATTTTTACTTTTCCAATTCACTCATGCCTCTAATCTAATTAAGAACTAAGTCCTCTTATTTCTACCATTTCTCATATTTGTCTCACTTGGCTCCAATCCTACTGCAACGCTCATCATCTCTAGCCCAGACCGCAGCAGTTCTCCTATCTTCACTCTCAGTCCCGTCAATCTCTTTTCCCATATGTTGCTCTAAAGATCTTTCTAAAATAAAAGCTCAAGCAGAGCACGGTGGTTCACGCCTGTAACCCTAGCACTTTGGGAGGCTGTGGCTGGAGGACTGCTTGAGGCCAGGAGTTCAAACTCAGCCAGACATGGTGGTGCACACCTGTAGTCCTAGCTACGCAGGAGGCTGAGGCAGGAGGATCGCTTGAGCCCATAAGCTCCAGGCTGCAGTGAGCTATTATCACACCACTGCACTCCAGTCTGGGCAACAGAGCAAGGCCCTGTCTCTAAAAAAAAAAATAAATAAAAGCTCATCATGTCATTTTCCCACCAAAATCTTTTAACTTCACAGTACACACAAAGCAAGGCTAAAATTCATGAGTATGGCATACAAGGTTCTCCATGAGGATCTCAGCTCACCTTGACTCTTCCCACACCACAATCCAGCTACCCTGAAATAGCTGTAGTTCCCCATCTTACCATACATGTTTCAAGCTGATATGCCCCTGCCTGTACAGTGCCCTTGACCTGGTATACACCCAGCAAACAACTACTCATCTTACAAGTTTGAGGTTAGAAATTAATCTCATCTATGAAGCCTTTTCTGCCCTCTGATACAACTAATCACTTCCTTCTTTGCACCTTTACCTCCACTAAATCTCAAACATAGTTCTCATATAGGACCTACAAAGCTTTATTACATGTACACACATCCACCTCACCCTAATAATAATTTCTCATTTGTTTTTGTGTAACCAGTGCCTAACATAGTACCGGGAATGTAATTCATGTCCAACAGTTGCTGAACGAATGAATATATGAGAGAAAAACTTTATGCACAAAGATGTTCGCTGAATATTAAGTAACAGAAGAAAAAAATATATGGTTAAGTAAATTATGGTTTATTTATCAGAAGATATGTAGCCATAAAAAGAGTTTTTAAAGGATACTCAAGCAAGAAAATGTCTAGACGGTGTTTGGAAGAAAAAGGCACAATATAAAAGAAGACAGCACCATCACAAACTATTCCTTAAAAAACTATATAGAAACTTATCAAAATATTCATAGTATTAACATCTAGGTAGTAAGACTATGGAAAATATCAGTTATTTCTATTTTTATTTTCCATGATTTTCTAAAATGAGTAAATAACTTTATAATAAAAATAGATACACACTGTTTTGTGTTTTTTGAGACAGTGTTGCTTTATCGTCCTGGCTAGAGTGCAGTGGCATCATCATGGCTCACTACAACCTCAAACTCCTGGGCTCAAGAAATCTTCCTGCCTCAGCCTCTCCAGTAGCTGGGACTACAGGCACATGCCACCACGCCCAGCTAATTTTTTCTACTTATAGAGATGGGGTCTTGCTTTTGCTCAGGCTGGTCTCGAACTCCGGATCTCAAGTAATCCCCCCACCTCGGCCTCCCAAAGTGCTAGGATTATAGGCATGAGCCACCAGCACCTGGCCACCCATTTTAATACGGAGGTATTCTAAAATTAAACTGTGATAATGGTTGCGCAACACTGAATATCTAAAAACCTGTGACTTGTACACTTTAACTGTGTGAATTTTATGTTATGTGAATTATATATATTTCTTAAAGCTATTTAAAGCTTTACTGCAAGAATATACAAAAAGAAACACAAAGGAGCTGGAAGGAACCTGCAAGATCATCTACGCCAGTGCTTCCATTTCGCATATTAAAGTTTTGGCCCAAGCCACCAGTATATTCGTGGCCAAAACTAGAATGGGATTCAGGCATCCTCTTACTCTGTGTTTTGTAATACACTACTGCTTCCATTCAGACAAAATAAATAGTTACAATTTAATTAAATTTAATCTGATTAGAAGCTTTTTGTTGGCCCCAAATTCATTTCTTAAAAATATGCTGCCCCAAAATCAAATTTTCTGAAGCAAATAGTTTCAGAGAATAAGAGTAAAATTAATGGGAATTTATATAACAGCAGATTTCAGCTATTTCTTTCTTTGATAGAAAACCTTAATAACTATATTTCACTGACGAAACAGGCAGGCTTGTGATCACTAAAATTTCCGGAATTCAGTAACTCAAAGCTGGACTAGATGACTTTCAAGCTTCTGTCCTAACCAAGACTTTTTATTTGAAATGAAAGGTAAATATCACAATAATACTACAGCTGCAATATTTCATTTCAGTATTGAGATATGCTCAGACAGAGCCTGATAGAGATCCATACTACAATGAATTTCTCCCCACAAAGGTGCTTCAGGGACAGCATGGGTTCAGGATTCTACATAAACTATGAGAAACTGTATTACTAATGGCTGAATATTTAAAACTCTAAATATTAAAATGTCTACATTGAGATTGGCAAATACAGTCATCATTCATTCCCTTCATATTTAACATATTAATTTAAAAATTCCTTACCATAAAGAACAGACTGGATGGATGTGTGCACTAATTATTTTAGCAATGCCTCTTGTCAAGAAATCCCAGATGACAATCCGGCCATCATTACAGCCAACTGCAAGCAGTGTGCCCCACCTGTTAAAGGTGCAAGTCAGGGCCATGCTGATACAATCCAAAGTTCCATCAGCCTCCTGAAAATTAAAACAAATACAAGAATACAGACAATAATAGCCAGGCAGCCAAATAATTTCCTGAAATTTCTCTATCATTTATGAGACTTTTATTGAATTTTTTTTTTTTTTTTTTGAGACAGAGTCTCATTCTGTTCCCCGGGCTAGATTGTCATGGCGTCAGACTGGCTCACAGCAACCTCAAACTCCCGGGCTCAAGCAATCTTCCTGCCTTAGCCTTCCGAGTAGCTGGGACTACAGGCATGAGCCACCATGCCCGGCTAAGTTTTTCTATATATTTTTAGTTGGCCAATTAATTTCTTTCTATTTTTAGAAGAGATGGAGGTCTCGCTTTTGCTCAAGCTGGTCTGGAACTTCTGACCATGAGCGATCCTCCCGCCTCGGCCTCCCAGAGTACTAGGATTACAGGCATGAGCCACTGTGCCCAGCCTGAATTTAAATTATAATGTATACCACACTAATCTCCATGTGGTAGATTATTATACCTATTAAAATATCTTCTTATACCTATTAAAATACCTAAAATGAAGAAATATTTATAAAAGCCAACCATGGATTTTTGGAAACATATGTAATCAATCCCTTACATTACCACTATCACTTTGTACAAACTTTCTGGAGGGCAAATTGGCAAAATAAATATAACAGAAGTCATTAAAAGAGTCATACCTGTTGACCCAGTAATCATAGTTCAGAGAATTTATTCCAAGAAAAAGTATTTAAAACAAAAAACCCTGGAATAGCCTGTATGTGTAGCATTAGGGAAGTCAAATTATTTTATATCAACATCAAGCCATTTTAAATAAACACAATGACTATACTGAAACATATTCAAGTGTTATAAAATATTTTTACACTTAAGAAAGTACAGATGGCCGGGCGCGGTGGCTCACGCCTGTAATCCTAGCACTCTGGGAGGCTGAGGTGGGTGGATCGTATGAGATCAGGAGTTCGAGACCAGCCTGAGCAAGAGCGAGACCCCATCTCTACTAAAAAAATAGAAAGAGACTGGCTGGACTACTAAAAGTATATATATAAAAAATTAGCGGTGCATGGTGGCGCATGCCTATAGACCCAGAAACTCAGGAGGCTGAGGCAGTAGGATCGCCTGAGCCCAGGAGTTTGAGGTTGCTGTGAACTAGGCCTATGCCACGGCACTCTAGCCCAGGCAACAGAGACTCTGTCTAGAAAAAAAGAAAGAAAGTAAAGTACATTTACAGCATACATATTATTACTGTAAAAACATGATCAAAACTAGAAAAGCACACAGAAAAAAAAACACATACAGGTAATGGTACTGTTTGTGGAAAAACCTTCAATTAAAGTTTGTTTTGTTTTTTTTAATTTAAAGGAAAATGAACTGTAAGTTTACAACATTATGGTAAGATTTCCAGCCAATATTGCTTATCTATTTCCCCCTAATCAAAATTATATTTAGTTCCTCGTCATGGCAAAAGATATATTATCACACTCAGCATTTGTCAAAAAACAAGGACCAAAAAGCATTTTCCATACTAACAAACCACAAGTAGTTACCATGTTCCTAAAAATCACAAGAAAACTATATTCTTACCTCTGGATAGTTCTGCCCAAAGGACTCTGCAACAAAGCAAAGCAAAGAGTTGATGGAACATGTGCCACATACCAAGGATCACAGAAGTCATGAACAGCATATAGCAGTGTTTGGCAAAGGGAAGGGAGGAACTGACACCCTTTTAGGGGCTCCATGAGGTCGCACCTATTTTCATTATCATACTAAGATGTCTTTTTTACTTTCACTGTCTCCTAAGAATACAGATGAGTTTTCCTGAGGTTATGTGACCTGTGATATTCACAATAGAGTGAATGCAGAGGCAGATATGGGAATCCATGCCAACTTCTATTTAGGCAAACTTTAAAGAGACTGGTAAAAATGGAAAACAATGCCATTCTTCTCACTAAATAGTTTTGGTTTTCAAAAACAAAATATTTACATAGACATGTAATGGATTTATTATGGTTACTTTTAAATAATAAGCTTCAAAATACTATCTCAGTTTTAACTTCTAAATTGGTGAACATCAGTAGATATAACCCACATAAACAAAAGCTCTTTGGGGATCCTCAACTTCTTAGAAATGTAAAGGGATCCAGAGACCCAAAAAGTTTGAGAACTGTAGACATATCCAGGTCTAGCAATTGTCTTTGCCTGCCATACCCATTGGGCATTTCATGATTTATTTCTGTATTTACTAAAATGAAAAGCAAGGAAAGGCAAGAATCAAATCAGTCAAATTATCTTAAGTCCCAACTACTCTCTGAAACCTTTATTAACAGCAGCGATCACTGTCCCTCCTAATTAATAATAGCATTTAGGTTGTAACACAATCTGATGGTTGACTAAATGCAAAATTCTCCATATTCATTATTAACAATCCTATCCATAGATGCTGAAAAAACATTCATCAGCCATTTCTAATAAAAGAAATAGAAGACTACATAATTGATTTTAAAAAACTAGGCTGGGCACAATGCCTCACACCTGTGATCCTAGCACTCTGGGAGGCTGAGGCAGGATGATCGCCTGAGCCCAGGAATTTGAGGCTACAGTGAGCTATGATGATGCCACTGCACTCTAGCAACAGAGCAAGAGGGGAGGGGTATGTATATTTGTATTGTTTCCACTGCTTTTACAAATATGTACTATGTTAGTTTGAAAAGCATCAAATGAAAAAACCTCAACAGGTCAAAGACCCATGGCATGGGCCTTTCCAGATGTAAATTCATGCTGGCTCATCATTTCTTTGAAGTGCTCAAACTTCCATTCATTCATTCTTTCATTTAAATACAGGGTCTCCATATGTTGCCCAGGCTGGAGTGAAGCGGCTATTCATAGGCACAATCATAGGGCACTACAAGCCCTGAACTGGGCTCCCATGATCCTTCTGCCTCAGCCTCTGGAGTAGTTGACACTAGAGGTGTTTGCTACCACACCCTGCTAAACTTCCATTAATAAATGCAATAAATTTGCATCTAGAAAGGCCCTTGGGTCTTCAACAGCTACCACTTATTGAATGGGCCAGATCCTGTATTAAATGGGTACTACGACACTTCATTTTAAAGATGAAAAAAGTCAGACTTAAAGATTGTCATTTCCTAAGTTCATTTAAAAACTGGCAAAATTAGAATCTGAAGCTGAAATCACACTTTTCACAAAAACTACAATAAAAAGCTTCTAGAATCTTGCCTGAATTTGACCTCAAGGTTACTACTTTATGATTTGCAAAACATACCTGCCCTTTATTGAAAGTTAATTTGCCCATCTGCTTTCAGTGTGTTTTCCTTTCTCCTCAAATCCTCAAACATCAATAACAGTGACTTCATGAGCAAGCTCCTTTAGGGCCAAGGAATGTAATTTAACCAAGCAATAGGAGCCAAGTGACCTACCTAAAACCTCTACCTACTGAGGGTTTTTCTTGGCAACTTCACTTCATTCTATTTGTTTTGAAAAACCATTCTTTTTGCCAAAGACAAAAGAAAATAAGAATTTAAGCATTCCGCTTCCCCTATGCCTATAAAGCCCATAGTAGGCACACACAAGATACCTGAGTGTTGAATGAGTAAATCTGGTATTACACCATCCAGCCCAAGCAGAAGACTTCCTTGTTCTTCATACTCCCACATGACGTTGAAAACCCTTTCTTGTTGCATTTTTACAATCTTGGCTTTAAATCACATTAGCTTTCCTAACACTTTTCTCAAAAGCCTGTGCTACCCTCATCTGTTCACCTCACATACGCCCGCCCCTCTTGTCCGTGCCCTTTCGGAATGGGAGCTTAGACAGCTTCAGTGCAATCACACCAGCTTCTTCAGGCACCTCCTCCTTTCTCTCCTGTTAGGATCCTTTCCCCAAACTGCATTTTAGCTTTCCAGGTCTCTCAAGCCTTCCTCCTCCCAGTCTCATGACATGGAATAATGTCTGTTCTCTGAATTACTTAACAGCCACCTCCTTAAAGATTTGATTGCCATGAGCTCTAAAATTTCATGGACCTTTTCTCCCACTAGTCCTATTATTTCTACTTGCCAACCAATTCCTCCCTCTTGTAATAATAGTTTAGGTCCAGAGTAGCAGTTTCCATCTGCCTCCTCTAACAGGTGACGGCACTATCAGTATTTCTTTTAGAGAAATGCAACTTGCAAGTGTCTAGATGATTGAGCCCATTCCCCCTCCATCCCATCACCACCATGATTACATTTCCCTGGCTCCAGACTTGCCTCTCTCAATCTTTCACAAAGCTGCCAGAGCGAGTTTTCTAGGCCCCAAATCATATTATCACTCACCTGCTAAAACTTTCCTTGCTAAGTAATATACAAAACTCCTAAGAATAATTTTAAAAAGTAATTTCAATCTGGCCCCAACCAGTATTTTCCATTTTATCTTTGACTAATTCCCCATCAGCACCTAGTATAGAACCTGGAGCAACCCACCCCATCCCCAGCACCAGCTGCAGATGACTGACCATTTCCTGAACATACCATACAGATTAATGCCTCACAACATTTGCCCCTGCTGTTCTCTCCACTGGAAATTATCTTCTCCAACTTGTCCCTCTGAAAAAAATCCTACTCCACCTTTAATGTCTAAGTTAAGTGGCACTTCCTCTGTAAAATCATCCCCAAATTCTACTGTCAGTCCCACCAACAATGCAGAAGCAATTGCTCTTAATTGCTTTCAGCTGGATTTTCATAAGCCTTCCTTTACTATGGCTCCATATTATACAGTTACTTATGTTTGTCCCTTCTCCTAGCTCCACGTATTTACCAGGGCAAAGGTGGTATCTTATATCGATGTTTTCCAAACAGAAGGACTCAATCCACCATAAATGGATAAATCAATATAATGAGTTGCAACAAGTTTTTCAATACATTAGAAAAGGAAATATCAGAACACTGAGCATGACAAGGATTTAAGTATAATTTCGAGAAAGTTAGTTAAATGTGTATGTATATAAAACAGGCTAAGACAGAAACTGTATTTCTTACTGTAATTTGTAGTAAAAATAAGTTTTAAAAACTTTCTTATTTAATTTTGTATCTCCTGTGCACACTGCCTGATACACAGCAGGGGAGAATGGTTGCAGAAGTGAAATTAGTACCTCGCCTATGGGCCACTTGAACGACCACATTAAAAACACATTATCACTCATTTCCTTTATCTGGCCAGATGTCCTTTAGTATGCTCCCACAATCACATCACTTCTGTTCCTTTCTCCTTTTTATCTGTAACCATTAACTTTCTGGCTTCAAAACTCAGTCATTTTCACAGAGATTTTATCTTCTGGACCCAGACCTTTTAAATTGTCTAACCTTCCAATGCTAAATATTCCTTCCTAAGTGTCACCCTCAGGAATCTTCTTTATCATTCAAGAAAACTCCTTCCTGCCTCGGTAGGTAGGGCGGGAGACCAGTCTGAGCCTGGGGGACTGTGCGCTGTCGCTGCTAGAGCCTGGAGGGTAGCGAACTGAGGGCCACACCTGACACTTGGACAGAACCGGGGCCTCTCTCTGGTAGGGTTTTGATGCGAAGTAAATGCTCAAATGGCCAACTTCCTTTGACAGTGGCCAAGGGACGCCTCTGAAACCTAAGAAACCCAAGCAAAGGCCAGGTTTCCCTCTCCCTTTCCTACACCAGTTAGTAGGAGAGCTTTTGGAAGAGGTCCTGGAAACCAAGTCCTCTCCTAGCTTTCAGCTTTCTGCTCTGGGGCTTCCTGAGACCCTAGTGTAGGGATGGTGGAGGCGAGGGGATCTGAGTGTTAATGAGGGAGGCTTATCCTCCCCAGATGGAGATGGCCGAACCTGAGTGGTTGCACAGGGGATGTGACTAGGAGCAATGGCATGAAACACAGCCAGAGACTGCTATGACTTTCTTCTTACCCTCTTTCATTTTTTTATTCTTGGTGAAGCCTCTTGAAGAGACTCTTACACCATCTTAGAAGCATGGTAGAAAGCATCTTTGTTTCTCAGAGAAGCAGCTGTACTTTTCTCTGTCCTTAGCTTTCAGGATGGGAGCAAATGAGGGTAGCTGCCATTTCCATCCTTCAAATCACAGGGGAAGAGTTTAAGATACCAGCGGATACAAACTTCACACCAAAATGGTCTCAAGTAATCATTGGCATAAAGCAGATCTATATCAGTGATTCCAAAATTCATATTTTCATAAGCACCTGAGTTGAGTTCCTTTCTTTTTAATTCTTCCTCTACCTAGGTCCCTTCTTTTTAATTTATTTCTACTCTTCCCCCACCCGCTGTGATTAGAATGATTTTGTATCCCAAATAAAGTATAAAGTGTTTAAATTTAAAAAAAGAGAAAACCCTTCCCCAAGACCCTGCTACCTCTTTCAAAGTACTAGCCTATCACCTTTCCTCCATCCTTAACTTTTTAAAAATAAGGGTCAACCTTTTGCCTCTATTTTGTCTCCCAAGCCTTTCTAAAGTCATTGAATCTGGCTTCTGCTCCAGTTGCTGAGGGGCTCCAAGCTGCCCAAGGACTAAACAGCAGCCCCTTCTTGCTTTCAGCCTCAACTGCTCTACAGCTGGCTTCTATGAAAAGGCCCCACACCAACCTGTATTCTCTTCTACCTTTACATGGAAGGCACTTGAAAATGTGCCTTGCTCACAGTAAGTACTATATAATTGTTAGCTAATTTATTATATCATTTATTTCTCCCCTTGGTCCCTAAGCATTGGCAATTTTTCAAAATTTTGTCCTTGGAAATTTTCTTTTCCATCTTTTCCACTTTCTCCCTTGATCATGTCCTCTACTCATAAGGTTTCGATTAGCCCACCTGTGGGATTACAGATCTCTCAGAAATCCAAACCTGTCTCCTGAGCCCTAGATCCACACTCAACATATCTACAGCTGTCTTTTCCCAATGTCCTTAAATTTTATCATTAGCACCATTATTTGCTCCCATGATTTTTCACTTCACTCTGTTCCTCACCACTGCCACATGCAATCAATTCTCAAATTTGTCATCTCTACCTTCTCAGTGTCTTTTCTTTCCATCTCCTAGCTCAGGCCTTCCTTATCATTCATCTACTCTGGCCATCCAAACTGGTTTTACACCCCTGCGAGACTCAACTATACATTGCTGTCAGATAACCCTTACAAAATCATAACTCTGATTGAATTACCTACCAGGTCAAAACCCTTCAATTGATTTACTCTACCTTCCTTAAAAAGCATAAACTTTTCACAGCTTGGAACTCAAGAGCCTACATAAAATAGAAGGCATCAACCCCATCTCGTGACCTTCTTTTATTCATAGTACCCACAACCTGGCCAAGGATAAAGATTCTCGAGGTCTTCTCTCATTGATGCCTTAGCTCAAACATATGCCTGGTGAGCATTCCCTCCCCCCATATCTCCATACTTCATACTTCAGCCTGTTGATATTTTAGCAACCTTAAAAGTCCACTTAAAATTCCAACTCCTCCATAGGTTTTGGAAGATTTGTTTTTGTTTTCCTGATTACCTTTTTTTCTCCGCCCCAAAGATATTCATTCGCTCCCTCTTCCAAACATTCTTAGCAACTGGTAATGACTCTTACAGGCCTGCCTACATTTTGCAACATACCACGACTATTCACATAATCACCTTAAACTCTCTGCTTAAGGAAAAGCTCTTTAAAGGCAAACACCATTTCTTAAACATCTTTGTAGCCCTTTGGACAGCCAACACATCTTCTGAATTTGTTTTTAAGAGAAACCTAACCATTA
Source organism: Cheirogaleus medius (assembly GCA_008086735.1). Classification (NCBI taxonomy): domain Eukaryota; kingdom Metazoa; phylum Chordata; class Mammalia; order Primates; family Cheirogaleidae; genus Cheirogaleus; species Cheirogaleus medius. The sequence continues at coordinate 5,992,546 of VBSM01002937.1, forward strand.
AGAACAGCAAGTCATGTAGGAGTTCTTGAAAACCTCAGATATCCCTAGGCTACCATGCTAAAGGTCACCTAACAAAAGCCCAGAAGAAATGACCTACAGTTTTAAACAATCTGGGTAAGGGGTTAGAGGAAACGACTCAAAGTGAGGATGATGAAAGGCAACTGCTCGGTAGTTCACACCTTGATGTTTTATGCACTGTCCCTAGTATTAAAGGACAGTAAATAGGAAGTCAGGATAACTGGATTCCAGTGCCAACTATGCCATTTACTTGCTTAGTGCCTGGTCACGACCCTCTGAGCCTTTTTTCTCATCTGTTCAATGAGAGACTTCTACCAGAAGATCTTCAAGTCCCCTCCTTAGACATCCCTTGTTTCTATAAAGAGACTTACCCTATGTAGGCACCCCACCCCCTGACAAGTCTCCAGAGCTTCATCCCAACCCTCACGTCTTCAGATTCCATCTCCAACAACTCTGGTCCTGCCCGCTCTGGGCTACTTCAGTCCCTGCGATCCTCGTAATCACAGCTAAGCCACAAACTGTCCCTATCAGTACACAACTGATCTGAAAGTGGCCTCGGGGAAGGCAATGCATTCTACCTGGGCAGAAACCGGGTTTCCTCCTCCTGCTGACGCTCCATATCAGGTGTGCCCAATGACCCATCGCAGAAGTGTCCCTAAGGTTGCAGCCTGACTCCTCTCCCGCCCGGGTTCCCTCCTTTCCAGTACCAAAGGGTTCTCCGATATGCAGCCACAGCCTTCCTCACCCAGCAACTCGAGGTTCATCCCTGCGGACTCCGGCCGCCCGGTCTCAGCTCCGGCAACGACGCCTTCTCCCCTGCTCGCTTCCGAGACCTGCGTCTAAGGCCGGGGCGCCGCGAAAAGCCTGGCGCAAGCTCCGGAGACTTTCTGACTTAGAAGGCCCCGCGGCTTCCGCTTTCTTCCCCCGCCTTCCTTATTCGTTTCCAGTGGGCTGCCCACATATACGCCTAACCAAAAAGAAGTATAAACTCTCTTGGAATCAATTACTTATGATATTTTTTAAAGGTATAAAAAATGTAATAGTCACTCGAGACTTTAACAAGTGCAATCATTTAAGGCTACTTTCTCCGGCGTCATGTAGATGAGCTAAAAATTCCAGGCATATAGTGGACCTACTAGTCCTCGCCGTGTTGTGTGTTCCGCGGCATTGTCCGGGCGGGCCGCCTGGGCTCCGCAGGAAGGTTCCGGGCGAGTCCTGCTGGCGTAGGAAAGCGGGGACGGTCGGCGTGCGGTGCTCGGCTGCGGGGCGCCGCTGACCTTGCCGGGGCGCGTGCTCCCCCTGTTGTATGTGGGAAAGTTGCTGTGTGTCTGTCTCAGTCTCGGGGAAGTGTTTTCACATTTGTAAAGATATGCCATCGATCCTACAGAAAGGTACGATAGCGTTTGTTAGGCCTATCTATGTCAGGATAATAAAAACCTTCTCCGAGGTCTTATGTACCCAGCGTGGACCAGGATGGTGCTGACCAGGATACTGTGAAAAAGAATCGGAATGACAGGTGGACGGAGTTCCTCGGAGCTCAATCACACAGAATTGGGATGAGATATACACAGAGCAATTAGAGAAGGCCTGTGGATGGTAACAAAGGAGCGAATTTTACATAAATTCCGACTGTAGACGATGTGGACCATCACAAAAAAAGAACGAACAGCGGAGGCGAGGCTCGATGCAGAAAATAGCAGTTGAGCTAGATCTCCCTATGTAAATATAGTGCCCGTAATCCCAGCTCCACCCCTTGTGCAAAATGTTATCCTCTGTGCCTCAGTTTTCTTATATTTAAAATGGGGATGATGATAATAGTATTTGCAGGAGTGTTGTGAGGATTAAATGAGTTAACGCTCATAAAGCACCTTGAATATAGTAAATATTAGCTATTATTTACAAAATACTTTCCCCCTGAGGCGATAAGGTATTATAGCCTTAGACCAAGTACAGTAATTGAGGCTGGGAGATACTAGGCAGTTTACGCTCCTCCACACATCCAAAACAATGCCAAAATGCCATCCAAAACATTGCACTACCAACAATGGAGTATTTCCTCATACTCTTCTTATCATACTGTCAATTCTCTGCCCATCAGATAGATGAAAAAAATGTCATGGTTTCTTCTTTTTTT
>VBSM01002937.1:6010485-6041256 GCA_008086735.1 Cheirogaleus medius
CGGCCTCCCAGAGTGCTAGGATTACAGGCGTGAGCCACCGCGCCCGGCCAATCGATGGGATTTAAATATGCAGTAGCCAAAACAGAATAATAGCAGTGTGAATAGAAATTTTTAAAAAAAAAAGTAAATCTAGGGATAGAAAAATGACTGTCTATTTGGTTCAGATGTGCATAGGACTATAGCTGTCTAGCTAACACCTAATATTATGTATATCATTCAGTGAAGACCTGGGGGAAGACTTGTGTATAAAATGGGAGAACTTCATATATATTGTTAATTTCAACTCTTACCAACAGTAACGACTGACCTGCACCTCCTACCTTTCCATCTTTCCTAGCAATGGGACAACCGTTCCCTATCCACTTGAGCTCAAAACCTGAGTCATCTTTTAGTCATTCTTTCCTGTTCAAATCAACCATATCAAGTTAATAACAAAATCTTGCCCATTCTTCCTCTAAATTTATCTCAAATCTGTCACCCTTCTTTTGTTTCATCACTAATACAACCTAATCCTGGAGGCAACCACTACTTACCTGGGCCCTTTACCTTGGTTCTTTCCAATCAAATCCTCTCTACCTACTGCTGCTGAGCTCATCTTCCATAAACGTTTTCTCTTCATCTCTCCCCTGCTCAAAAACTCAGTAGCTCCTTGAGTCTTGCACAACAAGCCTTAACTCCTCTGTGGGACTTTAAAAGTCAGTGTATTTTATCTCCAACCTTGTTTACTACCATTCTTTAAGTGGCTTTCTTTACTGTCATGTTGATGTCCATTATGTGATTTTCCTCATTATTCCCCCCTCTCCAGCCTCCAGGCTTCTTCCCTGCTGGTGTGAACATGCTATCGTTAAGATGGCAAAACTGTGTCGACAGTTTAGGCACATACTTTAATTGTACCGCTTCTTGTTTGAGATTATAATAAACTACACTTTTGATTCGAAATTGGACATATCATTTTTAATGACCTAATACTTAGCCCGAGGGGTAGCACTCAGGGTTAGAGTAACGAGCTCTCTCACCCCCCGTCCCTCCAGCCTTACCTGTGAAAAGTTCAGGGGCCATGTGGATTGGTGTCCCCACAATGCTGCCTGACATCATGGCCTCCGGCTTGCAGAATCCTAAGTCAGTGATCTTGGCACGGTTCTGCTTGTCCAGCTGCCAACAAAGCAGGGCAAGAGTCACCCTGTCTCTGGTCCTGCGCACAGCAATGCTGCCTATCCAAGCTCCAGTGGGTACCTTAAAGTGGTACAGTCATGCATTGCTTAATGATGGGGGTATGTTCTGAGAAATGAGTCATCAGGCAGCTTTGTCCTTGTGCAAACATCATAGAGTGTGTTTACACAAACCTAGAGGGTGCAGCTACTATACCCCTAGCCTATATGGTACAGCCTAGTGCTCCGAGGCTATAGACCTGTACAGCATGTTACTGTACTGAATACTGCAGGCAGCTGTAGCACAATGGTTAAGTATTTGTGTATCTAAAACATATTTAAACATAGAAAAGGTACAGTAAAAAATATGGTATAAAATGTAAAAAATAGTACACCTGTATAGGGCACTTACCATGAATGGACCTTGCGGGACTGGAAGTTGTTCTGGGTAAGTCAGTGAGTGAGGAGTCAGTGAATGTGAAGGTCTAGTCTAGAACATTACTGTGCACTGCTGTAGAGTCTGTAAACACTGTACACTTAGGCTACACTAAATTCATAAAAAATTTTTTCTTCAATAATAAATTAACCTTAGTTTACTGTCACTTTTTTAGTTTATAAACCTTTAAAATTTTTTAAACTGGCTTTTTTGTAATAGTACTTAGCTTAAAACATAAATACATTGTGTAGCTGCACAAAAATATATTCTTTCAATCTTTGTTCTATAAGCTTTTTTTTTTTTTTTAATGAGACAGAGTCTTACTCTGCTGCCTGGGCTAGAGTGCCGTGGCGTCAGCCTAGCTCACAGCAACTTCAAACTCCTGGGCTCAAGGATCCTCCTGCCTCAGCCTCCCGAGTAGCTGGGACTACAGGCATGCGCCACCATGCCCCACTAATTTTGTACATATATATTTTTAGTAGTCCAGCTAATCTCTTTCTAATTTTTTTTTTTTAGTAGAGACGAGTCTCGCTCTTGCTCAGGCTGGTCTTGAACTCCTGACCTCAAGCGATCCTCCCACCTTCACTTCCCAGAGTGCTAGGATTACAGGCGTAGAAGTAGTACTTTTTAATCATATAAACAGTATATATCATATAAAAGTATAGTATAGTAAATAAACCAGTTACAGAGTCACTTCTTATCACTATCAAGTATCATGCACTATGCATAATTGTAAGTGCTGTATACTTTTATATGTCTGGCAGCATAGCAGGTTTGTTTATACCAACATCACCACAAACACATGAGAGATGCATTGCACTATGATGTCACCAGGCAACAGGAATTTTTCAGCTCCATTATAGTCTTACAGGCCATTATCACATATGTGGTCATCGCTGATTGAAATGTCACATGGTGCATGGCCATACTTAATAAACCCTGCCTCTGACCTCCCTACATCCAGCTTCCCATTACAGGCTGAGTATCCCTTATCTAAAATGCTCGGGGCCAGAAGTGTTTCAGATTTCAGATTTTTTTGGATTTTGGAATATTCGCGTTATACCTAACGATTCAGCATCCCTAACCCAAAACCCCAAATCCAAAATGCTCCAGTGAGTATTTCCTTTGGGTGTCAAGTCAGCGCTCAAAAAGTCTCAGATTTTAGGCTGGGCAAAGTGGCTCATGCCTGTAATCCCAGCACTTGGAAGGCCGAGGCAGGAGGATCGCTTGAGGACAGACACCAGCCTGGTCTCCGTCTGGTGTGAATCTGGGTGAAGGGTGTATGGGTCTTTACTGTACCCTTCTTAGCTTTTCTATAAATTTAAGATTTTTCAAAACAGTGTAGGGGCAAAAACCTTATGTAACATAAGTTAGGTCTACGATGAAACTGCTCCCTAAGCTTTCAGTCCAAGACACCGTCCATCACTATGTTGTTAACTCCACTACTTTCCCTATGGACTTTTCCCAGGACCAAACTTCCACCTACATGTACCCTCCGTAAGGTCCCTTCACCCACAGAGGCAGGGTATAATCTTCGGGCAACGGCTCTTACTCACCAGCACGTTTTTCAGTTTGATGTCGCGATGGACAAGTCCCTGGCTGTGCAGGAAGCGGATTCCCTCCACCACGTCTAGTGCGATCTGCAAACGGGTCTCCAGGGTCAGCCCAGCCTTGGGGAGACAAAAGAGCTTGTCAGGAACAGGGCAACTCCTCCATTCAACGTGCCTGAACCAAAAGAGACTTCCTTTTGTGGGGAGCTAAAAGACTGACTGCCCTAGGGCACACAAAGAAAGAAAAGTGAATGAAAAAAGGGGAGGAGGGGAAAGCAGCTAGGAGAAGGAAGTAGTGGGAAAGCAAAGAACAAGCCGTAAAGGAGACAAAGTCAGATCAAATCCCTCACAGGCTGCAGTCGGGCCAATTGGACAACCCCAAATATGACTAGGAGAGGTATAACCAAACAACTGAGGCATGGGCTCATTTCTAACATCTAAACAAACTCTGGAACTGGGCTGGGTACAGTGGCTCACGCCTTAATCCCAGGGCTTTGGGAGGCAGAGGTGGGGGATCACTTGGAGGCCAAGAGTTTGAGATCTGCCTGGGAAACATAGCAAGACCCTGTCTACAAAAAATAAGAAAAATTAGCAGGGTCTGGTGGTGCGCACCTATAGTCCCAGCTACCTGGGAGGCTGAGGCAGGAGGATTGTGTGATCCCAGGAGTTCAAGTTTACAGTGAGTTGTGACTACACCACTGTACTCCAGCCAGGGTGACAGAGCAAGACCCTGTCTCTAACTCTGGAACTGCCTTTGAAGCTCAAAGTAAGTATTTCCAGGTCCCTCGGGCAGATTTACTTCCATTGCTTTATAGGCCTGGTTAGCCCAGGTTTGGTTTTATGACTTCAAATACCAAAGTCATTCATATTACTTCAGTTTAGGGTCTCTTGAATTCTTGAAAATGTCACATCATTCATTCCAAAGCTCAATGAGGTTCTCAAGCCCACTTGCAGAAAAGCATCAGACAGTGCTGTGCTCAACTCCACCGAAATGAAGAGGGAAAACCGTGTGGAGTCATTTTCTTCACCATGTTGACTCTACTATTCCTCCTGACTCCTGGAAGCGCTTCTAAGGTTCCTTCTGCCCTATCTCTGGAGCCCTCGGTATAGACTGGTACGAGAGGCCTCTGTGGGGAGGCACCTACTCAGATACTCCTCATGAGGTCAGCTCTTCTCTCCTACTCAGCTCCAGTGCAGGGAACAGACAAAAGAAACCTCCTTAGCTCCCTTTTGGGAGTTGTTTTAGAGGAGAGAAACTCAACATCCCACTGAGGGCTTCACCTTCAATCAAATAAAATCCTTCTCAGTAGCTTCTCATTGTCTACAGCAGAATTTGAATTCTATGGGACTCCTTAACATGTTGGGTCCTGTATAACTTGTTCCCAACATCTCTCTGCACATTATCTCCCCACATTCCCAAAACAAACTGGCTGCTCCAGCGTGCCCAGTGATCTTGGTGGCCTGCAGCTGCTCTGGGCATTATGCTCTTTCCTCTCTCTCATCTGGCCTGTTTCTCCCAAATGCCCCAACTCTACCCTACCATCAAGGTCTACCTGCCAAACTCAAACTCCACATCTTCTTGAAATTCTCATTGACTACAATTCTCTTAAAGGCTCCTGACAGTTACACTTTTTTTTTTTTTTTGAGACAGAGTCTCACTCTGTCACCCAGGCTAGAGTGCTGTGGTGTCAATCTGGCTCACAGCAACCTCCAACTCCTGGGCTCAAGCAATCCTCCTGCCTCAGCCTCCCAAGTAGCTGGGACTACAGGCATGCACCACCATGCTCAGCTAATTTTTTTTATATATTTTTAGTTGGCCAATTAATTTCTTTCTATTTTTTACTAGAGACGGGGTCTCGCTCTTGCTCAGGCTGGTCTTGAACTCCTGAGCTCAAATGATCCACCCGCCTCGGCCTCCCAGAGTGCTAGGATTACAGGCGTGAGCCACCACGCCCAGCCACAGTTACACTTTTTGATATTCCCCAATAGTGCTTAATATAGGACCTTGTACAAAACAGTCACTAATAAATATCTGTTGACTGAACAACAGAAACTGGCTTTATCCACCGGGAGAAAAAAAGAGAAAGAAGAGCAGAGTTACAGGAAGCTTTCCTGCTCTTCTACAGAGTGGAGATTTTTACCACCACCACCGGGGGGTCACAGTGATACATGACAGTGTTCTGGATGCATAATGGGGCATAAAATAGGTTCTGAGAAATCTTTAAGGCTTTTTGGAAGTAAGCGCGATAAGCCTGATTACTGCAACCATCTCTTATGCAAGCTAGCAGCCCTGGACAAACAGAAAGGGATGAAATGCCAGAAAGGAACCTGTGGGTCTGGCTGCCAGCTGGGTCTTGCTCTCTCCCTGCCTGGCCTCACCTTCAGCCCTGTGTAGAGGTCCCGGTGCAGCCGCTCCATGATGAGGAGCACAGCGATGCTGGAGCCACCGCCGTAGTTGTAGTCGATGACTGAACCGTGGAGATCCACCAAGCGCTCGTGCTTGGGCAGAGACCTGGTGGGAAGGAGAGAGTTCTGGGCTACAACACCCGGGCTGTAATCCCGCGTGACATGCCAAATTTAGGAAGGAATAACCTCAAGACCATGCGTAGTCCAGGTCCAGACACAATGGCCTTCAGGGCAGACAGAAGGCAAAAAGAATGGCCTCTCCCAAAAAGGACAAAGAATCACGGAATCAAAGAATTGATAAAACCTTAAGGACTAAAGAAGAAAGTTAAATGGAGCAATGAGTCTGAGAAAGCAAGATGGTGGGGCAAGAGCAAGCAAAGACAGTAAAGGCCTTAAAGGGAGCACATGTCTGGCCAAGACACAGAAATACCTGCCTATAACATTTTGAAACTGAGGTATGGAGAGACAGAGCATGCTGTAGCTTACAAAGCTTATACCAGGCTGCTGGCTGCTTCTCTAGATCTTTCCCGCAGAGACGAATGAGACCAGGACCCACCTCATGTAGTGAAACTCCAAGGCCAGATCATTCCAGTGCTTCTCATCTGGAGGAACAACTGACTTGAGGGCACAGGGGAAGTGTCCCCCCCAGTTGTCACACAGGTACACCACACCGTACTGGCCCCGGCCCAGTTCCTGTCCCAGTTTAGGTTTACCTACAAGGTGCAGAGACAGAGATGAGGCAGGATGGATGGGAACTTGATGGGCAAACTCTGTAAGATTCTTAGATGTGGACCTGCCTAGAGGCCAGGAAGTTGTAAGCATGCCAGGGAACGAAATTCTGGTGTCAATCTAAACCAGCAGAAAGTAACCTAACTCATTTAATTCAAACAAACTTCCATCATGTTATTTGAACTACATAAATGGCAGGACCAAACAAGAATTCAAAACCACATCACAGTAAGTGTTTAGGCAGCTTTGCGAGGAAGCAGCTTCAGACACTGGGATTCTTCAAGGCTAGACATAAAAATGTCAGGTATCCTGAGCCCTCCTCCGATTTACTTGGGAAAAAAAACAAGGACTCACGATGCAACAAGACGTCCTGTAAAGAACGGCTCTCCAGAGAAAGGCGGGCCAGGCGGGGGGCATGATCTTTCCGAACCTTCAGCCAGAGATCTTCGGTTTTCTCCAGCCGGCCCGAGTGGCCAGCTTCCAGCTGGAGGGAGACAGGAAAAAAAAAGTATGACTTGTCAAGTACCTAGCTTCAGCTTCCTCACCTGTTCATAGAGATAACAGTATCTGCCCCCTATGGATAATTGTGAGAATTAAATAAAATACATGTAACACGTGTAGCACAGAGACTAGCATAGTGGACTCTCAGTAAATAATAATTTTTCCTCTTAGATGCATAATCACATCTATCCACTCCCTGCCCTGACACACACACACACACACACATATTCCTCTCCTGAACAGACAAGCAGATATCACATAATTATGAAACAGTATGGAAGCTGGAAAGCCAGCCCTTCTGTTGTTCATTCCTAAAATGAACTTAAAATAAACTTAAAATAAAATTCCTATTCCTCTATTTTCTTCCCTCACTTACTGAAATGGGGAGAAATTAACTGACCTCCCTCCATTCTCCCTAGAATTAGAAAAATGTCCACGTGAAAAATTTATTGATGAAACTTCTTGTAACAGAACAGAATAGAATGAAAATACACTGATGATTTTTAAAAAATTATATGAAGAGCAGAGAGCAAAATATTCCCGTCTGGATGAGGCTCTGTCTACTTTCCTACACACCGACCTGCCGCAAGGAGGCTGCGAAAGCCTCATGAGAACTGTTGAGCCGAGTACGGAACTGGCTGCAGATGCTCTTGGCCAACTTGGAGGCACTGAGGCTCTCGATGGCTTCCTGGGCTACTTTCCTCTTCCATTCCAGAGTGATGACGGGTGGGCTCACCCAGGTGATGCGCTGGATGATCTGCCAGGAGGAGGACGGTGAGACCACTGAGGAATAGGAGACAAGAACCACCCCAAAGACCCACTACCCTTCCTTTCTGGGTTACCCACTCATTAGGAGGAGGCTCTTAAAACAGGAGCTGTATGAAGTCTAAGGTTCCTCTCCAATTCCATCTACCTCAAAATTAGGGCTTAGCCTGGAGGAAAGCATCAAATAATACTAGGCCCAGTCTACGTGCTCACAAACCCTCAAGACGTCACATTCAGTGCCAAGGGTGCCTGATAAATCTTTTTCTGAGGTCAGTAAATAAACGCTACATGAAAGCCAGACCAAATTCCAGAACAGGAACCACATTCATGGCCTCTGGCAACAACAAAGCCTGGTTCTGAAAAGACATTTAAGCTGGGAAAAAGAAATATGAAGAAGCTAGTAAGGTATGGTCTTACAGCTCCATAAAAATCTTTTTTTTTTCATTATCTACAAAGAATACCCAACATAAAATATCATTTAAACTCACAATTTTTAAGAGTTAAAGGGAACACTGTTAATAATTATTTGAGAATAGGCACAAACCAGAATTCTCCCGGGTAGGCAAACCAGAACAAAAGGCCACCCTACCTTAACAGAAGATCCTAGATGTCTGTTCTCTACTGGTGTGACTAGGATTCATTGGAGCCAACTAGAGGCAGAAAACTATTTCTCTAAGCAACCCCTACCTGCTTGATTTGCTCCCATAGCATCCTTGTGACCGAAGACCCTGAGTGAAACGTGACTTCAACATGATAGGCAGCATTTAAGATCTGAAAGAGAACACACAAAAGAAAACATGCCCTCAGTAGTGTGGCTATTTCAAAAATGCCATAAATGATATTTACTTCAAGAATGCAGTCCAGACTCAGGGCTTCCAAATTTATCCCTCAACATATATGCAGAGTCAACTCAAGTTAATCATCTATTTTGTGACTATTTAGGCCCTTCGATCTCATCTTTAAATTCATCAACTTAATCACAATTTTATAGCTCATTAGCACCTCCCGCAAGCAGTGATCATGTGATAGAAAAACAAAATTCAAACTGGATTGGCAAAAAGTTGAAAGGGAAATTCTTGGCCAAGTTGAAGCTGTGCTTGCGTGTAAATTGTTTCATGTGTTATCGATGACGTGGTGTCTTTTTTTTTTTTTTTTTAAAGAGACAAAGTCCTGCTCTGTTCCCAGGCTGGAGTACAGTGACATGATCATACTCACTGCAACTTCGAACTCCTGGCCTCAAGCGATCCTCCTGCCTCGGCCTCCCGAGTAGCTGAGACCACAGGTGAGTGCGGCCATGTGATATGGTGTCTTAACAACCATTCTTTGTGTACCTGTTTGAGATAATTACTGGTGATGTGGACTGAGACATCCTGAGACTTCTCCAGGCTCTGCAAACATCGTTCCAGCGTTCCGACGAAGCTCTCGCGTAGGTAATCCACTGAGCTGATCAGCTTGTTAGCCACTGCCTGATTGAGCCGGGAGATGATGAGCTCCTGGATCTGTCGGATGCAGCATTTGATCTCTCTGGTGCCCACTGGTTCCCCATTCTCAGGGACAATGACATCTACAGGAGCAGAGAAACGAGTCAGTTAGCGATGAGCACACACTAAATCAAGGCGCCTTCTAAATCATAGCCATGGAACTACCATGATGACAGTTACCAAAAAAACATGGTTTTGATGAAGTCTGATTCTCAGCATGATCAGGGGCTATGTAACCCTCAACTACTTAACGCAGCTAAGACCCTGAGAAGGAGCAATTAAGTCTAATATGAGCCTGTTGATTATGTCAGCTTTTATGTCACATTTATAGGAGGGGAGGAACAATATTTATTGAGTGTCAACTATAAGAAAGGCACTATAATCAACATTTTATATATGTAATCTAATTTCATCTTCATACTGACTTTATCAGGTGGGTATCACAGACCAGGAAACAGCCTCAAAGAGAGGACAAAGTGGGCGTGGAAAAGGGGGTGGTACAGTTAAGAAGTACTACAGCTAACATTTGAATCCAAAGCTCACTGATCCCAAAGCCTGTGATCTTTGCAAAATGTCATGCTGCCTAGCATGTTAGTGAGAAAAATCTAAGAGTCACGAGTTTTTTTTACTAATTGATTAGTAGATAAATAAAAAGTAAAACTCAATTGTTGCCCCCGCCATGCCACACTACCTTTTAGCACTAGAAAACCCACTTTGTAAAACAAAGGACAGAAGAACTTAAGAGAAATCAAATATCTGCAAAAATATCTGTTCCTAAAAAGAGTTAAATTGGTGCCACTCCTCAGAGGAAATTTGGCAATATTTATCAAAATTTGTAACCAACCAACCAAGAAAAATTCACATACCCTTTGGCCTAACTATTCATCTTCTAGGAATTCTTTTTCTTGAAATATACCCTTACAAGCCCCAAGGATATATATATATATACGATGATCAATTCAGTACAGTTTGTATATCCGCAAATCCATAATGTAGTTAACAGAGCCAGACGTTTGATCTATTAATACTCGTTCCAGTTACTCCCACGTCTGTTTAGCTAACCACTGTATCCCAGACACCAAACATGGGCAATAACAGACAATCAGATATTTCACTGTCTGCCCAACCCAGCTGCCCTACCTCCCTTCATCACACGCACTGTGATGCCAACATTGATGCGCCAGTGTCTCTAATTAAATATTGAGAAGGCTTCCAAGGATATCCACTGCCTGTGAGCATTTCTCAGCAACTCTACCCTGCAATGGGGAATTCTTCTTTGCTCATCTTTAGAAAGACCTATAAAAAAACCAGGCATCCTATGCCTGCTAAAGTCAACTATATTTCCTTTGTATTTATAAGTGTGACTTAGCCGGATCCATCATTCACGAACTCATTCATTCTCCAAAGATGTACTATGTACACGAGTCTACGCTACTCACTGCAAGGGATATGATGAATAAGACTCAGATCCTATTCTCCTTTAACGCTAGGATTTTAGAAAACAGGAGCATATAAATAACTATAATCAAAGGTAGACAGTGAAATGCCAGGGACAAGCTACAGATTAAATGCTGTGGGAATTTCAATGAGTACGATTGTTACTGCCTATGAAAATTAAAGAAGATTTTGTGAAAAACAGCATTTGGGAGAGGCCTTGGAGGGTAGGCAGGATTTGGAAATTCACAAATAAAAGCCATTTCAGGTTTAAGACAGGGCATGAGCAAAGAAAAGGTGAAGGGAGTGTATGTTGGACCGTAAGCAGTTAAGACCAACCAAAATAGACATTACGGGAAGGTGCACAGTGGAAAATAAGACTGGAAAAGTTGGTAAGGCTTTGGAAAGTCTTTAACAGTAGGCAGAGCAATTTAAACTTACTCTGTAGGAATCAGAACCAATAAAGATAAGCCGGAGAAAGAAGAAAAAGAGGTCAGGGAAGATAGATTAGGAAACAATAGTTCAGTTAGACTAAAGAAGACAGAATAGAAAAGGTAGGTATATAAAATATGGAAGAAAACTCATCAGTTACCTGGCAACTGATTAGACAAGGGAAAGAAGACAGTTAAAGACCATGCTGAGGTTTTACAGCTGGGTACCAGGAAGAAGGTGGCATCAGTAACTGGGAACAGATTAAGAAACAGTAAAACATGGAAATTAAGAGTATGGGCTCAGGAATTAGACTGTCTACATTCAAGTCCTGCCTCTATTATTTACTAGCTGTGTGACCTTGGGCTATTACTTAACCTTTTTTTAAAAAAAAATTTCTTTTTAATTTAAGAGACAGGGTCTCGCTCTTGCTCAGGCTGGTCTTGAACTCCTGAGATCAAGGGATCCTCCTGCCTCAGCCTCCCAGAGTGCTGGGATGACAGGCGTGAGCCACCGCACCCAGCCTTGTTAAAGCACGATTTACTAACATTCTTCACCTTCACTGGGAACAAGGGGATACAGATAGAAAGTGGAGGTTAAAGAGCTATTAGGATGAATTTAGGAAAAACTGGGCTAATGTTTTTGGGAAGGAATGACAGTGGAATCTTCCAGAAAGGTCTCTGAGAACAAGACAGGCCACTTTTGCTAAGTGCTTTAAGGTGGGTTCCTGCTGGTTAACAGTGGGGTGCATGAAATTACCCTGAGGTCCCTTTAACCTTAAGAATTAATGTGCTCGATCTGCAGCTAGAAAAGGGTTAGAGGCTCCTGCAGTCCCAGCACCCCAACAAGCTCTCTGGGACGTACCTTTAAACTCCATGTTGGTAGCATCATCTAGAAGTTCCTCCTTCATGGTGTTAAGTGTCTCAACAATCATGTCCTTCATTTCCTCCTGCTTCCGGTTGGCAATGTTCATCAATGACTCATACAACTCATTCTCCTTTTTTCGAGTGTATTCCAGGCGTTTGGGAGTGATCTGCAGGTCCCGCTGCATGTCAAAGGCCTGGTTGATGAAGATGTCGAGGCAGTGGCAGTGTACCAGGTTCAGGGCCTTGGCGGCGTCCACCAGGCGCGTCTGCAGCACCTGGTAAGAAAACGTGCTCAAGTGTCTCAGCTTCTCGCTTTGCTCCACCAACATGCTCTGCGCTTTCGTGTCCTGGCTGGGAGCCCCACAGTTCCAGTGACTGCTGCTCAGGTAGCCCAGGTCAATTAGCTGGCGATAAAGAGGTGATCGTTCAGTCTCCGTTCTCCTGGTGGAGTCTATTATTTCCGAGCCCAGCTTCGGCACTTTGAAAAAGAACACGGGAAAGGAGAAATACTTTCGGATTTCCTGGAGCTCCTGCTCGTCCCTCTCAGAAAGCTCATCTTTGTGGAGTGCATAGGTTATCACGGGCAAGAAATCATTCGCCAGATCACCCAGAACGTCCACGGTGGGCCGGAGGCCTTGGCACGGTGCGACCACAATGTCCACTTCCTGGAAGGGGAAGGGGGTCAGTCAGCACCTCGGGGTCAGAAACGATCCACGCCTCCCCAAAGTCCCACACCGAGACCAAAGTCCAGATCTGCGATGGAGCAATTAGACCTCAGTGTGCCCAAATCATCTGTCCACTTCCTTCCTCAGTTACCAACACTCCCTGTGCAGCCTACAAAGGCAGGCACTCATCCAGAGAGAGTGAAAAACAAATAAGCAGAAAGGATGGCAGTGGCAGTCCCTCTAGCCATTCCAGATAAAAAGAATATTTGGTCCCTGCTTTCCTTTGTAGCTTAGACATTCCCACTGATCCCCTCTGATGAAGAAATAAATAACGGAAGAAAAAGGAATTGTTATGGAAGTTATCAGATGGGGAGGGAGTATGCCTGGAACGTTCCTCTCCCTCTTGCCCTTCTCTCACACCTCCATCCCACCTTTCCAAACTGGCCAACTCCCAAGTGTCCTGTAAGTCTCCACATGCATGTCACGGCATATCGTACAGAGCCTTTTCTATTACACAATCCCAAGCACTCTTTACTTCCCCTTTCTTAATGTTCAACATTTTTATAACTCACTTATTTAAAACCCATTTCCCCCCATTAGTCTGTAAACACTTTGAGGGCAGGGACCAGGTCTATTTTTTTCACTATTGTAGCTCCAGTGCCTAGCACATAGTAAGACCTCAATATTGTTTTTTTTTTTTAGTAAGACAGTCTTACTCTGTCACCTGGGCTAGAGTGCAGTATCATCATCATAGCTCGCAGCAACCTCAAACTCCTGGGCTCAAGCTATCCTCCTGCCTCAGCCTCCTGAGTAGCTGGGACTATAGGCTCATGCCACCACGCCCCGCTAATTTTTTTCTATGTTTAGTAGAGACGGGGTCTTACTCTTGCTCAGACTGGTATCAAACTCCTGACCTCAAGTGATCCTCCCACCTCAGCATCACAGAGTGCTAAGATTATAGGCACGAGCCACTGCGCCTGGCTAGTCTTCAATAATGTTGAACCAATCATTTAAGCAGCAAACTAAAAGCCAGGTTCACCAAACATCATTACCGTCCTATTATAAGAGTTTGCAGGTATCCAAAGTCTTAGCCACCCAAGTCTTGATAATATCTTTGAGAATATGAACACTTGGAATGGCAGAGACCAAGGATTGCTATCCAATATTTAGTCTCTACGTTATTGGGGTAGGCAATGTCCTTTACAGATAGGGGTGGCCAATAAGTGGGTGGGACTTCCGGGAAAGCTCTTTGGGAGAGAAGGGGGTTGATCCTACCAGGAATTATGCCCCCTGTCCCTGCCCTTCTCCCTGCTTGGAGCACAGATGTGACAGCTGGGGCAACAGTGGTCACCCAGAAGCCCTAAGGCAAACCTGATGGCAGAAGCCAGAGCTAGGATGATGAAGCAAAAACAAGGGCTGACTAGCTCCAGACTTCTTTGACATGATGGAAAACAAAAACAAAAACAACCCTCTATCTTGTTTAAGCCTCCTGTTTTTCTGATAGTCTATTACACACACACACAACTGAACCCAATCCTAATATGCCCACGTTCCTACAGTGAGTTTCAAGAATGATCTTTGATTTAGAAACAAACCTTCCACAGGTCCTTTTCCCAGCCTATACTTTCTGCTTTGTGTTCTATTAATACTCCTTTTCTAAGAAGTCTTGAAGTATGTAAGAGCATATATTTCCATCCACTGCAGAGGATGCTCCTCTGTATCTCTGAAATTGCCTGCTTTGCCTGGCATTCCAGATGGAAAGGGCTGACTAGGGACTCATGCCTGCATCACCATCACAGGCATACAAACTACTGACGTCTTCAGGGGTCTGCAAACTCAGAGTCAATCTTCCACAGAACTCTACCATCTACAGAGTTGTGAAAGAACTCAACACAGGTATGCTCAAGCTTGTGTCCTTGACAGTTATCAGATGTTGAGTATTTATTTCATCTGGAATCTAATAAAAGATAAGCAATTTTATTTATTCCTTTCATAGTAAAATTCTGATTCGATTCCTCACCTTATTAGAGCAGTATGCATTTTTGATAAAAGATTAAAAGAAATCGGCCGGGCGCGGTGGCTCACGCCTGTAATCCTAGCACTCTGGGAGGCCGAGGTGGGCGGATCGTTTGAGCTCAGGAGTTCGAAACCAGCCTGAGCAAGAGCGAGACCCCATCTCTACTAAAAAATAGAAAGAAATTAATTGGCCAACTAAAATAAAGAAAAAATTAGCCGGGCATGGTGGCGCATGCCTTTAGTCCCAGCTACTTGGGAGGCTGAGGCAGAAGGATCGCCTGAGCCCAGGAGTTTGAGGTTGCTGTGAGCGAGGCTGACGCCACGGCACTCTAGCCGGGGCAACAGAGTGAGACTCTGTCTCAGAAAAAATAAAAAATAAAAAATAAATAAATAAAAGAAATCAAAGTCTGGGACTTTTTTCTTTTTGATCTCCCTCTTTAAATAAGAAAGGATCGGAAATGCCAGCCTATTATGTCTAGTGTCTCTTTTCCATCGACACTGACACTTGCTATGTGTTTTGTTTTTTAAACTTTTTTCCAACCTCAGCAAAGCACAAAGGTCTCACCTTCTTTCCTAAAAACAAGCTAAGCTTTATTCTTGGGTAGGTCACATAACTTTCATTTGCCTGGCCACTTTGAACTCCCTAAAGCTCAAAGTGTTTTTAGCATTTCACCATTTGTAATTTGAACAGACACTGCATAAATCTACCTACTCTCCGCCTAAGCCTAGGCCAAAAAGAAATGTGCTGTCTCATCTGTGCACAAATTGCATGGAATGCTTTCTGGTTGGAAGACTAGTCTGACACTTATCTTGCTATTCAAAACAAACCCCCTTTCACTGCCCTGAGTCACACATGCTAGAGCATGAATTACGTCAGTGAGGAATATTTAAAAAGTTGGTAAGAAATTTTAAGCTTTAGAATAGAACATACAATGGCATAAAAGCCAACAATATAATCATGTATAATGATTAGATAAAGACTAAAAGAATTCTAAGAAATGAAAACAGTTATATTACAATAGATAATTACAGGTGGAAATTTTTTTACATTGCAAAGTTTCCCTAAATATACACATTTTTCAAAGATATAAATCAATCATTCAAACTTATTATAGGGGCCAGGCATGGTGGCTCATGCCTGTAATCCTAGTACTCTGGGAGGCTGAGGTGGGCGAGCGGATCGCTTGAGCTCAGGAGTTCAAACCGGCGTGAGCAAGAGAGACTCTCTTTTTATTAAAAAAACCAAATAAATAGAAAGAAAAAAAAAACTTATTAGAGGAAGAAAGCCTAAATATTCAAAACCAAAGTGAGTACACAAACTCCTAATGTCTTTGGGGGTATGCAAACTCTGTTCTAATTTTTCTTCAGAAAAATTTTAGGAAGAATTTTGTTTGCTTATTTTTTTGATGGATTTGCTTAAAATTCTAACATAAAATTTCAGATTTTCCTCAAAGGACCATTCTGTGTAGGTAATAGAACCATCAGCCAAAGCTGCCAAGTCCATCTGTAAGACCAATACCATTTTTAGGAGACCAGTTGACCTTATTTGCTCATAGGTGCAAATTCGTGTTTTTTAAAAAATAGATTTAGGGCTTTCTAATGGTAGAGTATGGCCTGATATATTGGCACCTAGAACGAAGCTGCCAACTCCTAAATATATCTTGCACTAAGCAAAAATGGACAGAAAACAGGTACTGTGCTCTCTCTTCTCCCTTCCCCAGTTGATTACCTGGTGCAGTTGGTCTCACTGCTCTACCATGATTGACAGAAGACGGGCAGAGAGCTGCCGGCTGTGACCCTGGCAGCAGTGCAGCTTAGGTTGGAATGCGCTCTGCAACTCTGTAATACTCACAGTTAAAGGATGACTCATGCCTGACGGTTACAAACAAAAAGGGAAGCCAGCACTGTCTCCTGGAGACAGGGAGTGGAAAAATAATAATTAATGTAAAGAGGATGAGCCAGATCTGTTCTGGGCCCTATTATGGCCACCTGAGAGGGAAGTCTGAGCTCAGACTGTTTCATGGATGGCTATATCCCTTCCCAACACCCAGAACGGTGCCTAGCACGAAGTAAGCATCCAGTAAATAAACGTGGAATGAACTAATGAAGAAATGATGCCTTTACTTCAAAACCACTTTAAATCAGCATATGTAAAATTTTCTATTTTTCAACCTGCATCCCACACATTTTATCCTACACGTTTATCTGGAATTGCTGTTTGCCTCTACTCCAAGAATAAGGCAGTGAGTAAGCATTTTGTTCCCAACTCAATCAAGAAAAAAGAATCTCACGGAATAACAACAGTATCCCGCAATTCCCATTTGGAATCACAGTGAATTCCTAAAAAGATTTCTCCCGTGGAATGCATTCTGCACAAATCCATGGAATTTATAGAAGTTGATCTGTTATCAATTTTCTTGGCAGGAAAAAGGGATAGAAAGGAGTATGCTACTCTGCAAACTCCAGACTACACCTCTGGTTTTGTTTTTGATGTAAAATGACACTATTTTAATTGCAAAGAAGTAATCACTCAATCACTAAAGAAGGCTCTTGTTGGTAAAGATGCCTTACTGTATAGCTCATGGCACATTACGAAAACTCAATTACAACAAACGATGAATACACTAATTGATAATTTGAACAGAAAACAGTTATGTACTCTGGCTAAAGTTGGTAGGTAGCAGGTGTCTTTGCTTTGTTTACAGTTCTGAAGCCTCAGGTTTATATTACATAGAAAAGTAAACAACCATATAACTGTCCTGCCCTTGCTCAGAAATCTATACCAGCCCTGACCTCAAGCCCTGTCCACATATTCTAGCTATCTTTACTTCCAGTTCCCTTCCCATGCCATTCTCACAGGACCCTGGAGAGGTTTTTCCTGTTTGTTTTTACACAGGGTTGATTCTTTTTCATTTTTAAATAGTTCCCTCAACTATTACTCCTAAATATCAATTACATATTAAGTAAAACATCTCTATTCTTGTTATAGTATAGAAAAGACCTTGACTCTTATTGGTACATATACTCTTCAAGGGAGAGCTGCGACTGGACAGGTTTCTAGGCTATAACGTGCCTCGTAAGAGACTGGGATTAATGTGAAGCAACCCAGAGATTTATCCCCACTGTCAGCATAGGACGGATACAAACTCATCTCCCTACGTGGTAAAAGCATCAATGTGGTAACTCAGAGGCCAGACATAAGACTTGGAAAAAAACATAATCGCAACCATAGCCCTAAGCTAGCCAGCCAGAGAAAGCATGAGACCATCATGCTAATAGTAGAAATACATTTACAATCCCAAACACCTAAAAACACAGGCTTTGGCTTTGAGTCCCAACTCATAAGCATGAACACTTTAAAGATCTGAACTATCTTCTCTATATTTCCTACTGCAATGAATTAGGTAACAGACAAGTTGACAAGAATACACTGAATGGCCTCTGTGCATTCTACCTTGTAGATAGTCAAACACCCACGTATCCATAGAGGCAGAAAAAAGCAGGAATCTGAAGCTTTCTTCTCTTACCACTTACTAGATTCATCGAGAGAGAGAGAGAGACAAAACAGTAGAATGGAGAAGAAGGAAAGAAAGAGGAGGGAAAACTTTACCTTTCTACTTTTATACACTTCTGTATTATTAACCTTTTTATAATATCTTTCTCCTTTTATTTTATTACAAAAATAAGTCACAATGAATTATGAAGAACTCTGTCTCTAATAAGAGCAGAATAATAACTATAAGCGGGAACACCAAGGACTTAAATTTGAAAAAAGGGAGGAGTTTCAACGTGGATGGTTGTCAGGAAAGGGACGGGTGGCCGAGAGAGCAGGAAATCTTCTTCCCGAGGTCACTGATGTGTGCAGTCAAAGGCTGGAGGGACCTGGCTTACTACGTGCCAGACACCAAGGTAGGTGCTTTAAACACACTCTCTCATTTTTGCCTCATACCGATCTTAAAAGACAGGGATTACTAACCCCATCGTACAAATGAGGGAACAGAGTCACACAGCTAAGTGACTAAACCAGGATATAAGTCTAGGTCCATTTAATTACGAAGACAATTAAACAGTCATTGGAGGTCCGCTGTGTGTCAAGCACCGTCTGTTTTGGTGTTTGGGAAGCTCTGAAAGAAGAAAAAAGGATGGACAAGATGCTTTCAGGGATCCTAGCAACCCGAGGGTTCTGTGTTAAATGGTATATGCTGGTTACAGAGTAAGGGCTCTGCTATGAAACCAGATAAGATCCTCCAAGGACTGGTTGATACATGACAATAGAAGTCAAAAAGAAAATATTTTTATTGTAATAGCCCCAACAACAGTTTCTACCTGTGGACGATACTTTACAACCTTTGAGTCTCTGAATAAGGGAAGATTCCCTACCCCCACTGTTCTCTACTCAGAAGGAAACACAAAGAAATCTTTGAGACAGTAAAAATAGAAAGGAAGCCATTTGGTGCAGGAAAGAGATAGACAGGATCCTAGCAAAGGGAGAAGACAAAAGAGGAGATTAAGACTGGAATCTCTGTCCTATTTTCTCCCCAGGAGTTAACCTTGGAAGGTCAAAGATAAATTACTGATAGTGAATTGAGAAAATATAGCCTCAGCTTCAGGCTGGTCTTTTAAGAGATACTAAGGTTACTATAGTGAGCATAGGGATTAAAAAAAAATTCTTGTCTCTAAATCACACATATCCTTAATAGGCATATTAGCCTATAACAGGTATTCCTAGGTTTTTTGGCAAAGAGCAATGTATGCAGGATGGTTACATTTCACTGTGTATGCTAGTATGCGTTGGGGGAAAGGTGAGAGAGATGTTAAATTCAAAGAACATAGGATTACTGCCTAAAAAGAATTTATAATTTAGCATTTGCCTGAACTTCCCATATTCTTCTTTAACACATCACTTCAGTCCCCCCCCTTTTTTTTTTGCTCCATAAAATAATGGTTTCTTTATTTTAATTATACCTTTATTTCTGTCTTGTACCCTTGTTTCTTTCTCTCTGGAATGACCATTTTTGGCCTAATTCCATATATTCCCTCCCTCAAACAGTATCTTCTTGCCCTGAGGACCACACCCAACATTCTTTCCTACTTTTTGTTTTGTTTTGTTTTGTTTTGTTTTGTTTTTGAGACAGGGTCTCACTCTGTCACCCAGGCTGGAGTGCAGTAGTACAATCATAGCTCACTGCAACCTCAAACTCTTAGCCTAAAGCAATCCTCCTGCATCCTCCCAAGTAGCTGGGAATACAGGTGCGTGCTGCGATGCCCGGCTAATTTTAAACATGTTTTGTAGAGACAGGGTCTCGCTATGTTGCTCAGGCTGGTCTCAAACTCCTGGGCTCAAGTGATCCTCTCCCCTCAGGCTTCCAAAGTGCTGGGATTATAGGTATGAACCACTGCATCAGAACTTTTCCTACTTTTTAACCTATCAACTTTTATCTTTTAGTCTAGACACACTCACGAGACAATATGGTATCTAACTAGAGGTAAAAAACACATAACAGGCCGGGCGCGGTGGCTCACGCCTGTAATCCTAGCACTCTGGGAGGCCGAGGCGGGCGGATCGCTCAAGGTCAGGAGTTCAAAACCAGCCTGATCAAGAGTGAGACCCCGTCTCTACTAAAAATAGAAATAAATTAATTGGCCAAATAAAAATATATAGAAAAAATTAGCCGGGCATGGTGGTGCACGCCTGTAGTCCCAGCTACTCGGGAGGCTGAGGCAGAAGGATCACTTGAGCCCAGGAGTTTGAGGTTGCTGTGAGCTAGGCTGACGCCATGGCACTCACTCTAGACTGGGCAACAAAGTGAGACTCTGTCTCAAAAAAAAAAAAAAAACAAAAAAACACATAACAAATTTTGTTTTATAAGGTGCCATAATTAACGTCAATAACTAGACAAACACTGAGAAAAGCTAGTTTTCTAGCAACAAACAGTGTTTAGTAAGTTTGGGGAATAAAATTTTGTATAAACTTTTGTCATATTAAGATCCTTTACTATTTATTATGGGGTGTAAAAGCATTAACTGCTGAAAAATTAAAAATATCAGTATCTGTGTGATATTAAAAAGGTTATTTGCACTGAAAGCTATTGAAGGTTATAAAGAGAAAAGTTTACTACTCCAATTGGTTAGAGTTAAAAATAGTAAAAATAAATAAGTTTATTTGCAAGTTATTGACCTTGCCTGGAAATATTAGTCTACCTCAGTTCCCTGAAATACACACACTGGACATCACCATGAGCTGATACCCATGTCAGTGTGTGGCAGTCTGGCTGCCAGGTGACACATCCATTTATCCAAAGGGCCAGAAAGCACCTGGTGGGGATGAGCAGGTTATTGATAAGAGCAAAACAACCAAAGCTACGTAACTGCCACAGTAAATGAAATACCACTGCTAGGCTGCAGGAATCCCAGCTCAGGCTAAACAAGTTTAATTACCTCTGCTGCTTTTTATTCCTTTTCTTACAGATGTTCACAGGAAAAAAAAAAAAAAAAGCACACCTACACATATATCAGATTAAGTAACTCTGAGGCAAACAAGTGTTCCACCAGATTTTTTTAAATCTTTCCTTCTTTGTTTTTGAAACAGAGACAGAGTCTCACTCTGTTGCCCGAGCTAGAGTGCCGTGGCATCAGCCTAGTTCACAGCAACCTCCAACTCCTGGGCTCAAGTGATCCTCCTGCCTCAGCCTCCTGAGTAGTGGAGACTACAGGCGTGGGCCACCACACCCAGCTAATTTTTTCTAGTTTTAGTTGTCCGGCTAATTTCTTTCTATTTTTAGTAGAGATGGGGTCTTGCTCTTTCTGAGGCTTGTCTCGAACTCCTGACCTCAAGCCATCCTCTCACCTCAGCCTCCCAGAGTGCTAGGATTATAGGTGTGAGCCACCAAGCCCGGCCTAAAAATCTTTAAGAATAAAGAATATAGAAAAGGAGGTGGTAGATGTACGTGCTAGAAAGAGGGGTTGAGGGTGCGGAAGGGGAAGTACTTTTGTATATAAAGATAGAACTAGTGAATATGGTGAATGGTGAAATGTACTGCCAATTGGAAAGCGACGAAGTTTTAACACTAAACGAGGTTTCAGATACTAAGGGTTTGCCACTGTTCCTCTATTGTTGAACTATGAACTGAGAATCTCAGGGGATCCAGAACTAAAAAGCTAGGAACACCAAGCAGTGTGGGTCCGTGTGAGTTGGCCTATTCTAGAACAAACCGAAAATGTCTAATTTATGAGGACTTTAAAGTCACGTATTAGAAGAAAGACCATTGTATAAGAGGGCAGGGGGAAATTCTGCTTTGATTATTTGACAGTTCAAAATGAACATTGCACTTCCCCGAATTCAATCTGGGTTTCCCTTAGCTAAATGTTTCCTTTCTTTACTACCACCTTAACAAATCAAATAGAAGAGCTGTTTAGAGCTAACTCACTGGTCCCAAATATAACTGGAGCTAAACAGAAAGATCTTTCTCACTGGCATGAACAATCTTCTAGGTAGCTGCACGACTCTCCCCGCCGTGAGCTGGCCATCGCGGATGTGCTGAATAGAGACAGGAGCCTGACTGTAGCGAGAGGGCAGTGCCTGGATCCCACAAGGTCTGCAGGGCTCTCTGAAGGTCGGCATCAAGGGGTTCTAAACTTAGAAACACTGGGGTCTGCTGCTAGTTCTACATCAAAATCGGTGGAGAATAAAACAGATACAAAGGAACATTGGCCAAGCCAAGGAAGCCTCACAAACCACATGCAATAACATGAGAGGCTAGAAAATTCCTCAAGGAAAGAGAAGAGTGAGAATATACAGATATACATATATATATTTTTAATCATGCTGAGAGAAAGCTGATTTGGTATTTCAACATCCCGTCCAAGTAGCTCACTGAAACTGAGCTGAGAAAGAAGGGGGGCCTGTTACGTGGCCCCCTCTAGCATATATCAAGATAAAAGAAATAAGGATTATGGAAGGAAATGAGATGACAGTGTCAACTTCTAGAATGTCACAGGCCATGGCCACAACCAGAGGACTCATTCACTGACTAAGAGACCAAGCCTTTTAGAAGAGGATTAGATGAACAGGTTATAAGAAAGAAGAAACCACTCTCCCAACTCCTGCCAAACTAGCCCGTCCTTCCTGGCACAGCTAATCAAGGTGGCGAACTCTCTACTTTGGGCTTGTTGGCATTCTTTGGCTCCCACCCACTCCTGCCCCCTGACCCTGTCACATCCCCGTCTGGTCTAATCAAATAGCCCAGTCCTAGCTATCCAGTAGGAGAAAAAGCCCAGAAAAAGGGAGTAGTCCTTCCTAGGTGGATATATGAACACCAGATAGACAATATGATCTCTCAGGAGATGCCAAAGGATCTGTGCTCTCTTTGGGACTTTACTGCAGAAAGAAAAGCTGAAATGTTCTTCAAATGATGCGGTCTCCATGTCTCCTTACTTTGAGCCAGACCTGTCCTCATATCCCGAGTTCCTTATAGAGTAGGAGAAATTAACTGTCCTACTTAGTAAATTAATGGTTAGATGTAAAGGAAAACCCACAAAATTCTTCTCTTGGTCTCAATTCTAGTAAGAACATTAATTATCCATTGTCTTAATGTTCCTTTTAGAAAGAGATGACTAGAGACAATTCCAGCAGTATCTTCCTGCTAGGAAATGAAAAAGAATCGCTTCTCGGCCTTTTGGCTAAGATCAAGTGAAGAAATGAAAAAGAATTTCTGACTCTGACCATAATTATTCTGTAAAAGCATGTTGAGATGCAAGTATCACACACTCCTTTTACTGTATTAACAGAAAGGCAGGTAAGGAGGCAAGGAGAAAAGCAAATTACTCAGGGCCTTGCAGCATGGTCAGCAGAAGCAAGGATGGGCACTGCCATAGCCTTATCTGTTGGTTCAGCTTCCTAGATTATGTTTCTCTGACTCATCAGCTCCTGCGCAGAGCCCAGAGTATATATTACCAAATTACTTTTTGAGAAAGTCAAAATAAAAGAAAAGCTGATATACATGTGTACAACTGGTGTATAAGCATGAGACTGGTACCTGTAAGAGAGCATGGTGCATCGTTATCTCCAGCTCGGCTAAAACATGAGCAGCATCCTCACTGTCCTCTTGGACCTCCAGATCCTCCTCGGGGATGGTCTCCCAGTTGCCCTGGTGAGCAACTAGCGTGTGCACTAGTTCATACTGTCCAGGGAGCGCCAGGCTGACCCGAGTCTGAGTCCCGTGGGTGAAGCGGAGGCGCCGGAGCTTACAGCTGTCCTCACTGCCCAGCTTGGTGGTGGGAAGCACCTGCACCCCCAGCAGCAGGTTCAACAGCTGACACTTGACATTACAGTCCTGGCCGAGGATCAGGATGCAAGGGAGGCAGTCCACGATCTTCTGGAGGTACTTTTCTTCCTTGGGTGGGAAGGAAATGCAGCTCAGCTGGCCTGGTTGGGGAAGGGAAGAGTGGAGGAGAAAGGAGCAGAGAGAGAAGAGTGAGGAGGAGTAGAGAGAGACTCACACAGAGACCCCATTAGGATGTCAGGTCCTAGAGGAGAAATTATAAGGAAACTATCAGTTGAAGGAGATCCCAGGGGAAAAACCCCAGTCTGAAAAGGCTCTTCAAATATCAAACAGAATTCCTCTCCCTTGCTCTTCCCCAGAGAACAAGCTGTTATTTCTACCCAGAAGGGTGGCAGTGGGTGATCTTCCCTCCCTCATCCCCCTTTTTCAGTCAGTGGAGGGACAGCCTAAGGACATTACAAGGACTCCCATCACAAACGCACAATCATTAAAATGACAAAACCAAAAAAGATGACACTAACTGGGACATGAGTCCAAGGAGAAATACACCCAAATGTGTCCAAAATAAAACCTTCCTTCTGACAGGAGACCTAATACTTGAACATATACATACAGTCATGTGTCACTTAACAACAGGGATACATTCTGAGAAAGGTACTGTCGGGCAATTTCATCATTGTGCCAACATCAAAGAGTATACTTACACAAACCTAGATGGTATAGCCTGCTACACATTTAGGGTATATGATACAGCCTATTGCTTCTAGGCTACAAATCTGTACAGCATGTTACTATACCGCATACTACAGGCAACTGTAACACAATGGTAAGTATTTGTGTATCTAAATATATCTAAACATAGAAAAGATACAGTAAAAACACCATACCTTCATTGACTGAAATGTCATTATGTGGTACATGCTGTAGAGCCCTTTTAAATTTCTTCAGCTTATTTTCCTCATTTATGACATAGTTTATAACTCAATGTATGAGCTAATTTGTAAATATACATATACAGAAATGAAATGTTATTCACGTTTGCATAAGCCCTAGAATCTTTTCCAGTTCATCTCTCTGATAGCAGGTGACAGTATCCCAGCTGCCAAGTCATCTGTTTTCTTAAAACACTGGGTACTCAATTAAGATTAATACCTCCTATCAAGTCATATTCTTTCCGTTTGTGGATGACAAGACCCTAAGACAAACAGAAAAGAATTGTTAGGATAAAATCCAGGCAAATCTAGGAAGAGATGCGATCTATCTCAAAAACATTCTTCTTAATGGATATCCTAATTACCCTGATTTGATCATTACACATTGAATGCGTGTATCAAAATAGCACATGTATCCCGTAAACATGTAAAATTATTATGTATCAATTTTAAAAAATTCTCCTTTCAGGGAAACCACCACTAGTGGCTAGCGTCCCCAGACAAATTCAAATAGCATTCAAGGGAGAACAAAAAGCTTCCTAAAGTATGAGAACCTCTATTTGGGAAAAAGAATCAGACATTAGTTGATGGAAACTATCAGAATCTGAACTAGATCCCTTCCCCACTTCTTTAGTACCAGTGTCTGCCTAAATGTGTGATTCAGGCAACCGCTGCATTTGTTCAGAAAGGCATAGACATGCAGTTCTCAGGGTCTAAGAAAGGCCAACCTTTGAGCCAAACACATACATCATAATTGAAATTTTGGGTGGCACTAAGTGAAACAGTATTCTCTTTAGTCACTTAACTATAATAAGCTGCATTAAACCATTTGTAGGCTGCTTATTTTGTTTGTGGAATTGAAGCAAGAGAGGCCTGATTCACTTAAGCGGTAGTTCTACTTTAGACTGAACCTACCCTGCCACTATTTCAAATCCTCAAGCCCCCTCTTCTTCCACAAATGGCACCACCAAAAGGGTTAAAGAGGTTGGTGTTCACCCAGACCCCTCTACGTATTTCATTAAAGCCCTTCCTTCCATGTCTGTCTCTAAGTTCATCACCCTGGCCTGCACATATACATCAGCCACAGCAGACACTGAAACAGGGAAATCTACTCTCCTGGGAAAGAGATGGGTTCCTTTGAAAAATCAAACAGCATTAACTGAGTGCCTAATTCTGTGCAGGGTATTTATGAAGCACAGGTGTGAAACACCAGACTAATCTTTGATCTACAATCTAAAAGCAAGGGGAAATACATAGCCAATTGCTTGTGTGACCACTTAACAAGTAGCAATAGGATATCCTTGAGCCCCTTCAAAACAGATTCACAACCATACAACACTTATCACAGTTTATTCTAATTATCTGTTTATCGAAAGCAAGAAGAACCATCCTGTTTCTCTCTGTATCTTCAACACCCAAAACAATGACTAACACATAGAAAGGGTTTAATGTTATACATTTGAATCCATTTCTTGTGGAGAACTGTCTACAGAAAGCTACAAGCAAATTTAAGAACTTCAAAAAGTCCAACATCATGATGAACAGTTTAAGAGCAAACATCATTCCTAAAACCTCCTTCAACTCAACATGGAGAGTAGATGTGGACAAAAGATTAGGACCTCCCCCCTTCACCTTGTAGAATTTAACTACCATAGCCTGACCTTGAGCAGTGAGAAGTCCAGCTAGACTGGTCTTCACCCTCATCCACACTTCCTAGCTTTCCTCTTTCCCGGTCTTCCCCAGATTCTCACATTGCGTGTCTATGGGTAATTGCCTACTGACAACCTTTAAATTCCCATGATAAAAAAACAACAAACCTAAATAAGCTGTTACTGCTACTACTAGGAGAGTGGATAATAGAGAGGAAAACCAACCAAACCACTTTTCAGGACCAGGAGAGGCCTCAACACCTCTGAGACAGAGAGTCAACTACAGGACAGCCAATAAAACACTCTGCATCAGCCAAAACCGCAGCAGACACACCCCATTATTCATCTGACCCAAAGTATCACCTCCCCCTCTCCATCTCTCCTACAAAAACACGATACAAATAAACCTGTCAAAACAACCAAAGACCAGTGCAGTGGGAAAGGGGGCTGAAGTTGATTGAGCCCAGTGCACTCTGCTAGAGTTCTACACGCGGCCTACTGGACTCAAGAAAGGTCTTCAACGTGGACATCGTGGTATCTGTTTTTCAACACATTACTATCCAAGCCCTTTGCTTCTCCCACTCATCTTTAGCTTTTTTATTGATCTCCAACATGTCCACAAGACAGAACAAGGGCACTGAGAGAAATGAAGCTGAAGGTGGATGGTTTCGCTCCTTGATTCTCTAGGCGGCGAGTGCCACGTGAAAGAGGGAACAGCGAGAGGGGAGGGCAGATTTTCGGGTCCCAGGCTTTGCCACTGACTACCTCTGTGACCTTGGCAGTCCTGCTGATCTGAGTATTGAATTGCTCATCTAAAAACGGAGGGAATTGGATTAGATCATCTGTAACATTCTTTCCAGTTCTAGAATTCCATCAGGTTCTAACTGTTGAAAAAATAATGATGTGGGGGGGGGGGCGATGAGTGTTTGGTCTGGTTGTTTTTATTTTATTTTAAATTATATTGTGAATTTAATTATGCAAGCTCCCCCTGGCCTACTGTAACTGCAGATCAGAAAGTTGACTGAACTAGCCAGGGGCTCTGAGGACCCACAGTGCAGTCTTAGCAGTTCTCCAAAGAAGAGATTAAAAGCTGTAGACTGACAGTAGGAGGGAGGAAGAAAACCGGCTTCAGAGCTGCAGCAGCTGCCTCACTGACAGTTAAAGGACTTCCGAATTAATCGGGTTTTCTTTTGTAATTAATACAACAGCATCTGCATATGGGCTGCCAGAAGGTAACAGCAGGCTTCTCGGCTGGTGCACATTAACCCCGCCAGCCCTGGCTGGAGGAAAGCTTTTTTTCCTTGGTGGTTGTTCTTAAATACAGATTGTTTTAACTGGGGTTACTTTTAAACAAAGGTTTCAAGCTATAAGGAGGGGAAGAGCAATTAAAGTGACAACCCATTTTGTTTATTTGTTTTAGATAACACTCACTGAGTCCTTTCTATGCACTGATCATTTTATTTGCATCGTCTCATTTAATGCTCACAATTCTACCTGACGAGGACTATTATTATCTTCATTTATAGATGAGGAAATGAGGCTAGGTGAGGTGGCTCACGCCTGTAACCCCAGCACTTTGGGAGGTTGGGGCAGGAGGATTGCTTGAGACCAGGAGTTTGAGATCAGCCTGGGCAACATAAAAAGAACATATATCTACAAAAAAAAAAAAAATAAATATATATTTTTTTCTTTTATATATATATATATATATGTGTATGGAAAATATATATAGATGAGGAATTGGAAGCTCATAAAACTAAACCAAACCAAGAAACAACCCAGGTTTCTCCATTTCTCTAAGCAGCCAAAAGGTGAACCACAGGCTGTACAGAGCTGTACCTAGGTCTCAGCAGGTCAGGTTAAAACTCAGTACTAGGCAATGCCCCTATACCACATTGTTTCCCAACCTGGGGCCAAATACAATTTAGTGACTGTAGGACCTCAATGTAAACCAGACCACATAGTCCCTAGGAAAGTTGCCCCAAACCACGAGGAAAAAAGCCTGGAGAGAAAAACACAGTATTAGGAGGTGCACACTTTTTAAAAAAGTTATTGCTATTCTACCTAAGATCTCTAGAGTCCTGTTCCTAAAAGAAACAGTAAGTGCTTTTCGGAGAAATTCTTAACGGTCCACTTAATAGTGTGTATGACTCTTTGGGTTTGAAGTTAAAACTATTCTAAAGCGGGAGGACGGGAGGGAAGAAATGCCAATGATCTGTCTATGTCACCAGTGACCCTTTAGGATAAATACTTTATTTAAATTGTTTTTGGAGTAATGGCAATGGATTTGAATCAATACATTTCCCTTCTTGCTTGTTTTCCATCCCAACTGTTGGGGCTCAGAAAATGATACCCCAAAGTACTTTGAACTAAAGGAAACTGGAAGGCCCCAGAAGCAAGGTCTCTCTGACCACCTGCCCTCCTGTCTCCCATCCCTCTATCTCCCCCTAACCTAGTCACAGAAACCAGAATTCCTATCCTCTAAAGCCATAGAAACCAGAACTCCTCTTCCCCAAAGCAAGCCATAAAACCTAGAAAGGTAACTCTCTCCCTTTTCCCTTGAAGACTCTCATTCTAGAGGGATCCTGCCCCATACCCTGGGGGAAGGAAAGATACACAGAGAGGCCAAGAAAAATCTGAGCAGACAAGCCCTTCTGGGTTTCTAAGTCTATTGCCATCAGATCATTCCCTTTTTTCCAATCACATTTCTATACGGCTGTCTATTCTTCATCAAACCTAAGCATAAAAACAGACGGGGTCTTTGTGTCTTCATTTCTGAAGGCTCCTGTGTCACCTAAAACTTTGACTAAATAAATTTGGTATGCTTTTCTCTTGTTAACCTGTCTTTTAGTATAGGAGTATCAGCCGTGAACCTTCTGATGGGTGAGGAACATTATCACACTTTTCTGCCCCTTCACAATCAGCAATATATACTCGTGAGAGATGAGTGGAGGCCAGAGTAAGGCGCGGTCTATGGGCAGCAAGTAGGGAAGGCACTCTATGCAGTAAGTGAAATGGAATGTCACACCTTTGCCTATTATACTACTGCCACTCATCAGGTTGACAAGGACTTCAGAGTCAATTCAGGTCCCAAGAGTTACTACTTGCAATACTTTTTCCTGGTACTCAAGGATTTCCTTCCTTCAGAAGTTTTTTTAAATCTCACTTTTAACACTTAATTTCCCTGTATGTAATACATATATTAATATGTGCTTTTTTTTTTTTTTTTTTTTACCCGGGCTAGAGTGCAGTGGTAGCACCATAGCTTGCTGCAATCTCAAACTCCTGGCCTCAAGTGATCCTTGCACCTCGGCCTCCCAAAGTGCTGGGATTACAGACATGAACCACTGCACCTGGCCATAGTATGTGTTTTATGGCAAGCCACCTTAAGTCTCCTCTGAAATCAAATGAAATAAATACAAAGGATTTAACAGTTAAGTGAAGCAACCAGTGACACAAATATGCATTTCCACAAATAAGTAGTGTTTTATTTCTTATTAGCTATATGTGCCAAAAGTAGAGAAAAGGACAAAGCCTAAGTTGACAAAGCAATGTTATACAGTCTTCCTACTGCAAGCTTCAAAGTACTGAGCTACAAAAACCCAGGAGCTGACAGAGAAAAAATTCTGGCCAAGAAACATTTATTTATTATTCCCAAACAAGCTCTCTGACCTTCAGCTAAATTTAAAAGACTCTGAATGACACAGGAGGCACCCTCATTTATTTAAGGAAAACATATGCTTGAGTAGTCTGGGTTTCAGAATCTCCAGGACCAAGTAGTACAAGGTATTTTAGTTGAAAGGGATGGTTTTTGGAGATTAAGAGACTGAAATGCACTCAAGTAGCTACAGCTCTTGTTAGAACCTAGAAAGTCAAGCTGACAGAAGTGTCTCTAAAGTTATCCTGTCTTGTGGCCATGTTAAGATCTCTAACAGTTTTTAAGAATCAGATGCTACTAGCACTTGGGAAGATGGAGACAGCTTCCCTAGAGAATTATACCCCGTGGGAGCCAAGCAAAATGAGGAGAACACACTCAGCAACCTGCTGACAAGTTCCTTTCTGGGAGAAAGTGCTCCCGAGCCTGGTCAAGCCACAGAGGGAACAGAAACGTAGCTGGCAGTGGAGGCTGTAATTTATGGGATGCATAGGTGGAATCAGTTCCTCGAAGGAAGCTAACCCCATGGTTCACAGAGAGGGCTTAGTTTCTGCCGTTTGGAAGGTAGTGTGCAACAGTTTATAAGCATTAAGAATGAGCCAAAGCCAGGAATGTGTCAAAAGGACACGGGAACCAGCCCGAAGGGGGACTCGCTGACCAAACTGGGGACAAATTAAGCATTAAAAATAAAAAGTGATAGGAAGAGGCCAGGCGCGGTGGCTAACGCCTGTAATACTAGCACTCTGGGAGGCCAAGGCGGGAGGATCGATCAAGCTCAGGAGTTCGAAACCAGCCTGGGCAAGAGCGAGACCCTGTCTCTACTAAAAA
>VBSM01002937.1:6041356-6056516 GCA_008086735.1 Cheirogaleus medius
AAAAAAAAAAAAAAAAAAAAGTGATAGGAAGATATTATAATCCATTGAAAAAATACACAAGTCCACACTGATATAAATAAATACACCAGGGGGGAAAAAAAAGCTCTTCTTTACAGGAGAATACCAACTACTAAATACAGAAAAAACAATTTAAAAAAACCTTCAAAGCAGTAGGAGTTGTTGATGAATGTTAGCCAGGTCTAGTGGAAGGAAGTTTTTTGAGGGACAGGGTATCACTGAAATCTCAGAATACCTCCCCACAAAAGACTGATCAATAGCAAAGAGGAAAATGATGAATTTAAGGTGGAAAAAACATCTCCAGGGATGAGTTGACATCATATGCCCCGTGATAAAAGAGAAAAAGAGACATTGTTGAGACAGTTGGCAAAACTTGAATGGGGTCTGTGGACCGGATGGTAGTACTGAATCAACGTTAATTTCTTACGTTGGCGAGTTGTTTGCTGATATGTAGAAGCAAAGCTTTGTGTGGGAGAAATGCATACTAAAGTGTTTAGAGGAGATGAGACAACCTACCTGCATTCTGCTCTCAAAAGGTTTAGAAAAAGACTGGACAAGATATATATGGGAGAGGAGGGAGGTTGGGTGATGGAGCAAATGCATTAAAACATTAATAACTGGGAAATCTTCATGAAACAGGTGTGAGAGATCTTTGTACTATTCTGGCAATGCATATGTTTGAAATTATTTCAAAATAATTTTTTTTAATGATCCAAGGGATGCCTAGCAAAGCATATCTAGCTCTTGATCTCAGAGGAAAGAGATCAACGTGCAGAATTTTACTTGGTAAGAAAAACCAGCAGAAAAAAAATACATCAAATATAGGAATGATAGGATTTGAACACTAACAGTTTCTTCGGCGTCCTCACTTTTGCTCTGCACGTTACCTTCTATCTCATCGATCTTCCTGTGATGGTTTACTGTTGCCTATTCAGCGTCTGGGTAGTTCAAGGCACTAATCTAAGTAAGTAGTTTAGGATCAGATTTAGAATCCAAATCTACCAGGCTAAGCAGTATAGACCAACATCATGGCCCAGCACAGGGCACTCTGATGAAAGTTACCTATAACCATCAATTCATTAAACAAGAAAACACCAGAGGAAGCTTGACTGTGCACTGCCCGCGGTGGCCCCTTCTGTTTACCCAGAAGGGAGAGGTAGAGAACACACCGCCATTATCATACACTAACAACTTTTATCCTATACTAGCAAACCACTTTTCCAAGTTGAAACAGCAGAACTTCTCCATTTCTCTCCACGGAGCAAAACCCAGCATTGAACAGGCCAGTTGTTCAACCGGGAGCCACTCAGATAGGTTTCCCCAGTAGGGTTCTTGTATACTAAAAAATAAGAATGACTTTTCTCCCACTAGCTGTTTTCCCCCCATTCCCCCTGGCACCTACATATCTCCATAATATTAAAAGCTAAGGCTAGAGTATATTGTATGGAATAGTCCTAAAAGGTAAACCTCATATTGGTTCAGTCACTGTCCCTCTAATTTGAATAGAGAGCTTTTATGCAAACTAGTCTTGTTAATCTAGTTGCATTTGAGACAGGGCCTTAATTCTTGCTCTGGAAAGTTTGGCTTGATTAAAAAAAAAATCCTGGGAAATTCTCTCCCCATTATACAGACTGGAAAAGATTTGAAACACACACACACGCACACACAAACACATATTAAACTGAAATCTGTTCAGCATAAATAAAACACTAAAGCTCTTAATCTGATGAAGCTAAATCTATACACTCCTGGGATAAAAGCACTTTTTAAAAAGAAGTGTAGATTTTTTTAAAAATCAAAGGCTTTTTTGAATACATAACTTAGACATCAATTCTTTTGGACAATCCCGAGGCATCATTAGTTAGACAAGTGAAAAGCAAAACAATCCCCAAGTCCTACTTTCCGTTTTCCTGCCCAGAGAACACCCCTCCAGGGAACGGAAGCACATTATAATCAAGCCCAATTGCAAAGCAAGTGGTGGTCAAAAGGTTCCCACAGCCACGTGGCACACAGCTGGGGAATACATCCAAACTGCTCACACTGCCTGGTAGAGAAAACAGAAAAATGCTTGCACATGATGGGCACTTCAAACGGAGGCCCACGGGGGATACTAATGAGTCCCCCATGCTCTGACCAACTTTCCTTCAGAGTTTTGATTTGCACTTTGGAGGAACATTATGTATAAAGGAACTTCCCCAGAGAGCCTGATTTATAGCTCGAAACAAGAGGACACATATCTCAACTACTGCTGCACCTGTTCTCCTCTGTTCAGGTGCCAAGTTCCAGGATCCCCAAGATCACCAAACACCCCATTTGGCAAAGAACTCAATCTTCAAGCCTGGGAACGGCCTATACCGGGACTAGACCTCCTCTCGGGGTACTCCAGTTTCACATCTGGGAGGTGAGAAAGAAAAAACTGCACCTTCCACATGGACTCACTGTACTCTTTGTTACTCTTTATTAAGAATGACACCACTCAGATTCCCTGGACCAGGAAGGAAGCAAAACCCATCATCCCTAGAGGCTGACTATTTTCCTACAAGAAGGAACAAATTAACCTTAGGTCTTACAACTGTTACCAAAAAAAACCACATCCACCCACACACCTCATACTCTTCCTACTGGTTTCTCTGTGAGCAACTTCTAAGAAGACATGGAGATGAAAGAAGCTCTAACAATAATCTTTATGAATGCATCCTGCATTTGAACCATACAAACAGGATGATTATAATCACTCCATCAAAGAGAGAAACAGGGCTAATTACTCCATCAGAAAGTGAGCGGTGCATCTCAACTCCTATTCTTATCAATGCCGTTTAATCTTACAACTGCCCATATGCCCTGGCCCTGGCCCAGCAAAGACAGCTAATGGTTAAGTAGGTAACCAATTTGTAGTAAATCCTATAGAGGGGACATGATGAAACACTAATTCTTCTTTCCTTCATAACATCAATTTGGAATTAATGATCTCAGTTAGTTGGACAGAGTGGTTCACCACTGTGTGTCCTGTGCCCAATACAGTGAGGCATTAAATAAAGATTTGTTAAGTAAATGAATATTAAGTATTTACTTCTCATATCATGGTGAAAGCTCTGGTCTACTGGTACTGTATGCAACTCATTCTTTGGGAGACGAAAATAATTCTTTGGGATACTGGCAATAGAATGCAACTCCAGCCTAACTAGTCATTTAGCAAATGCACATCATTGTTCTTTTTTAGGGGCTCAGATGATAAAATGAGGATAATCTACAAAATCCTTACCTTCTATGGGGAAAAAAGTACCTTCTGAAAAAGGAATTAAATTACATTTAATTTCAAAACATCATCCCAATATCTACCAGCCGTGGTAGTAATTTAACAGATACTTATTTGCCCGTTATTTACAAAGCACTACGGGAGGCATTGCAAAGGACACAAAGAAGAGTAAAACACAGTCTTTACCCTTTGGCATTCATAATCTAGTCAGCAGGATAAGCTATCATACAAAAAAAGGGGAAAAAGTAAATAAAAAAGCACGATCTGTACGACCAGAGCCTATAGGAATTGGGCATCAGGTATAGAAAAATTCATATTCCAAAAGCCTTTCAGGCTCCCACAGCCTAGCCATGAACTGCCTTGCTCCTCCCCCTACCTCAGTGGTGGATGAGATCAAGAAACCCCTGGGAGTTACAGGGTCACTCCTAAAGCTTAGGGCACTCAAGGACTCCACGTGGGGGACCAGAGTCTACCATGGACACAGAAGAACATTTCGGCAGCTGGCTCTATCACACAAACATCAACCAGTGACAGGAAGAACAACAATATAGGCCATCAAAGCGTCTTCCAACTCAATTAAAAAGGGTGTGGCTGGTTCACACTCGTAAGTACCACCCATCATCACCAAAAGTAAACTGGGGGACCTAACTCACTACACACTGTTGGGAAGAGGTAAAGAGAGCAGGGCAGAGATAACCCAAGAGGCACACCAAACCTGCCAGAACACCCCATAGGCAACTCAGGACCAGTACTCCTCTCCCTGGCACGCTCAGGGATTGATCTTCAGGCATCCGGAGACAGGCCTGTAAGCCAGGCATAGCACTACCAGGGTCTTGACCAAGAATCCAGATGAGAAAGAATCAGCAAAAGAACTCTAGAAACGTGAAAAATCGGAGTGAAAGGATACTCCAAAAAGAAAAATAGTAACTCCTTACCAATGGATACCAACCAAAACAAAAAGATTGAAATGACAGATAAAGAATTCCAAATATGGATTATAAGGAAGCTCAATGAAATACAAGAGAAAATAGAAACCCAACACAAATAAACCAGAAAACAATGAATGAAATTAATGAAAAATTCACTAAGGAAACCAAATTATTAAAAAAAAAATCAAACAGAACTTCTGGATATGAAAAATTCATTCAAGAAAATACAAAACACCGTGGAAAGCCTTAAGAATAGGCTAGGTCAGGCAGAAGAAAGAATCTCAGAGCTTGAAGAAAACACCTTCAAGCTCTTAAACAAGTCAAAGAGAAGGATCTGAGAAACAAGAGGAATTAACAAAACCTACTAGAAATATGGGATTATGTAAAGAGGCCTAACATAAGGATCATGGGCATCCCTGAGGTTGAAGAAAAAAATACACAAGGGTTGGAAAACCTATTTGAGGGAATAATTGAGGAAATTTCCCTGGCCTTGCTAGAAATCTAGATACCCAGGTACAAGAAGCTCAAAGGACCTCTTCATCATGATGAGGCATTCACCACGACACATAGTCATCAGAGTGGCCAAAGTAAACATGAAAGAGGCACTCCTACAAGCTATAAGATAAAAGCAGCAGGTAACTCACAAAGGAAAACCCATCATGCAGCCAACATCATACTGAACATGGAAAAATTAAAAGCATTTCCACTCAGAACTGGGACCAGACAAGGTTGCCCACTGTCACCATTTCTTATCAACATAGTGCTGGAAGTCCTAGCCAGAGCAAGCAGGCAAGAGAAGGAAATCAAAGGTATCAAAATGGGGAAAGAAGAAGTCAAACTATCACTCTGTGTTTACAATATGATCTTATATCTAGAAAACCCTAAAGATTCTGCCAAGAGAATCCTGGAATTGATAAAGAAATTCAGCAAAATATCAGGTTACAAAATCAATGTACACGAATCAGTAGAATTCTGGCCAGATGCAGTGGCTCACACCTGTAATCCTAGCACTTTGGGAGGCCGAGGCAGGAGGATCATGTACGGTCAGGAGTTCAAGACCAGCCTGAGCAAGAGCAAGACTCCATCTCTACTAAAAATAGCAAAAATTAGCTGGGTGTGGTGGTACGCGCCTGTAGTCCCAGATAATTGGGAGGCTGAGGCAGGATTGCTTGGGCCCAGGAGTTTGAGGTTGCTGTGAGCGAGGCTGAGTTTGACTGTGAGCGAGGCTGATGCCACAGCACTCTAGCCTGGGCAACAGAGTGATACTCTGTCTCAAAAAAAAAAAAAAAATCAGTAGCATTCCTATACACCAACAATAGTCAAGCAGAGAATCAAATCAAAGACTCAATACCTTTCACAACAGCAACAAAGAAAATAAAATACCCAGGAATATTTTTAACCAAGGAGGGGAAAGACCTCTACTGGGAGAACTACGAAACACTGAGAAAGGAAATCATAGAAGATATAAACAAATGGAAAAACATATCATGCTCAGGCATTGGCAGAATCAACATTGTTAAAATGTCGATACTACCCAAAGTGATTTACAGATTCAATGCAATCTCCACTAAAATACCAATGTCATTTTTTGCTGATCTAGAAAAAATAATTCTACGATTCGTATGGAACCAGAAAAGACCCTGAATAGCCAAAGCAACCTTAAGCAAAAAGAAAAAATTGGGAGGCATCACTTTACCAGACTTCAAGCTATACTACAAGGCTATAGTAATCAAAACAGCAAGGTAATAGTACAAGAACAGAGACACAGACCAATGAATCAGATCAGAGAACCCAGATATAAAACCATCCTCACATTGCCATCTGATCTTTGACAAAGCAGACAAAAACATACACTGGGGAAAGAATCCTTATTCAATAAATGGTGCTGGGAAAATTGGATAACCACATGGAGAAGACTGAAATAGGATCTGCACCTCTTATACTCACAAAAACTAAGTCATGATGGATAACAGACTCAAACCTAAAGCATCAAACTATAAGAATTCTGAAAGAAGAGGCTGGGAAAACTGTTATAAAGGTATTGGTCTAAGCAAAGAATTATGAAGAAGACCCCAAAGGTAATCTCAGCAACAACAAAAATAAATAAATGGGACCTGATAAAATTAAAAAGCTTTTGCACAGCCAAGGAAACAATTAATAGAGCAAATAGACAACCTACAGAATGGGAGAAAGTATTTGCATGCTATACATCCAATAAACGGCTAACAAACAGAATCTATAAAGAACTCATGCAACTCAGCAAGAAAACATCAAACAACCCCATTAAGATGCATGCAAAAGGCCAGGCACGGTGGCTCACACCCGTAATCCTAGTACTCTGGGAGGCTGAGACGAGAGGATCACTTGAGGCCAGGAGTTCAAGACCAGCCTGAACAAGAGTGAGACCCCGTCTCTACTAAAAATAGAAAGAAATTAGCTGGACAACTAAAAATATATAGAAAAAATTAGCCGGGCTTGGTGGTGCATGTGTATAGTCCCAGCTACTCGGGAGGCTGAGGCAGGAGGATCACTTAAGCCCAGGAGTTTGAAGTTGCTATGAGTCAGGCTGATGTCACGGCACTCTAGCCCGGGCAACAGAGCGGGACTCTGTCTCCAAAAAAAAAAAGTGTGCAAAAGACATGAACAGAAACTCTTCAAAAGAAGATAGACGAATGGCCAATAAAAATATGAAAAAGTGCTCAACATCTCTAATCATCAGGGAAATGCAAATCAAAACCACAATGAGATATCACCTAACTCCAGTGAGAATGGCTTTTATCAAAAAGTCCCAAAACAACAGATGCTGGCAGGGAGAGAAAGGAACACTTACACACGGCTGGTGGGACTGCAAACTAGTTCAACCTCTATGGAAAGTAGTATGGCGATACCTCAAAGAACTAAAAGTAAACCTACCACCTGATCCGGCAATCCCACTACTGGGTACTTACCCAAAGGAAAAAAAGATATTTTACAAAAAAGACACTTTTACTCAATAGCAGCACAATTCACAAGATGTGGAAACAACCCAAGTGCCCATGAATAAAGGAGTGGATTAATAAAATGTGGTATATGTATACCATGGAATACCACTTAGCCATAAAAAATAGTGAACTAATATCTTTGGTAACAACATGGACGTAACTGGAGACCATGAAAACACCACATGCACTCACTATTAAATCAGAACTAAATAATCAGTGCTCATGTGTACATATGGTGGTAAAATTCAATGGAAATCAAGCAGGTGGAAGGGGGAAGGAGGCGATGAGTAAATTCACAGCTAATGGGTACAATGCACACTGTTTGGGTGATGAACACACTTATAACTTTGACTCTAACTGTACAAAAGTAATTCATGTAACCAAAACATTTGTACCCCCATAATGTTCTGAAATTTTAAAAAAGAAGAAAAGAAAAATTCACATTCTGCTTTACTTTAATAACATATTTTTTGAGGTTTTATTTTCAAAGGATTATTTTTGAGAAGTACATTTATTGCAGGAAGATTCCTCTTTCTCTTAATCAAGTAAAACAGAACAGAAGCATAAAGAAAGAAAAGATGAAAGTAGATACAGCAAAATAAAATTTAAAAACCAGATTGGATTTTTTAAATTTTTATTTAAGTCTATACTTTCTTTAAAAAACATTTGCAAGGCTAAAGAGCTAACCATACTGAAATCAGTAATGACTTTTAAGACTAAACATGTTGCAAATAATAATAAGCTTAAAGGCAATATGTTTTTTCTTTTAAGAGCAGGCAAATCTTTCCATCTCTTTTTTAATAGCAGGCTGCCCTGTGCCATGGGAAACAGATTATTCCAGGAAGGGAAGATTAGGAAGGGGAAATGCTAAAAAGAGAAAGGATAGAAACAGCCACTGTGCTTGGGGAGGCCATTTCCTCCCAGGGAGCAGGAGGTAGCAAGATCAGCAAAGAGGGGCCTGATGCCCTAAACATCAGGGTGCAGGAACTGGAAGAAGAAGCCTAAGTAGGTAGTGTCATATTACACTCATTTAGTTGGATAAAGTTTCCCGCTGAAGTACATTTTGGTTCCATGGCAAGCTATGGAGCCTGGGTTATGACTCATTTGTAACAAAGTCTCTCCACTGCAGAAGTGCATCTTGCATTCCCATGGCCAGGTCAGAAAAGAACAAAGGAGGAGCCAACAGAAGCAGAATTGGATTGGGAGCCTGGAGACCTGGGCCTAAATCGGGCTCCCGTTCAAAACTGTTATGCCCCACATTCCATCTTTCTACTCCTCTTATTCTTCCCTCAACCCCATGTTCCAATTTCCTAATCCAATATTCACCAACTACACACACACACACACACACACACACTCACTCACAAACACTCCAACAGCCATATATAGCTAGCACTAACTATACCCCTGTGCTTTCTTGTATATTATCTCCAAATGTAACAACTTTGTTAAGTTAGGCATTATCACTCCCATTCTATTTATTTATTGAGATATAATTCACCCCTTTTAAGTGCGCAATTCACTGGTTTTTAGTATGTTCACAAAGTCATCCAACTATCACCGTCATCTAATTCCACAGCATTTTCATCCCCCCAAAGAAAACACCATACCCTTTAACAATCATTCCTCATTTTCCTCTCTCCACATCCCCTAGATACCACTAATCTACTTTCGATCTCTATAAATGTGTCTATTTTGGATATTTCGTATAAATGGAATCATACAATATATGGCAGTATGTATCACCCCCATTTTACGTGCAAAGAACCTAAGGCTCAAATAGGCTAAGTAACTTGCCCCAAAGTTATACAGTTAATAAGAGGATACACTAGAATAGGAACCCAGGTCTGATCCGAATGCTTGGGCTTACTTTTGACCACTGTATGTTGCTTCCATATGGGAATAAAACTGAGAAAATTTTAGCTGTTCTTGAGAAAAAAATGGGGTTTTGTTAACCTAAGGTAATAAAAGTATTAAGAACCACAACCATAACACCATCTCTACCGAGCTTACGTTGAAATACACAGGCAGCTCTTCCAAACAGATGATCACGGCAAACCACTAGAAAGCAAACCCAACCCAGTTAGCAACCACTGCCACCGTTTCACTCCACAACTCCAGCTTCTCCCCACCCTTCGGCCCCATAAAGACGGCAGCTGTATAAAGCCAGACTGAAAAGAATCTCCTCTCTCCCAATTTCTCATCCCTTCCCCAAATGTCACTCTGCCAATTAAACTTTACTATCCATGCAAATTTCTGTCTAAGAAGACCAAGAAAAATGTCTATTTTAAATAAGTACAGTAGTGCTTTTCCCCTTCTTTTAAATTCTGGCAACCAGTTTATACTAGGTGTGAAAAAAAAAAAAGGGTGAAGAATGTTGGAGAAACATAGCTGTCAGCTCATCAAAGGCAAAGAACTATTAAAAACCTAAGAATTATAACTTACATGAAATGCCTATAACACAGCCACGCTTAGCTTTCTGCTTTGTGTGTGTGCGTGTCTGAGTGTGGCATACAGATGGTTTAGATTAGATTATGCCTGTCTAGAAGACCGAGTTCAGGTCTTCCTAGTCCTTTTTATCTATCATCCAACACAAACAAGTACACTGTAATGATGATAACTATAATTATTTTTTCTTTCTTAGGAGAAAAGTGTAGAAGGGAAAGACCTGCTCTCCACCAGACCAAGGCCAAGGCCAAAGCCAATGTCTTTATTTGACTCTTTATCCCCCATAAAATTGTCAGTACATACCATGCACTTAAATGTTTATTGAATAATAGCTAATGCTTACGTAGCACCTTCCCAGGCACTGTTCTAAATACTACATATATTAACTCCCAGTAATCCTAGAGGTAAGTACTATTATAATCCCCATTTCCAGATAAGGAAATGATGACACAGCCCAGTTGTGATTTGCCCAAGGTCATTCTGTTAGTAAGGGTCATAACCAGGATTAAAGAAAGGCAGCACAGAGCATTCCAGCTAGACACATTTGAGTCACTCCAATTTCTTAAAATTGAGAGGTTTATGACAAATTGCAACAGCCGGGAACTCCACTGGATCATAAAACAAGGAAAATATTTTTCCCTCTGCTACTAATACTCCAGCCTGCCTTTCTTCAGAAGTGCTCAAAGCTTTTATCTCATTACTTCTGAACCCCCTGACAGAGGAAAATCAACAGATAGAGGGGCTCTCATCTCCTATAGTTAATTGAAAAGAAGGCCATTGATTTGGGCAGCAGAGAACTGAATCAAGGAAACTCAGCTTACAATTCGGTTTTCTTTGTATAGACCAAGCTACTCTAAAAAAAAAGATCGTTTTAGAGTTCTATTCCACCTACTTTTTAACCTTTAAAATATCATGTATATTTCATATTCTCTGCACTGACCACAATGACTACAGAACTATCAAAATTAAAAGGGAAACAGTCGGGTGCCTTGGCTCACGCCTGTAATCCTAGCACTCTGGGAGGCCGAGGGAGGATTGCTTGAGCTCAGAAGTTCGAGACCAGCCTGAGCAAGAGAAAGTACCCGTCTCTATAAAAATAGAAAAATTAGCCAGGTGCAGTGGCATGTGGAGGCTGAGGCAGGAGGATTGCTTAAGCCCAGGAGTTGGAGGTTGCAATAAGCTATGAAGATGCCACTGCACTCTACCCAGGGCAACGGAGCAAGACTGTCTCAAATAAATAAATAAATAATAAAAAGAGAAACATTATTTTGGGGTCCTTCACTCTCTTTTGTGGTTGAAAGTGAAAATAATAAAGTTTTTTGGTATTATATGGTATCATAAGTGGTATATAGAGACACGAAAATTATTTTACTATTGGTACCATCCTTATAGTCCAATAATTTCAAATGCAGAGTTAATCCCTGATCTTTGATTTCTCAAATTCCATACTGCATCCAACCTAGAGGTACACTTCTATTCTGAAATGATGATTAAAACCTTCTAG
This sequence comes from Cheirogaleus medius, assembly GCA_008086735.1. Taxonomy (NCBI): domain Eukaryota; kingdom Metazoa; phylum Chordata; class Mammalia; order Primates; family Cheirogaleidae; genus Cheirogaleus; species Cheirogaleus medius. The sequence goes on from VBSM01002937.1 coordinate 6,052,493, forward strand.
AGGCTTGTCCAGGCACGACCAGGCACTGTGGCTCATGCTGGTAATCCCAGCTACTTGGGAGGCTGAGACAGGAGGATCACTTAAGGCCAGGAGTTTAAGGTTAGCATGGACAACACAGACCCTCATCTCTAAAAAAATTAATTAAAAAATTTTTTTAATGAGATAACACTAAAAAAAATTCAGCATTCTCTCCCTTAATATTCCAAGTTCCTATTAATCAGAAACCAACATTCATAAAATAAAGTTGAGACAGTCTCTGAATGAACTTGACCCTACAAAGATAGCCTTAGAAGGAGAAAACAAGAGCTAGTTGTCCTTTAAGGAGTGGTTTCTACTTTCTGACATAACTATCTAAACAGCTGGGAAAATGCATCCCAAAAATATACATAGTAAATGCCTCCTCACTAATTTTTCCTTCTGCATTTTCACCCCCAAAGATAAAACTTTCCACACTGAAAGGAAGGAAGCATTTTATGGAACAAAATCAAATTGCTCCCAATCTTGCCATCTGCACCCTCCCAGGTTTTTGTTTGGGATGGACAGACTCCAGAAGGTGAAGAGAGTTAAATACGTAAAGATTAGTTCACGATCCAGTCAACTAGAAAAGCCAATGAGGCAAAATACAAAGGTATATTTGTATTTCTTAGGTTGGCTTTTTTTTAAAGAATAAAAACAAGAGATAACCAAGGTTCCTTGAAAACTTCCACCTCTGAGGTGAATCTATTTTCTGATTTTTTTTTAGCAGTAATTCTAAAATAAATAGTTGCTTTAAAATAAAGACAGCAATGAAGGGCTTTTAAAGATAACCTACACGAAAAACTCTGAGCAGGGGAAGCCACTGGAAAGCACTGCTGAGGGAGAGGGTGAAAGTACAAACTCTGGGGATAATCTCTGAAAACCGGAGCACTTTTCACCAGTTGTTTTCTGGTAGCCTCGAAGAAATTAGTTCCCTCTGCAAGTCTATTCCAAACAGCAAATCTCTGGACATACGATCTGGACAAAACTACAACTTCAAAAAAGCTAGTCATCCTCCTCCTCCCATTTATCACATGAGGTTAAAATAAAAGTTTTTATTGATATCCAGGCCAACTGAATGGAATGGTATCATTTAGGACCCTATTAGCATCTTAGTATCTTATTTTTAAACACCATTTCCAGAATCTTAGTCAAACTTAGGATATTAAACATGAAACTTTGGGAATATAGGGCCTAACACACAAACTTAGAACGATTCATTCAGTTCTGAGCCTCATGTTCAAATCTGTTAACAGCATCTCCATCTGTGGTTCTGAAAGTATGTTAGCAGACCACCTGCATCAAGATCTCCAGGGTCTTTTATGTTAAATTAGATTAATTTAGGGACCCCCCTCCCCCCCCACACACACCCCTACTCAATCAGAATACTAGGAGATAGAGCTTGAGACATGGTGTTTTTAATATGCTCCTGGGGTGATTTTAATACACACTTTAGTCTGAGAATCACTAAATTAAACCCACTGACTCCTTTGCTATTTTGTCCCCAAGATATCTATCTACATGAGATGCCAATCCCTTCTCCCTTCCAAACTAAGTTTTTTCTTAATTAGATGTAGTAGCTAACAAACCCTCCAGTTCTCTATCAATAGCAGTTTTAAAAGGAAGCAAGAGGTCAGGAAAGATTAAAGACCACGCACGACTTTGAGTTGGGACCTCTGGCACATCCCAGAAATAATCCTATATCAAGAAGAGCTAGAGTAGCTAGGTCTCCAGGGGCTTAAGACCAAAAGGATCCCTTTCCTCTCTAACTTCTTCGCTGCAAGCACAGCAACGTCTCTGGTAACTCCCTGGCACCCATCAGATACGATTTCCTCTGGCGACCCCTAACCCTATTTAGAGAACGTTCCTTACTTCTTCACAGAGCTGCCTCACGACTGGTGTAAAAACATTTCACATCTGACTGTGTTCAAACACACACCCACACAGACACACACACACTACAGTCCCATGGCCTCCTCGGGCCCCTGAGACACCCGCCTACTGCCTCTCCTCCATCCCTAAAACCGGGGCTCTGACCACAGCTGCCCACTCGCCTAACTCAGAGCAACTTCTCCCCACCCTCGTTATGAACCCCCGCCCTCTGCAAACACAGGCCCTCGCCAGTCCCGCCCGCGCCCAGCCGGGTCCCCCGGGTCCTGCTGCTGGAACTTCTGCCCTTGGGCGCCCCTCGATCCCCGGCCGAGGCCTGGGCAGCCCCTCCCCTCCCCCACCAGGAGGGATGCCCTCCCAAGGCATCCCAGATCCGGGGGGCCCGGGCCTGAGGGGGGCCCGGCCATGCGGCCCGACGCCCACTTTCTGTCTCTTCCCGGGTTGTTCTGCAAGGGCAGGGGTGCAGCCCACCCTCCGGGTTGCTTCTCCTGCCCTCTCTCCCTCGGCGCTGCCCTCCTTACCCGCCTGCAGCCCGGTCTCGGCGACATCGCCAGCAGGGCCGAGCTCGGCCCAGCCGCCGCCCGTAGGGGAGGAGGGACAACTGTGGTTGTGGGAGCACTTGATGTCGCGGAAGAACTTCTGGGTTTCGCGCAGGTTCTGCCGCAGCCGGCCCAGGTAGCGGCGGTAGCGACCGAACCCCCGGCACAGCTCGCGAACCATTCCGCCGCCGCCGCCGCCGCCGGGGCCGGGTCCCGAGACGGGCTCGCTGCCCCACGGCACCCCGTCGCCCTCCATCTCTGCTGCCCACACTGTCTTCGCGGCTGGGTCCCCGGCCGCTGACCCGGCCTCCCTCCTCCCCGCCCCCCCAGTGCTGAAGGGAGGAGGAATCCGCCTCCTGACGCCCCCGCCCGCAGTCGGCCTGGCTCCCGACCTCCCTCACTGCCGTAGCAAACAAACCAACCCGCAGTGCACAGCCAGCGGAACCTTTCTCCCCGCTCTCCGCGAGAGTGAGGGAAGGATCGCTGGAGGACGCGGGCACCGCGGGGTCTCCTGGGAGTTGTAGTCTGGGCTGGGGCCGAGCACCAGAACCCCAACGCTGAAGGAGGGGACGCTGCGGATGGGGCTGCCCCGCCTTTGGTAAAACTTTCACCTGTTCTTGTGCTGTTCTACGCTCTCCTCATTTAAAAATGTGTTCCTAATCCCTACATGAGTGTCCCTGAGGAGAAGGAGGAGCTGCAGAATCTGGACTCCAGCAGAAGTGGGCTGCCTGACTGAAATCAGAGCCAAAGATTTTAATAGAGAAAAGGAAGGAAATATGACTGAGGACAGTAATATCTCCATGGTTACCCTAAATGGCCCTCTCACTTTCCGGATACAGTAGATACTGGGGAATTGGCTGAAACTGCCCTGGAAATAGGGAAATCTCTCGTGTTTGTATTGCATCCTCCTTTTCTGACTTTCCTTCTCCTAGATGTGGAAAGGAGGGATGTGTAAGGGTCGATATGAGCTAAAGCTGAAGTGCAATTGGTTTGTTCAAGTAGGGAGACCGGGCTGGGTAAGGGGAAGTTGAGGTTTGTAGCCTTTCAAACCACTTCTGATTATCTTAACTCGGCTTCTGCTAATATGCAAGCCTTCCATTGACACAGGCAGTCACAGACCCTTGGACATAATTACGAAGGGGGCAAAACTTGATGTCGCCTCTTTTACACTTCCTGCTTTCTTTCTCCTCTTCGCCAGGCACAAATTCCACCTGTGTCTTTCTTGCTGTGGAAAGACCCCATCTTTTACCCGGAGGGAGACCTCTTCTCTGACAGGCTGGACAGTGTAGTGCCTTAACTGAAATTAAGAGATTGGAGTTTGGGTCTGGACTCCAGTGCCTTGGCTTGTGACCTCAGGCAGGACCCTGTTTCATCATTTATGAAATAAGGGTTTGGACTGGTTGATCTTTTTAATATTTCCATTTATTTGTTCATTCATTCATTTATTTATGAGACAGAGTCTCAGTCTGTCACCCAGGCTAGAATGCAGTGGCATCATCATAGCTCACTGCAACCTCAAACCTCTGATCCTTCTGCTTCAGCCTCCCGAGTAGCTGGGACTACAGGCGTGCGCCACCATG
>VBSM01002937.1:6075560-6088102 GCA_008086735.1 Cheirogaleus medius
TCCCCTGATGCCGTGAGTTCCACCTGTCCTCTCAGCAGCTCCGAAGCCCTTGTAGAGGGCTCGGCCTGGCCAGACACGCCGTCCCCTGACGTAGAAAGGGGACGCCATCCCCTTTTTGTAGAAAGCAGCTGTCTGGAATTACACCATGGTTGCCTCAGCCTGGTGGGCCATCCAGCGGCCGGGCTCTAAGCAGTCTTGCCTGAGGAGCAGCTGGACAAGCTCAGCGACGAGCTAGGAGGGAAGGCTGGGCCGGGGCAGCGCCGGGCTCCAGGGCTTCTTTGCTTTGGTCCGGTCTGAGGGGAAAGATGCCCATTTGGATAGCTGGTTCCAAATATATACTAAAGAATTGGTCCCAGTCTTGGCCACACTCCAAGGTATGCTCATAGAAATAAGTTTATTTTATTGCCAACTATATCGGGAATGAAATTGGCTACACATAACAGAAAATCATACTAGAGTTGTGTAGACAAAGATAGATTTATTTGTTTCGTGCAACAAGAATCCCAGGGTAGGTATTCATGACTGGTTTGGTGGCTCCATAGGCTGTCAAGTTCCCAGGCCTGTCCGTTGGGCTCCACCGTCTGTGTGTAGGTCTTTATCATCAACCACGTGACCTCATGGGTGCAGAACAGCTGCTGCATTTCCAACCATTACATTCACATTCCAGATGGAAAGAAGTAGGGCCAGTGCCTTTATCAAGAAAACAAAGATATTCCCAGAAACCCTCCTCTTGCTTTTCACTGGCCAAAACTGTGTCATGTAGCTACCCCTAGCTGCAAGGGAGTCTGGTGAAGCAGGAATTTTTAGCAAGGCGAATTATGTCCTTGCAGTTTGGTTGGTAAGACAGAAAGAGAAATGGATATTGAGTAGGCAGTTAGTAATGCCTGCTACCATCGCGTAACCTGATTGGATGACCTTGATTTTCCCAAGCCTCGCTTCAGTGAGGCACCATGGGAATGGATGCTTGGTGGTCCGAAAGAGCCAGTGCAGCTTGAAGGACGGTCTAACTTGGAAGGAGGAAAGGACTGAGGGGTTGTGGGGGGAGAGGTTAGTCTAGACGACCCAATGCAGTGACCCTGGTACTGCCTGTGTGTGCCACTAAGCCCCAGACGGTAGCCCTGAGGGCATCTTTCCCGGAAACCCTGCACCCACGTTTTGTGCGGATCGTCCTGTGGGAAACCGTGGGGTGCGTTTCTTTGGGAATGAAAGGACAGGTCCGGGTTGCCACCTTTTTACAAGGCGACCTGTTAGGCGTGACAGGCCACCTCTGGGGATCCTGCAGGTTTAGCCAGGCCGTGCAGGTCTCCCGAGGACAGGCCCTTCGCCGTCCCCCTCACCCACGAGGCACGCGAGAGCGTTCCACTCACCAGGGTCTCCATCTCTTCCCCCTAAGAAAATCCAGCAGCTCTCGGAGGGCTCCATGTTCGGCCACGGCCTGAAGCACCTGTTCCACAGCCGCCGCCGCTCGCGGGAGAGGGAGCACCAGGCGTCTCAGGAGTCCCAGCAGCAGCAGCAGCAGCCAGGCATGTCCGACCATGACTCCCCGGACGAGAAGGAGCGCTCCCCCGAGATGCACCGCGTGTCCTACGCCGTGTCCCTGCACGACCTGCCCGCGCGGCCCACCGCCTTCAACCGCGTGCTGCAGCAGATCCGCTCGCGGCCCTCCATCAAGCGGGGCGCCAGCCTGCACGGCGGCGGCGGGGCCGGCGGGGGCGGCGGCCGGCGCTCCAAGAGCAGCTCCCTGGAGCCGCAGCGCGGCAGCCCCCACCTGCTGCGCAAGGCCCCCCAGGACAGCGGCCTGGCCGCCATCCTGCACCAGCACCAGTGCCGGCCCCGCTCCTCCTCCACCACCGACACCGCCCTGCTGCTGGCCGACGGCGGCAACGTGTACCTCCTGGCGGAGGAGGCCGAGGGCCTGGCAGACAAGGTGAGGTGGGCCTTTCAGGGAGGGGCCGTTTGCCGAGACCCGGGGGAGCTGAGCTGGGGGCATCCTTGGCGGGTACTGACACCTTGCCACCTGCAGGGTCATCTGTCCTGGTCGAAGGAGCCAGAGGTATGGGTGATTAAGCCCGAAGCAAGAGACGATCCCCCAAATGGCTAATTTTTGTTTGCTTAGGAGTTTGAGTCTCAAAATTACGTTTTGCTCAGGGTGATATTAATTTTGGCCGTTCCCCTTGAAAGTGCTATCGAGAGGCGGTAAGTATAGTAGTTTAGAGGACAGACTGGCACTAGCTCTCGTTCTGCCGCTTACTGGCTGGATTAGTCACTTAACTTCCTTTGTTTCACCAATTAAAAAATGGGGATAATGATTGTAGAGTTGTTGTAGGATTAAATGAGTTGATATTTATAGAATACGTGGAGTAGAGCCTGGCGTCCTATCATTTTTACTGTAACTACCAACCGAAGCAGGCGGGGAGGAGTCTGTGAAGGATTGTTGCTTGGGGAGGAGAAAAGCTGGTTTGGCAGTTGATGAACTTAGTGCCAGAGGGTGACATGGTTGTGAGAGGGACGATGGCAGCTTCGAGGGAGAGCGGACTGAGGGGGGAGGGGAGCCGGCAAGGACCTGCTGGAGGAAACCATTGAGCTGCATCTTGAAGAAGGAGTATAATTTAGCCAGGGGAGACCTGGGGGAGGGTGTAGTGTATGTACATGCAAGCAAGCTGCTGCTCGGGGTTACTAGGGGTCATTGTGGTTGGAGCATTCAGCGCTTCTGGGGACCGACAGGCAGGTGGAGACCAGATCACAAAAGACCTTGCCATGTTGAGCTTGAAGCTATCAAAGGGTGTTAGGGGCCAGGCGAGGTGGCACACGCCTGTTATCCTAACACTCTGGGAGGCCGAGGTGGGCGGATCGTTTGAGCTCAGGAGTTCGAAACCAGCCTGAGCAAGAGCGAGATCCTGTCTCTACTAAAAATAGAAAGAAATTAATTGGCCAACTAAAAATATTTAGAAAAAATTAGCCGGGCATGGTGGCGCATGCCTGTAGTCTCAGCTACTCGGGAGGCTGAGGCAGGAGGATTGCTTAAGCCCAGGAGTTTGAGGTTGCTGTGAGCTAGACTGACGCCACGGTACTCTAGCCCGGGCAACAGAGTGAGACTCTGTCTCAAAGAAGAAAAAAAAATTTTAAAAAGGGTGTTAGGCAGGGCCGCAGTGTGGATGATAGATGGGGAAGGGAATGCGGAACTGGAGTGAAAGAAACCGTTTTTGGAGCTAGTGCGGTAGTGTAGGCTGCAGCAAGGGGACAGAAAGGACGAGACAGTTCAGAAGACGTTTGGGAGTGAGAATCAATAGTACTAGGGGAGAACGTGGATATGGGGCAAAGCGGGGGAGGAGTAGACGAGATTCTGAGGTTTCTGGCTTAGCAACTTTAGGGACGGGGGAATTCTCTCGTTGAGGAATCACAGGAGAAGGAACATGTTTTGGGGGGAAGAAGATGAGTTCACTTTTGTACCTGTTGAATTGCAGGTGCCTTGGGGAGCCGTCCAACTAGAGAGGACCAACTGGCAGTCGGGCTTGTGGGGTCGAGGTCGAGGCCGGGGCTGGTGCTCTGGGAGTCGGCACAGAGATTGAAATTGTGGGCATGGGTATGATCCTCAAAGGGGCATGCGTCAAGGGAGGAGGAGGCCAAGGACAGATCCAGCTGACATATGAGGGACAGGCCAAGCACCAGGGGCCCGCGAGGGAGCAGCCAGGTGTGTAGAAGTAGGCCCGAGGAGAGGTGATGCAGAAGCAAGAGGAGAAAGCTACTCGGAGGAGGAGGAAGTCACCGCAGAGTGACGTGTGGCGACGGCGGTCAGGTCTGGGTGTGGAAGTGAGCGTAGGCGCATCAAGCATCGGGGTCGCTGGTAACCGTGTTCAGAGCCAGTTCCAGGGGACCGAGGAGATGCTGGCAGTGGAGGCAGCCTGTGCAGCTTGGCTGGGAAGGGCGAGGACAGGAGGACATTGGGTTGAGGTCTCTGGTTCTTGCTGGGGTTTCCAAGATGAGCAGGACTTGAGCACCATCCCCACGTGGGCAGGAGAGGGCCCCAGAAGGGAGAGGTCGCAGAGGGTGATGAGGAAGGGCATTCTCAGTAGGTGAGAAGGTGTCAGCGCTACCCTTGGTCACGAAGAGAGTCCCCTCTGGGAGCCAGAGATGGGTTCTTACTTGACACTCAGTGTGTGTGGGGAAAGAACCAAAGGTGTGACCGTTTATTGAGAGCAGTGGGGGAGGGGAGAGCTGGCTTGAGAGGGGAATGAAAGTGCAGCTTGGGGCGGGGCACGGCTCTGAGCAGGAGCACAGGGTGACCCATCTGGTGCCGTGGAGGTTCGCACTTTGAGCTGGCAGCCCCCTGGGGTTGTGGTTTGTTTTCCCTCTAGTGGTCGAAAGCCACCAGGGGATAGGAGCAGAGCTGAAAGGTTATCAGACGGATCAGGGGCTGGGGGTCGCTGGGAGGGCATGTTGAAAGGTCAGGGGTGACAGAGGGGTTGGGGTCAGAGAATGCCTCGAGGGTTGGACCTTGACATCTTGGCTGGCAGAGGAGGAGGTGGGGATGGTCGAAGGCTGATGAGTGGGGAGAAAAGGCTGTGGGGGTTTTCAGGCCCCGGGGAGCAGGTGCGTTGAGAGTAAGGAGGAGTGAGAGGCAGGAGAGAGGACGCTGGCGTTTGAGGTTTGGGGACCTGGATAGGGAAGACAGGGTTAGGGTACACTTATAGAGCATGACAGACAAGGAATGGACGGGAAGATAATCCATTTGAGACAACAAGAGCTCAGAGGTTAGGTTGTTGGCGGGGGGCTGTCCACATGCCATTGAAATTCCCCAGGACAGTGGTCAGCGGGGAGGGCAGCAGGTGGCTTTGACGAGCGGAGGGCAGAGGGGAGAGTGCAGCAGCAGGGACCTCAGAGGAGGCCAGGCTTGTCCAGGAGGGAGAGGAGGGTGAGAGGTGGTTCTGCTGAAGCAGCACTGAGCCCAGCAGAATGCGGGTCCTACCTGCGGAGTGCATGAAATGTGCGGGGGAGAGAGCGAGCAAGAGTGTCCCTGATTAACGAGGCCCCTGGGCATGCGGAGGAGCAAGAAGAGCCTGCAGGGGGCCAAGTGCCACTGTGGGCAGGGGGCAGCCAGTTGGCCATGGAAGGAAGAGTCTGGAAGGTCTAGTAGCAGGGCGGATGCAAGAGAAGACAGCCCCAGTGGAAGGAAGTGAGAGCAGAAGAGATGACGGATGACCAGACGGTCCTACTTTGGGGGGCATGTGAGGCCCGGCGGGTTTTCTAGCGTCAGGTTTCCAAGGGCAACGCCGGTATGGAGCTGTTTTGACCGTAAATTATCGGCAGAGCAGATACCTCTGCACACGCACGATTCAGAACCGTGCTCCCGTCGACACAGACTGTTTCTCCACTTCTTGTGCATCTTGACATTTGAAAACGTTCGGGAGCTTGTTCATCCCCAAACATCCGAGTGTATGCCGTACGCCTGGCACCGTGGAGCTGCTCAGGTTTGGCTTTGCGCTTTTCCAGCCGAGGAAGTGCATTTGTAGGCATCGTTTCATGAATTCATTAAAGCGATGCTGTGAGGTGGCTAAGCCAGGCGGTGACATCCCAATTTTTTGCATAGGGAATAGATTCCAAAAAATGGGATATGACTTGTGCCAGGCCACATAGCTCTTAAGCGACAGGGCCGGGCCTAGAACTTGGGTTTCCTGCCCCCAGGACCAGTGTTCGTTCCACCTGCCACGCCGCCTGCGCAGGTGCCAGCCGGCGGCCGCCATCGGTGACAGGGCCCAGCCTCCGGCGTACTCGACACGGAGCAACCTCAGACCACAGTTTGACATCATCGTTACCCTGAGGGATGATTTTCCAGCAGTTTCTCACCACTAGATGTTGAATCATTTCATATATTCCACAAATGACGCTGGTTCCAGATTTCTTCAAGAAGAAAGGACTTCCCACGGGTGGTTACGTCGGTAGCAGGGTAGCGGGGCCTGTCGGTAGCAGGGCCTTCCCTGCTCGGTGGCTGCCTCTTCCCTGCTTCAGCAGCACAGTGGGCAACATTTTCACTGTGTACCTCCCTGCCTCCCCTTCGTTCAGCGAGTATTTATCGAGCACCTACTATGTGCCGGGCACTATTCTAGGCACCGGCGAGACAGCAGTGAATGAAAGCAAAGCCCCTACCCTCATGGAGCGTACATCCTAGTGGGAGGAGACAGCCATTAAATAAACAACTCTATAATATATTGGCTGGTGATGAGTGCCAAGAAGCAAAATACAAGCAGGGCGACAGGGTGGAGAGGGGCGGGGGTGGGTGTGCTATTTTGTCAGGGTGGTCAGAAAAGGCCTCTCTGATAGTGTCGGGGGGAGTGAATTGTGGATAGCTGGGGAAGAGCGTTTCAGGTGGGCAGACCGGTAAGTGCAAAGGCCCTGAGGTAGGAGTGTGCTCAGGGTATTTAAGGAACCTGCAAGAAAGGAGGTCAGTGTGATTGGAGTGCCGTGAACACGGTGGAGAGTGTAGGAGAGAATCAAAGGGGTGGGCGGGGGATGGGGGCGTGGGAAGGGAGTAGGGGGGACTGCAGATCGCATAGGCCCTAGGAGGCCAGGAAAAGGATTTTTGATTTTATTTTCCCCTGGTGAGATGGGAAGTCATGAGAAGGTTTTGTATGGATGAATAATACCTTTTAAGAAGATCTCTCTGGCTGCCGTGTGAATAGACTGTGAGCCGGGGTGTGAGCGGAGAGTCTAGTTCAGAAGCTGTTGAAATACTCCGGGGGTGAGATGACGGTGGGAGCGGTGGAGGTGGGGAGAAGCGGCTGGATTCTGGGTTGGCTTCAGAGATCGAGCCACGGAGGTGTCTGATGGGTTGGATCGGGCACGACCGAGGGGGAGAAGTCAGAGACGGCTTCCAGGGTTCTGGCCCAGCAGCTGGAGAGAAGAAATTGCCGTGAACCGAGTCGAGGAAGATGGCAAATAGAACAGGTGTCTGGCAGGGGCTGTGGGGGCATAAAGTAGAGCTGGGTTTTAGGTGCATTAAGTTTGAGATGGCTATCAAACCTCCACATGGGAATGCCAAGTAAGCAGTCGGATGTACAAGTCTGGAGTCCCGGGGAGAGATCCAAGCTGGAGGCATAAATTTGGGAGTTGTCAGCATATAGATAGTATTTTAAATGATGGGACTGGACCATTTGCAAGCCTCGCCTGCACTGGGGAGAAGGCTGTTCTTAGAGTGAGCTCCGGCGCGTTGGCTAGAAGGGGAGCGTGGCTTTGTGAGATGCAGAGACGGAGAAGCCGGGCAGAATGAACCCGGGTGTTCAGCCCTTGAGGAGCCCGCACCCTGCCTGCAGCAGCAGCCAGGCCCACCTCTTGCAGGTGAGTCAGTGAGTCCATTTTAAAGATCAAATTAGAAAAATCCTGTCAAGCGAGGGTCTCTGTTATGTGGCTATTTTAGGAGAAGGGAAAATGCGAACTGTGCAGCCTCTGGTTGCCTGGGGCTCCCCAGCAGAGCTCGGCCTGCCGAGCAGGCACGGGGAGGGGGGTGGGCATGGGCGCCCTTGGGAGCTGGCAAAGGGTTGTCAGCGTTTGCTGGCTGGGAACGCAGGGGCCTGGGGGTGCGGGGCAGGTGCATCAGCTGGGAGCTTCTCTGCGAGGCTTCTCCACGTGGCTCACGCTTGGTCTTAACGCCGGCCCCAAGATACATGGAGGGGAAGGAGGATTCTCTTCTTGCTGCCTGTGAAAGACCAGGCCCAGAGACTCTTGGGTGACCTGAGTCGGGGACGGTTCCCTGGGTTCAGGGTGGTAATGTGGGAAATGGTTATTCTTGTGACTCTTTTATATCCTTATTCAGAACTTTCAGCTTTGGAACATATATTGCCTGGTTGATCTTAATAGCATACCTGTGAAGTTGGCAGAGCAGGTATTATCATCTCCATTTTACAGGTGGATAGACTAAGGCCTGGAGGCATCAACACACTGCTTGCCCAGGGCACCCAGCTAGGTCTTGGCAGAGAGGAGACTAGGTCCTGTGTTCCTAGTCTGTCCCCAAGACCCAAGTGAGATCCGATGTCGCTGAAACAGCTAAGGACCATTTTATGCAACATCCACAGGGAGCTGGTTTGCCTCCGCCCAAGGAGGATGACTTTATCTCTTGATTGCCATTTCCGCTGCAGGTATATGGCTTTCCTGTCCTGGAGCCGTCCCTCCAGGATGGGTGTGGCCCTGGGGGTCCTCAGGAGAGAGCTGCTTCCCCATCCTAGAGGAAAGGGGTCTTCCAGCCGTCAGAAAACCCCACTCTGTCAGCTGAGTCCCCCAGACCCAGAGGCCACTGGTTGGTGGGGGAAGCTGTGGTGGCTCCGCCCTGGGCCCCGGGCATGAATAGGAGGCATTCTTCTCTCCCGAGTAAACACAGCCCCACATGTTCTCTGCAAGCTCCCTGGAGATTACTAGCATCTATTTTTAATTCATAAGCCTCCCCCACTCCCCACACCCCTTGCCATTGTTTAGCAACTCACCAGCTGGCTTTCGGGCCAGAGTGGGCCCTTTTGGGCTTGAGTTACTGGGATACCCTGGAGGCAGCTGAAGTTCCTCAGGTGCCCTGGAGAGGCTCACCCCAGCCCCCACCCTGAGAAAGTAGGGGACCCTGATCCCCAAAGGGAGCAGGGTATGATGGGGACAGATAGGGGCTCACAGTCCAGGGAAGCAGCTCAGCCTTGGTGATGGTGGTTTGGCCATCATTTGTTCCCGCTAGATGCAGTTAGCTGTTTCTGAGGTTGTCCCTTCCATCATTTCCCTGTAAATACGACAAAAAAAATTGTCATCTCAGCCTTGCCATTCTGCTTCCTACTATGTGTGCGACACCGAGAAAGGTAACCATCTTCTCTGTCTTACATCTAAGTGGGGAAAAAGTTGTCATTTGTTGGTGCACCGGGGCACTGGCAGGTGCATAGAGAATGCGGGTGACATCCATTCCCCATCCGTGTGTTGCCGTACCTCTAGGAAGCACAGGCCCTGGAGGTGGAGGAAGAACCACTCGTATGTGCAGTGGAGATGGAGTTGGGCCACCTGACTCCTCAGAAAGCAGACAGGTGACGGGTCCCTTGCCTTTTTTTTTTTTTATTTTGCTGAACAGCAGTTCATGGAAAATGTAGGGTCAGAGGGTTGTCTTCCCTTTCTCTCGAGTCTCCCATGTTTGGCTGGGCGTCCCGTTCCCCCTTGGCCTTCTTCAGAACCTCTCCCCAGCTGTCCCCGTGCTCCCTGCCCAGCCTTGCCCACCCTGGGCTTGTGCAAGATGCACCCAGCTGGAGGGGGTCAGGAAGGGGGTGGTGCAGGGGTGCTGGGTGTACAGCCAGCTCTGCCTGGCTGGCCTCTGCCCCTGCCCTGCTCACCTCTTCCCCTCCTGTGCCCAGTGTGGCTGAGGAGCAGCATGGGGGAGAGCCAGGAGGGTGTCGGGGCAGCCTCAGGCGACTGCGTGGAGGTGCTTGGGTGCAGGTTCTTACTGAGAGGCCGGCCTGCTGCTCCTGGCTCTGAGGACAGGCAGGGAGGCAGGGGGCCAAGAGCTCCCCAGACGAGAGCTTAGAGCTCTGGGGTGAAGTGGGGAGGCTGGAGAGAGCACGTCCCGACCTGTCCTGGAGGTGTTATCTCCAGGGACCAGACGGGGAAGGCAGTGCAGTTCAGCTCGCCACCTAAACCAGAGCAGACTCTGGCCTTGCTTTCCTCGCCGAGTGCTCCCCTCCAGATTTACCCAACAACAGGATGTCTTCTCCGCCCTGGCATAAACAAGCACCCCTGTTTACTCGGAGGGATGACAAGTGAGGGGCCGCCCTCAGCCCCTGGCTCTTGCCAAGAAGACTGCGATCTTGGCCACTGCCCAGGGCCCTGGCATGTTTATGTCTGGGCGTCTGCTGGTTCATAGGTGGGCGGGGCCGGCTCTGCTGAGAGGTTCCCAAACATCATCGCTCAGCCGCTCGGGCCCTGATGTGTCTGAGCTCGTAGGCCCGGTTCCATGCGAGGCCGAAGGGGTCCTGCTCTCCAGGGCCCAGCTGGGTCACTTGGCCTGTTTACTCAAACGCGTCCACGGTCCGAGTCACACAGCCAACTCACCTGCACGCCCAGGTCTCTGCCACCTGCTCTCACACCCAGAAGCGGGGGAGGGTGGCTGCCTCCTGTGTCCCCTCCTGCACCCCACCTCGTCTCCTCTTCCCTTCTCTCTTCCTCGGAGCCTTCCGAGGCTGTGCCCGTGCCGCCAGCCGCTCGCCAGGCCGAGGCAGCTCTGTGATTGGCCATAAGCTGTTGTCCTTGTCCTAGTGATTAAAAGCCCCTGGTCCCCCGAAGCCTTGAGGCTCCTCCACAGCTGTAGCTCCTGGTGTGCCTGGAGAGCCCAGATTTCTTCCTTGAGTCTGATTTGAATTCCTCATGTTGCGGGGAAGCCCCTTGCCTTGTAGGGCCCTGTCCGATGAGGAGAGGGGCCAAAATATGAGGACTCTGCTCCTTATCTGAAGCTCGGACACCAGAGACCATAAACAGCAGCATCCTCTTGATGTTTGGAACAGCATCAGCCAGCAACCGGCCTCCAGAATTAGCCTTTATTCATCTTTTCCCCGCAGACACCCACTGGCTCTTTCTAGATTGAAAGTGTCCAGTGCTCTTCAGATTAGCCCTGGTTTCTGGGAGTCCAGAATTCCCCAGGATACAGGGGGTGAACGCAGGTAATTTCCAAGTTACCTGGCCAAGATCTGAGGTCACGCCCTCTTACACCCTTTGTCCCTAAGCTCAGGCCAAACCCTTGTGGGAGACAAGCCCCCCTGTCTGTTGCTCGCTGTAGCCCCAGCTGGGGCTGAGATGATGCCAGCCCAGACGCAGGTGAGAGACGCCGGCCGGGTCTCCGCCCTTCTCCCTCAGCCTGGGCTCCCTGGGACACGCTCCAGCACTGCCCACGAGGAAGGTGTGCTGGAGTTCGGGCGTCAGCCCTCTGTGTTGGCGCTGATCACCATCAGCAGCAAGAGAGGCGCCCTGCCGCCAGGTGCCAGGCGGTGCGGAGCCGGCGCTGGTGACGTGGGCACGGTCATGGGGGTTGGCTCAGGTCTCCCCGGCCACTCGGCACATTCTTCCCTGGATCCGCCACATCCCTGAGACGAGAAACGTGACCCCAGTCTCCTTCGGTGCCAGATGAGGCAATGGAAATACAGTAACACTAGCCCGGTGCCTGCCTCTGCCGCCTCTGTTCGTAGGCGAAGGCTGGGCTCTGTCTGTGCCCCGCGGGACAGAGGGCGCTGAAGCAGAAGCAGAAGCAGAAGAGAGCGAATGCACACGCCCCTCTGCCTGCCTTCTGGGCCCCCCCCCCCCCGAGCTTCAGTGGGTGCCCGGGAGTGAGTGCAGTTTCTGGGGACAGGAACCCTCTCCACCTGCCTTCTCTCTCCAGGAGCAAGTGCTGGGGTGCAGCCGCTCTTGGCCCCCCAGCCTCTGTTTCCCCAAGTCCTGCAGAGGCCAGTGCAGAGGCCCCCTGCTCCCTGCTCGTTTTGTGCTTTTTGACTTTCCCCTAAGTCTGATTCTGCGAGTTCTCACTACATCCCTTTCCTCCTTCCCACAGCCCTCCAGATATGCCCCCGCCCCGGGCCCCCAGCGCCGGGCCGTATCCATAGCTAGTGAATAATTCAGCATGCTCAGCAAACGCTAAATCAGATCCAGGGAGATACTGTGACCAGGAGGCCTCCTCTGGGCAGCTGGAAAGGCGAACCCTGCCCCGGAAAGACGAGTGCGCTGTAATACCAACTGCGTTATATAAGGTTTCCTCGCAGTCTGAGAAGGCAGCTTCAGACCCAAATATAATCTGGGCCCCGTGCCTGTCCACTGACTTCCCAGGGGCTCGGTGCCATCGTGGGCGTGTGCCCCAGGACGTTGCCGGTCATATCCCTTTGCAAACCTTCCCCGCGTCGACAGTCAGCCGAACAGCCTGCCGCAGTTAGCAGAACGCTTTCACGCACGCTTCTCGTTTAGTCGCGTCAGCTCGTGGTGAGCGCCGAGCCCTTGAGTCAGCAGGATCGCCCAAGAGTTCTGTGTTTCAATCCTCCGCTTTTATTAAAGGAGTCATTCTAAATTATTCTTGGCAAATAGGGTGGGGCAGAGGGCATCTCTGTTTCCTAAAAACTGTCCAAAAATTTTAAGATGCCAGTTCCCCTCTGGGTCACTTTCTGTTATTGGGCCTGTTCCCAGGGAAACAGAATGACAGCAAAGGCATGAAATCGTCCATCTTTTCCACCTGCCTGGTTCAAATTTTGATGTGCCTAAAAGTGACCTAGGTGAGTAGTTCTCTGCACTGCCCAGCATCTTGGCTGCTGTCCGTGCCCAGGAAAGACTCCCTAAACAGCTGTGTCTACGGCATTTGACCAGCAAAGGACCAGCAGGAGAGACGGTCCCCTCGCCTCCACCCCAGAAGCAGCTGTGTGCCTGCAGCCGGCTCCACTCCCGCCGTTCCGTCTCCTGTTCCAGCTCATGCCGTTGTGCCTCTCCGCGTGCTCTCAGGAAACAAGCCCACCTTAGTTGCTGTACTTCGTGCTGAAGAATGTTACCTTTTTTTTTTTTTTTTT
>VBSM01002937.1:6088202-6104328 GCA_008086735.1 Cheirogaleus medius
AATGTGTGGTTTGTGCTTTTTTTTTTTAAAGGAAAAAAAAGGAAGTGGGGAGATTTTTTAAAAAGGGGTGGAAGAGAACCGAAGAACAGTAAGGCAAAGGAAGAGAAAATTAAAAATGTAATATTTAAAGGCTATTAAAGAAAGAAGGGGCATGGCATCAGAATTAAGGGAAGAGGAAGAAGGATATGGGGGGGAAAAAACTAAACTAAGGGAAACCCAGTAAAAGACAGGGCCAAGGCCTCCGGGATGTGCAGAGAGCAGAGCCTGTGCCCAGGACCCGGGTTTCCTTCCAGTACTCCCTTTTGGGACGACAAGAACCTGGCTGTCACTGTGAATTCAGGCTCAACTTGGAGGGGTGCAAAGAGGGAGAACAGAGACCTCCGCCCTCAGCTCAGCGGTCTGCCCTGTGCATTGCCGGTGGTGACCGCCCTTCCTCACCGGGATGTGGCCTCCATCTCAGCCAGGCTGGTGAGGAGGTGGCAGCGGGCAATGGCCAATGGATCAGGAAGTACACACGATGCCACATACCCGGCGGCTACTTGTCTTTGCAGAAGAAGGGTTGCTTTGCAGTCCCTGTCGTTTCAGGGCCTGCTGCTTTAGCAATGGAGGTGGCTCTTCCTGCATCTGCCTGCCGCTCTCTCAGCGTGGCTCCCTATGGCAGCTACTTCTCTGGCTTTTTCTGTCCCAGGCCAAGTCTTCCAAATGCCATCTGGAATGCTGTGGTGTGTGTGTGTGTGTGTGTGTGTGTGCACATACACATGCAGTGAGGGAGCCTCAAGACTAGGCTCCTGTTTTGGTAAAACCTACAATGTGTCGGGCGTTTGCACAGGGCCCTGGGAGACCGTGGTCACACATACCATTTGCAGCCAGGAGAACAGACTCGGCTGCAGAGAGTTTCCGAGGCTCAGCTCCTTCACACTCTCCCCTGGGTCTCCCAAGGCCACCGGTGTCATTCCCTGAGTCCCCTTTGTGCAGGCTGCTGCTTTGCACGTGCTCCCGCCTCCTCACGGGCCGCGGTTGTGAAGCAGCGGGGACAAGGCTGGGGGCTGCGGAGCAGTGATGGCAGGAAAGGATCCGGACCGGGTCTTCTGACTCCCAAGCACTCTGGGCCACTGCAAGGCTCATCCAGAGCCCTGGGCGCCCAGCTGTGGCCCGTCTTCCTGCCAGACACACTCGTCCTCTGCTCCCCTCTTTGCACGCGCCTCCCATTGCACCCGTGGAGGCCGAGCCTCAGAGCCTGTGCTGTCCCCACCAAGGTGGCAGAGCAAGGATGGATGTGAGTCTAACACCCAGGGCTCTGAGTCGCCTTTCCCGCCGTTGCCACCGTGCCTGGGGCTCTCTGCATCCTTGGCACATTTGGGAACACTTCTCACATACAAAGACGAGAACAGACAGAGGGAAAAGGCTCTCTCTCCTGCTAGCTTGCCTCGCAGACATCCCTCTGGTTCCTATTTGGACTCTTGGTTCACCCCTGAACCCCTTTTTTCCTGCTGTCGGTTATTGTGCTGATGGGTAAGTTGCTCTTGGGGTGGAGCTGAAACCTCCCGTTAGGGAGATGTCAGATGCCGGGGGTTAGGGGTGACTCTCCCAAGGGTCAGTGTGGCCTTGCAGGGACCTCTGTCTGCTGCTGCTGAGCCTTCCCGACCCCGGGAGCCTGAAGAGTAAGACCCACTGCGCGCAGAGAGGGGGCCCTCCCCATCTCTGTCTTCTGCTGCCACCGCCTTCTCCTCTTCTTCTTCCTTTTTTGCTTATAAGAGAAGGTTAAAAATTTTAGCTTGGTGGGGCCTAGAAAGGAGGGGTCAGGGAAGGGATGTCTTGAGGGTGAGAAGACCGGGCTGTCTTTGTGTCTACCTAGGACAGAGCTGTGGTAGATGGACTATCTTTCACTGCAGCTGAATGAGTTAGGTCACTGAGTCATTCAACATCATAAATATTAAGGGAAGGTCAGTCTTATGCAAGGCACAGTGAAAGGTCCAAATAAATATAAGATCTGGTCCCTGCCTTCCTTACGGTTAACCATTATGCAAGAACAGTGCTTGGTGCACAGTAGAAAGATCGAGTACCACGGGAGGGAGATCTTTTATACAAGTGGGAAGCTGCCGGAAGTGTTCTCTGACCCCACAGGTCAGAGCTGGCCCCAGAAATCAGGACCTGTGTATTGTGCCTGTTCCCGGCTCCGTCCTCACAAAAAACCCCCAGTCATCGGCCACCACAAATGTTTGTACGGTTTCCGTGAGCCCGGGGTGTGGGGACTCCTGATCGTGGTGACTTTGGCTGCGAGCCCTGGCCCTGGCCCCCAGAGATAGCACTGGGTCCTTATCGCTTCGCACCTTCTTGAGCTTGGGACTGCCCCATCAGCATGACCCACGTCGACCCTCAGTATTTAAGCCCTGAGTCCCTCGTAAGCTCAAGTGGTTGCAAAATCCAGGTCGTCTTTGAACACTGATTCCGCCTGCCGTGGGAAGCTGTGTCAGAGAGACCCAGCAGGCCCCCTGGGCTCTGCCAGCCACCCCATCCTGCCGGCCTGCGCTGTGGACCTCTGGCCCCCTCTGCTGGCCACTCGCAGGATTTCCTGCTGGGGCTGTCAGGATGAAGTCCAAGGAAGGAAAGATTGCTGTGAGTTTGCGGCGGTGTTTTATCTTGGGTGTTTTGCCTGAGCAATGCTGGGGAGAGAGAGCAGGGGTGGGAAGCAGAAGCTAGTGGAGAAGTGGCCACGGTGGTGTGCAGAGCAGACAGTGGATTCCTGGGACGGGATCTCGGGACCGAGGAATTCCCCCGGTGAAGCTGGCTGCCGCCTGCTTCCTCCGGCGGGTCGCTGGAGCTCTGAGCCCGTGGGCAGGGCAGCAGGGAGAGGAGGGGATCTGGGTGGCCCTGGCTGTGTTAGGATCTGCTAAGGATCCCCCTCCGGGCTCTAGTCTTTTGGCTGTGGAGAGGTCCTCCTATCCCGGAAGCCTGGCTGGAGGCCACTTGCATTCTGAGCCGACGCAGGGGATGGGTGAGACCGAGCTGTGTGTGTGAGGGGCTTCCGATCTCGAGAAGTATTTCTGGACACGTGTGATGGGAGGGGCAGGGTGGAGCGCCCACCTGGGTGGGTGGACAATGCAGGCTTATGTGTTACATGTCCCCATGTACACCCCACCCCCTATTGGTGCCTGTCACACCTGGGCATCCTCGTGCACACTGAACTCACAGTGGCGACAGCTGGACTTGGGGAGGGCATTTCATCAGAGCTTGGTCTTCCCGCTCAGTGATCCTCCACGGCTCCTGCCAGATGGGAAGGAGCAGCCGTGAGCCCCAGGGGAGGGGGAAATCTCCCAGAGCAATCCACCCCTAATCCCCAGCCCGGGCCTCAGACTGGAGATGGCGGCCGCAGAGCCCGGGAGCTCAGGCACGCCCGCTCGCAGGCCCCGGCTTCCCGCGGCCAGCCCCGTGCTGCCCAGGGACTGTGACCCCGGGGGCCTGACACAGGCCACGGAGAGCTGGGGCCTTAGAGCCCCTGCAACCTCGTCTCCAGCCCGGCTTCGGGAAACGGTGCCCACACAGGTGAGGCTGCTGGGGTGGGTGGAAGGTGAAAAGTTCACCGAGCAGGGCAGGGTTGGAGTTTTGAGCTGGAAAAAGGCCATTTCTGCAGTTAGGCCGGCTGTGCTCACTGTCTGGTCTCAGGGAGTGGCACCCTCTCCTCTCCAGTTATAGATAGAGAGCTCCTTGTGGGTGGGAGAAGGGAAGAAACTTAGGTTGGCAGGGGTGGGGAGAGCACCTGGGATTGCGTATGGGGCACCCGGGGCAAGAGGACATGTTAACCCTGGCAAAGATGCCTTCAGAAGCCAGTAGCCATGTGGCACTGCAGCTGGGGCCACAGGAGCTGATGTGAACTTAAGTGGAGGGGAGTTTCTGGTCATGGCCCCGTCTGTCTGTGGAGAAACAGGGAGGGGAGTGTGAAGGTCTAGTGAGCACTGGCCGATCCCGCTGGACAGCGGGATAGTCTAGAAGGAGCATAGTGTTCGGGACCTAGAGCTTTTGGAGAATTCAGAGGATGGAGAACGGAGAAGACCCCAGGGTGAGAGGACAGCTCGGGGGCCCCAACTGGGGTAGCAGAGAGAGAGGGAGCGGGCCCCGGGAGCCTGTGGGTGTGAGGAGGCAAGAGCAGAGTGCAGGATATTCATGTGCACAAAAGGGCTTTGTTCTCCAGAGGCCGGGCACTGAGGGGAGGGTCTGGTTTTGACCAGAAGCCAGGGGTGGCTCAAACAGAAAGGCACAGTGAAGGGTCCCAGTAAATATGAGATCTGATCCCTGCCTTCCGCCATGTGGCGCCCAGCTTCTGGGACAATAGGCCGCCAGCTGTACCCTGCCTAGGGATGCGTAGGTGCTTCGTGGAAGGATGAGTGAGTTCGCTTGCCTATCTGTAGTCTGCACCCCCTGGAATCTTGTCGCAGCGTGAGATGCCTCATAAAGCCACTGAGGGCTTGTGCTGCCCCTCGAACCCCCATGTGGTGGGGGGGCCTCACTGCAAGGCTTTTTCACCCCACTCTGCCCCAGGTGAGGCGACCCAGGTGTTCATACTGCTGCGTGTGGACCCCCTTAGGGGTCTGAGCATTTGCTCCCTGCTGTCTGGAGAGAAGCCGCATCGGCTCCCAGGCACCCACTGAACAGGCGGGTGGGCTGTTTCCCCTCCCGCCCCTCTGCCCACCTGGGAGCGCTTGGGTCAGCTGCGATGACACATCCAGAGCTGGCTGACCAGCTTCCTGTTGCCCAGGTACCCCCACCAGGAAGACGGAGCCGCCAGCCCAACGCAGCTGTACCTACTGGGTTGGGAGAACGGGGGCAGCCCCTGAGTTCAGTAGAAAAATCTGAGCGTCCGCCATGTGGAGAGGGCCACCAGAGTCAGAGTCACGGGGCAGCGCTCAGCAGACTGGAGCATCTCTGCTGAGTCACTGTGGCCTGACAGCCCTGGGCCACCCTTGCCTGTGGGCTCTGACCCACCGGAAACCCAGACCCTGTTCCCAGGAGCAGCATCCCGCATGGGTGCTTGGCCAGACCCGCAGACAAGTCGGGGTCGACACCTGGCTCTGTTGTTCCGGGGATGACAGGGCTGCCCTGCTTTCCGAAGGGAAGCACAGGAGCCCGGGAAGCTCGTTTTCTGTCTTGTTCTTTTTTTTATCTAGGAGTGACCTTACGTTGTCTTTCCAACTCCTGAGCAGATGGCTAGGGCAGGACGGTCCCTTCTTTCCTGCCAGCCTGCTGCAGGGACTCTAACAGGGGCTCTTTGTAAATCTGGGAGGGGACGGCCTGCTCCAGGGTGAAGAGGGTCACGGGTGGGTGTGGGGCCCTCTGCGGTCTCTTGTGCACCCAAAGCACCCACTCTCTACAAGTGGCAGTTGGTTCCATGGTCCGTCTTGCAGAACGCTTAATGCCCTTAGGTTGCTGAAGAGAACTGCGGTTCACGTGTCACAGTTTACGTAGCTAGTACCTCTCCCACCCCTACCCAGCTTCACTTAAGCCTGGATACTTTCTGTCCCAACAGTGTCTGCCGTGTGCCTCCCGAACCTCAGGGGTCCGGGCTGCTGGGCTAGCGTGCGGGTGGAAGAGCAGGCATCCTGTCCAGGCCTGGGTTAACGTGAGGACACTGAACTCGGGCCCAGGAGGAGGTGACAGCCCTGGGAAGGCCACGGGAGCCAGGGCTGGGGAGCCCTGATCCGGCAGCTCCCACATTCTGGCAGACAGCCTAATCCAGCTTCATTTAGTGTTGCTGGAAGGGGGCAGGGAGGCGAGTCCCTGGTGCCACCAACGCCATGCGGAGGGGGCACCCCCAGGTGTGCAGGGGCCGAGGGTAGGTCTCACCGGAGCGGGGAGAGGAATAGGGACGGTTGGGTCCTAGACACTTAGAGAACGTCCCATCTTTGTCTCACTCAGAACATTCGTCAGCACCTCTTGGACCTCAGTCATTGTAGAACAAAGTCTGTGGCCCTGGCCCTGGTGGGCTCCCTGAGCAGGTGCCAGACTGGCGTAGATGGGGTCATGGAGGAAGCCTGACTCTCCCTCCCAGTTCTCCCCTTCTTGGTGCTTGCCCAGCCTGTTCGCAGGGATTGAGCCGGAGTCAGGTACCTGTGGCCAGCAGGATGGTGGGGTAAGGAGGCCATGGTGGGGGGGCCGCAACCCCAGGTGTGGTGCTGGCAGCCGGGTGCAGACAGAGAGCTGGGTGGCAGGGCTGGTGAGGCTCTGTGACACTTGGGAGAGGAACAGTGGTGCTGTGTAGCCCACCTGCACCTGCCCCTGGCTGCGGGGCCCTGGTGCATCTGCCTGCTGGAGACCGGGGGTCAGGTGATCTGTGTTGCCCCTCCTTTTAGCCACCCAGCCCAGAATGGGGGGATTGGGAGTGTGTTAGGGAGAGTGCTCAACATCAGTGAGACGAAGGACCCAGACGCCCTCCTGCAGACGCGCTCTGTGATCAGACCCTGGTTGGAGCTATAGCCCAAGCCAGGGGAGAACCCTGGCCTTCCACACCCAGGCCGTGCACCATCACTTCCGTCTAGTTCCAGAACATTTTCTTCACCCCCAAGGAAACCCCAGACCCATGATACAGTCACCCCCTCTCCTTCCCCCCACCCCACAGCCCCTGGCAACCATTAATCTGCTTTCTGTGTCTGTGGATTTAACTATTCTGGATATTTCATATAATGGAATCATTCAACGTGCAGCCTTCTGTGTCTGGCTTCTTTCCCTTGGCGTAATGTTTTTGAGGTTCATCCGTGTTCCAGCATTATCAGCACTTCATTCCCTTTTGTGGCCAAATAATATTCCTTTATATGGAATAGCACATTTGTTGACCCATTCGTCGGTTAACAGACATCTGAGTTGTGTCTACCCTTTGGCTATTATTGCAAATAGTGCTGCCTTGGACAACTGTGTACGAGTGTTTGTTTGAACAGCCATTTTCAATGCTTTTGGGTATATACCCAGGAATGGGGTTGCTGGGTCATATGGCAGTTCTGTGTTTAACTGTGAGGACCTGCCAAACTGTTTTCCACGTGGCTGCACCATTTCACATTCCCACCAGCAATGCACAAGGGTTTCCATTTCTTCACGTGCTCACCAGCACTCAGTTCCTTTAAAAGAAATTAGTATGTCCGTTCTGCTGGGTGTGAAGTGTCTCTTGTTTGTGTGCGTTTGGGGGCACGTGCTGTATTCCCTTTACTCAGTGTTTCATGTCATCTTCCTGAAAACCCTTTGAAGTAAGTAGAATTACCCCCCTTTTCCAAATGGGAAAAGTAAGTCTCAAAGAGGATAATGACGTATACATGGGTACACAGCTGGTGACAGAGGCAGGATCTAAATCAGGGTCCAACTCCACACTTAGGGCCCTTTTTATTTCCCTGCATGGGCCCTCTGTCCTGTCTCATTGCTGTTCTTTTTTGGAAAATCTCTTTCTCCCTGTGGTCTGTCCTGTTCCATCCCTCTGAACAGCTTCCTCATCTCTGCCTTCTTGTTCACCAATTTTCCTTTCTTTGTTAAAGCATAGTTCCTCTTTGTACCTCTGCTTTTCTGCCAGCTCTTTGGCTCTGGTTACTTCGGTTGCCTTGTCCGTCTCTGGTCCTGAAAGGGAGCTGTCACCAGGGGGGTGTGTTCCGGGAGGGTAGGGACATGGAGAACTCCCCACCTTCCTCAGCTGTGCCGCCTTACCCCAGGGGGAGGAGAGCAAAGTAAGGGGTTCTGTGATTGGAGTCGGACTGGCAGATCCCAGACATTGAGAACCTCCTGGGAAGGATGAGGGGCTGGTGTCCTGCTGCAGGACCCCCAGCGGAGGATCTGGACCCCAGGCCCCTCCGCCCCACCGCCAGGCCCAGGAGTTTCTGTTCTCTCATTCGTAGGGAGTTCCCAGGCAGCTTCAACCCTGCTTTTCCAGACAGCTCGGCCTGTCAGGGCCCTGGGAGGTCTAAGGTTCCCTCCAGGGATGGGCTCCATGCTAAAGACCCCAGAGAGGAGAGGTGGGGGGATGCAGGATGTTTCCCTTGTTCTCCAAACCCTGAAAGAACCTTTCCTAGGTTTGGCCAGCTTGTGTGTGACGAGGGCAGATGTGAGTGCTGGAGTGAGGCCGCCCATCCTCCACTTGAGGAGGGTCTCAGCCCAGGCTGGGGCTCCAGGTAAACTCCGCCTACCTCCTTGGGTCCCCTCTGTGCTGCTTTGACGGGCAGGGTGGGGACTGCCCGATCTAAGGAGGAGGCTGGTGTGGGGGGAGGAGCCCTGAGATGCTTTTCCGGAGGCTCCAGGCTGCCAGCAGGGCTGAGCTCAGTCTCTGAGTCAGGATCTCCTGTGGTCAGTCAGTTGTAGAAGTTGGCAGGGAGCGTTATTCAAGGGAGTTAATTCAGATGTAAGTGGTTGCCGAGGTGTTTTGGTCTTGAGAGCAAAAACCACGAACAGGATCTTGGTATCCCCTGCTCAGTGTTTCCACATCCCCCCCTACACACACACACAAACCACCTCCCTCTCGTCTTCTCACGCTTGCACGCGTGTGTGCGCACACCTAAGCTTGAGACGGGGCTGGGGGCTGGGGTGGGCGAGTGACGTCTTCATGGAGACCCCTAGGATTAGGGCAAGTGTCAGGGAGGACAGCCATGTCACAGTGAGAGCCTGCAGAGGTGGGTTTAAACCTGCAGCCGCCATTTGGATGTTTCCAAAGATTTGCACCTGAGTGTGGAGAGGGCGGGGTGGGGCTGGGGAGAACTTTCTTTTTCCTTGCTCACAGTCCCAGCCGCGTGAAATTCCTATTTCATTGCTCTGGAGTGAGGTGGGGCCTCGGGTAAGACAACTGAGACGTGGCAGAGGACCAGGCTCCCCGCTGAGCCTGCGGCTGTGGTAGAGATAGGCACTGGGTTTTGCAGTCAGAGAGGATTCAAATTCTAGGTGCTTTACTTAGGAGTTGTGTAGTCCTGGGCAAGTTACTTAACATCTACAGGCCTTGGTTTCCCCTTCTGTAAACTGGAAACAATAATGCTACCTACCTTACGGGTTGTTGCTAGGATTAAATGAATTCATCCATGTAAAACACTTGCTTTTGACCCACAGGTGGTTGAATCAGCTGATGCAGAGCTTGTGAATACGCAGGGTTGACTGTAGTTATCTTTATCTTTGGTCCAAGGCATTTAGAATAGTAATTTGAGAAGAGCCGGCAAGCCACAGGGAAAAGATGCCGCCTCCCTGGAAGCCGGTGGAGCTGAGTTCTCCCTGGGGAGCAGAGCACAGTGGGGATGTTCTGTGACTGGGGACGGAGCAGCTTGGTCCAGGCATTGCAGACCGTCCTGTCACCAAGGAGGTCGCCAGGCCTCCATGGAGGGCAGGGAGGGGCTGGTGTTCTGCTGCAGGACTCCCACGCTCGAGTCTGGGTAGGGAAGAGGGGTGAGCATGGGGACCCAGCCCAGGCCTCTGCACCCTACCGTCAGGCCCTGGGAGTGTCCATCCCCCTCTCATTGCAGGGGGTTTCACAACCAGCGTCACCTCTGCTCTTCCATGTCTGAGCCAGACAGGTGCCAAATCGAGGGAGGAAAGGGCCAGGCTGCCAGAGAAGAGCTGTGCCAGGTGGGGACTTTACGGTTTTCCACTCCTTTATGGTCCTAAAGCGCTTTCACTTTTCACACTGATTTCTCGTTGGCTCCTCCCACTCTCCTCTGCGCAGGTGGGACAGATGCTCTCTCCATTGCAAAGACGATGGCGACAATGCACCAGAGACCCAAACCCGTGTTTTAGATGTTCTTTCTCCCAGGAAGAGAGTGAAAGAGGGTTGAGCATCTTGGAAAGGACAGTAGCTTTCTTTTTTTCTTTTTCCTTTTTAAAAGACAGGGTCTCTCTCTGTTGCCCTGTTGCTCTAGTCTAGGCTGGAGTGCAGTGGCGTGATCACAGCCCACTGCAACATGGAACTCCTGGGCTCAAGTGATCCTCCCACCTCAGCCTCCTGAGTAGCTGGGACTACAGGTGTACCACCACATCTGGTTAATTTTTTTTGTTTTTTGTAGAAATGGGTTCTTGCTACGTTGCCCATGCTGGTCTCAAACTCCTGGCCTCAAGCGATCCTCCCACAGTGCTGGGATTATAGGTGTGAGCCACTGCAGCCAGCCAAGACAGTGGCTTTATAAGAGAGCCAAGTTCTTTGATATCAAAGGCAATGTGTTGCACATAGAACTTAAATTTTGTGTAGTTCTATCAACGTGGAGTAAATGCATTGGTGTAATATCTGAAATAAATTTAGGCCAGCTTGATTTCAGGCATTTTTTTTTCCTGGGGGAAAAAAGGATTGTGCTGCTTAGATTCACACTCAGCATTTAATCAGTGCCTTCTGTCTACCTCACACTACGCTAAGTGTGGACATCATCTTACGTAATCCTCACAAGAGACCTGAGAGTAGCTGTGATTACCCCATTTTATAGGCACGGACCCTGAGGACCAGGAAAATCGAGAGATGGACTATTTGCAGTCACTGCAGGGAGCAAGGCAGGAGAGAAATGTTTAATTGCAGGGGAGGGTTTTAAGTCAGACTAGTGTGACTATTAGATGTTGGGACGGATCATTTGTGGGAGACCGTGGGCTGGCTCCTTGGGTAGGAGAGGTCAGAGGTTCTGAGGAGCAGAGTCCTGAAGGTGTGAGTACCTGGTGGGAGGGCAGGGGGACATGTGGGGAGACCCAGGCAAATGCAAGAGGAACTATGACCTGAAAAAGCCCCAAGGAAGCCCATGGAAGGGCCACCCTCCCCTGGCTGCTGAGTTGGGCAGGCTATTGTTTTCAATGGTGATTTCCAATAACTTTCCACCTTGGCAGAAATCAAGCCCAGTGAGTGACTCCTGCCTGTAATTGGCATGGGCCACTTCCGGTTCTGGTGCGTGTGACTAGGCCACTTGCTTTGTGTTTAACCCCTTCCGCCACATACATCTGACCCCCCCACCCCCTCCCATACATACAAAGAGCGAGCGAATGACCCGGCCTCACGCGGGGTGTGCTGTGTGTAAAAATACATGGGGTTGAGCCATTTCCTGCTGCTTCCGTTGTTGCGTGGTGATAAGACACTGGAGACTCGGGTGTGGACAGAGATCCTCCGACAGGCCAAGGGGGGCCGGGCCCCGGCCTGGCGCTTCCATCCGACCTTGCACTTCCCATCTCTCCTATCTTCTGGGACCTTTCCTTCCTTTCTCTCCCTCCCCCTCATCCTTTCTCGGCCTCTCTTCTCCTTTCCTTGTCTCCCTGAGTTTTGTGCCGCCCCGATGTGCTTGGGAAGCCGGACTGTCTGGTGGGGACTGAAGGGGGCTGTCATTTCCTTCCTCTGCGTTCCCTCCCTGCAAAGCTGGGCCGCCAACACCCCCACGCCCCCAGACTGGCCCCTGCGTCCCTTGGCCTGTGAGTTACCTCTGGGGCTTCAGTCCTCGGGGACCTGGCCGGCAGGGCGGGTGGGCGTGTGCTCGTCTCCCGGCTCTGGGAGGCTGGGAAGGGCCGCGTGCTCCTGCCACCATGAAGCGGAAGAGGTCGCGAACCACCATAGAGAGCTGGAAGGTACGGAGGGGCCCGGGAGAGGTGTCAGCAGAGGTGAGGTGGCCTGTGGAGCTGTGTCAACGAAGACAGACAGGGTGGGGAAGGCAGGGACATGTGGTGCCCAGGTGTAGGCTTTGGTCAGCTCTCAGGGAGTTGCCTGCTCAAGGCAGGAGCCTTATGGGGAGGTTGAGTCCAGAGAGACAGTTTGTCGCATTGCTGAGAAATTGAGCCGTCAGGCTTCAGTGAGGCCTCAGACCTGCTTGGTCCATGTGCTGGAGCAGTGAGAGGTCTGGGCTGGAGATTCTGTGTTTTCTCAGCTGTGTGTCCCTGAGCAACTTGCTTGACCTCCCTGGGCCAAAGGGGGAGCAGATCTGCCTAGACCGCATTTGAGGGATGCTACGGGGACTGGGTAGAGAGCAGATGTGAGACCTCTTCGTGAGTTGCCAGCAGCTGTAAGGGAGCCCTGCTGTGGGGGTCGTTGTATTCTTTTGAACTCTCTTTCCCTGAAGTTTCTTATTCACCTTGCACCCATTTTCCAGGTAGAAAAACCAAGTCCAGAGGCGTCCAGGGGCACGCCCTCGGGCTCATGATTTATCCCTGCTTCCTCTGCTTGCCTCCTTCCCCAGGTCGACAAGGGTGACCTCGTGGCGCTGAGCCTCCCTTGCGGCCCCGGCCATGGCGACACGGACGGCCCCATCAGCCTGGACGTGCCGGATGGGGCACCCGACCCCCAGCGGACCAAGGCCGCCATCGACCACCTGCACCAGAAGATCCTGAAGATCACGGAGCAGATCAAGATCGAGCAGGAGGCGCGCGACGACAACGTGGCAGAGTACCTGAAGCTGGCCAACAACGCGGACAAGCAGCAGGCGTCGCGCATCAAGCAGGTGTTCGAGAAGAAGAACCAGAAGTCGGCGCAGACCATCGCTCAGCTGCACAAGAAGCTGGAGCACTACCGCCGGCGCCTCAAGGAGATCGAGCAGAACGGGCCCTCGCGGCAGCCCAAGGACGTGCTGCGGGACATGCAGCAGGGGCTCAAGGACGTGGGCGCCAACGTGCGCGCGGGCATCAGTGGCTTCGGGGGCGGCGTGGTGGAGGGCGTCAAGGGCAGCCTGTCGGGCCTCTCGCAGGCCACCCACACCGCCGTGGTGTCCAAGCCCCGGGAGTTCGCCAGCCTGATCCGCAACAAGTTCGGCAGTGCCGACAACATCGCCCACTTGAAGGACCCTCTGGAAGACGGGCCCCCCGAGGAGGCAGCCCGGGCGCTGAGCGGCAGCGCCACGCTCGTGTCCAGCCCCAAGTACGGCAGCGACGACGAGTGCTCCAGCGCCAGCGCCAGCTCCGCGGGGGCGGGCAGCAACTCCGGGGCGGGGCCCGGCGGGGCGCTGGGGAGCCCCAAGTCCAACACGCTGTATGGCGCCCCTGGGAACCTGGACGCTCTGCTGGAGGAGCTGCGGGAGATCAAGGAGGGACAGGCACACCTGGAGGACTCCATGGAGGACCTGAAGACTCAGCTGCAGAGGGACTACACCTACATGACCCAGTGCCTGCAGGAGGAGCGCTACAGGTGGGTGCCCGAGCGGCCCCCTGCTGCCCCACCGGGCTCTGCGGTGAGGCGAGGAGCACCAGGTTTCAGAATCAGGGTTGTGGAGGCAGACGGAGGAGCGTCTAGAAGGGTCTGGGCTGCTGGGAGGGCCCGGGAGGAGGCCCTGAGGAGCCTTTCTCCAGACTGGTCAGGGCAGCCGGAAGACAGGATTGCGGGGTCTAGGGAAGGAAGGTTCTGCCCATCTCAGGATGATTTGAGGACCCCTGTCTGGATTGTTATATGGTTAGTGTACAGAAGGGGAAACTGAGGCAGAGACCAGCTGCATGGCCTCTCAGCTGGGAAGACTCTAGAGCCAGATTACTTGCATTCACATCTCAGCTCTATTATTTACTGTGCACCTTGAGCAAACTAGATAACACTCCCTGCGCCTGGTTTCCTTGTCCGTGAAGTGGGGATAACATTGATCCCTGCCTTATAGGGTGAGTCCAAACCCGGATAGTCACATATGTAATAGTCACATATGTAAATGTGCAGCATGAGACGTTTGAACATCCAGGTGAAGCCCTAAGGTCATCCAGAATGAAGCTGGTGTCTCGCCCGCTCTCCTTCCTGCCCCCTTCCCTCCTGCCTCCCTTTCTCCTTGCCTCGGGCCCTGCTCTGCCACTGGCTCTGGGCCTCTTGTCTGGTGCTTGGCACTTGCTCCCTGGGGTTTAGGGGGATCTTTTCCTTATTTAGCACTTTTTCTTCTTTATAAGAAAAGAGTGAAGGAGGCTTGGAAAATTGAGGGGGAACCCTGCCTAAAAACTCACCACTCTCCTACAATAGTTGTCTGGTGACATTTTGTGCCTTCGGAGCAGGGACCGTGTCCTCCCCATCCGTGTGTCCCTGGTACCCAGGAGAGCATCTCAGCCCAGGGCTTCAGAGCCCAGGTTGACGTCAGTTGGTCCTTAACTGCTCCATTCACGAGCTGTGTGACCGCAGGCGGGTCCCTTAGCCTCTGTGCTTCAGCTGTGTCCTCTCAGCAGCGGGGGTGGCGTGAGTACTCATCTCCCGGGGATCCCGCGAGGTGATGTGGGTGAAGCGTGTAAGGAGTGCTGTGTACATAGTAGCTTCCATTGTTGTTGCTGTTAAAATTAGAACAGGACTGGACACGTGGGGTGAGCTGAGTCATTGTTTGTTCAGAGAATGAATGAGTCGGCTCTGGGGGAGAAGGGCCGCTTGGGGTGCCAGGACCGGTGTCACTCCTTCTCCCTCTGCCAGGTACGAGCGGCTGGAGGAGCAGCTCAACGACCTGACCGAGCTTCACCAGAATGAGATGACCAACCTGAAGCAGGAGCTGGCCAGCATGGAGGAGAAGGTGGCCTACCAGTCCTACGAGAGGGCTCGGGACATCCAGGTACGGCTGGGGGCGACCTGGAAAGGTCCCTGCCGTGCTGGGAGAGCTGGCAGCAGCAGAGGGTCGGAGTTCTTATCTCGCGGGGGATGGCGGGCACAGGCTGGGCCGTTGGCGGGGCAGATAGGCACACGGATAGAGAGGGTGGCATGGGATGGGGCGGAGATAAGGGCGAGGCAGGCCTGAAGCCCACAGCGTGCACTGTGGGAAGGCCGAGGGCCGCCCGCGCCCCCTCCTCCTTGGTGGCAGCCCTGCAGATGAGTCATTGGAACTGCCAGGCTCTAGCCTGCCCCAAGACGGAGCTGGGAGTGGGCCAGCTCCTCTCCTCCTCCCTGTTAATCAAGACTCCCGTTTCCTAGCGTCCTCCCCAGACCGTCATCATTACAGGGCTCTGCCCGCAGCTACTGCTGCTCAACCTGCTCCCCTCCTGGCCTTTGGAGAGGGGACCCTGTGTATTACCACCTTCTTGGAGGGGCAGGCAGGGCTTGGCCTAGGGGTCCTGCTGGTGCCAAGCTCCCATGTGCCAACCCCTGCACCCCTGCAGGAGGCCGTGGAGTCCTGCCTGACCCGGGTCACCAAGCTGGAGCTGCAGCAGCAGCAGCAGCAGGTGGTGCAGCTGGAGGGCGTGGAGAACGCCAACGCGCGGGCGCTGCTGGGCAAGTTCATCAACGTGATCCTGGCGCTCATGGCCGTGCTGCTGGTGTTCGTGTCCACCATCGCCAACTTCATCACACCCCTCATGAAGACGCGCCTGCGCATCACCAGCACCGCCCTCCTGGTCCTCGTCCTGTTCCTCCTCTGGAAGCACTGGGACTCCCTCACCTACCTCCTGGAGCACGTGTTGCTGCCCAGCTGAGTGGCCAGCCCGCCCCGACCCTGTGCTCTCCGGTCCCCGGCTGGCCACCTTCTCCAGGAGGGACCCTGGGGACTTCTTGGTGTTTCCGGTTTGGCCTCCTGCCCAGACTGTCCATTCCGGCAGCTCCTGCCCCCTTGTCTGTACTTGCTTCTGTCTGACACCTTCTCCCTGTCGGCCTGAAGGGAGTTTGGAGCACAGCCCCGGCTGGAGACGGTGCAGGCACCTGGGGCCAAATGGAGCAGAGGACACTGGGGTTGGGGTGTTTTGATTATTTATAGTCACACGAGGACTTTTCCCAGCTGACCTGGGGATGCCCCGGGTCAGGAAGGCCACTAAGAATAGGAGAAAGAGAGGGCTCTGCCTCAGCTTCCCTGGAGAAGAGTCCACCATGGAGAAGCCACGGTTCGCTCTGGTGGAGAAGGTCGGGATGAAGGCAAGAGAGCAAGGAAGGAGGCTCTGCCGGCCCCATGGGTACCGGGAAGGGAGGGGTCCCTCGGCTTCAGGTGCCTCCAGGGCCAGAGAGCAGGCTCAGAGCAGCTGCTGCGGAACTCGGTCCCCCACCCCTCTTCCCTCTAGAGCTGGTTTGAGGCTGGACCCTCCTGTGATTTGAAGGCTGCTGGCTCTGGAGGTCAGGTGCGATGTGGCTTTGGACTTGTGTTTTCCCTGCCGTTCCTTCTGCCTGTCGCTGGACCTGCTATTTTCAGGGAAACAGGTCCCAGGGGCCCTGAGCCTCAGCCTAAGCCCTTAGGCCTCTGGGAGCATGTTGGGTTTTATTTATTTATTTATTTGTCCCTTACCCCATATCTCCCCATCCTCCCCACTG
>VBSM01002937.1:6104428-6123250 GCA_008086735.1 Cheirogaleus medius
TCCTGTCTGGTGCTGGTTGATTAGGTCGTCTCTGTGGGAACCCCCGCGTCCCCCACCATGGCCACGCTCTCTGGGCAGCTCGGGCTGGGCCTCATCTGTTGGCTGAGGCCTTGTTCTTCCAGGGTCGACATTGAACAAGGCATCATCCACCCTTCCCGCCTCTCTTTGTGCAGCCACAGCTCTGGAGTAAGTGATGCTTCCGGGAGGGATGACATCCACCCATGCAGCCCTCCCAGAGTGCTCTCCGGGTGGAGAGGAATTGGAGGAGAGACTTCCATAGCCTTAGCGTGGAGCAGATGAGCTGCCCGAGGCCTGGACGACGGCAGTCGCACCCAGCTGTGGCCACGAGAGGGCAGCAGAGTCCTTACTCTAAGCCCTTCTCAGGGTTCAGTCCCAAAGAGGGCCAGCTGCTGGAGTTGTCATAGCTCGGCCTTGCGGGTGCCATGCGGCCGGAGCACATGGCACCTGCTCTCTGGGAGCTGGAGCACCGTGTTGTGCATAGCGACCAGGTTCTCAGTGTGCGCTCTGTGGCTGCAGCCCCCACCCCTGGCGATTCCCACAGAAGGACCTGGATTCCCAGCAGGAACCCCACGGGAGTTTAGGAGAGGCCACCTGAGTCTCCCCACTGGAGGAAGGAGGAGGAGGAGGAGATGCTGACCTCCAGCGTCATGGGAACAGGAGGGCTTGTGGGAAAGCACCCAGCCCGGAGCCAGAGACCTGAGTCCTGGCCCGTAATTAGTGCACCTGCAGCCAGCTCACATCCCCTCTCTGGCCTCAGTTTCCACATCTGTAATATAGGCTGCGAATATTCCGCGGTTCTGCTGTATTTGTGGCCTCGGGCTCCAGTGGACTCCAAGAGTCACGGACAGTGGCCTAACTGGATTGAGAAGACGCTGTGCTGGCGCCACAGGTAGGGTGGCATCGACCCTGTGACGTCTTCACCCTCTGTACAATGTAGAAGTTGCACAGATGACCTTACCGGCACCTTCCAACAGTGTCATTCCGGGATCCTGCACACGCCTCCCTTGGGAGCCGCAGGTGGCCTGGAGCCCACATTCCTGGGCCCCAGGTGGGGGGTGGCTGTGCCAGACTGCAGACATTTCCCACATTCCTCCCTAAGGTCAGGTGCCTTCCCCGAATTGAATGTCACTGCCAGCCACAGTGCACACTGAGAGGGAGGAGGAAGGGGGTGGGGGTTGGTCATTCTTAGCTGATCCTGAGGCTGCAAAGCAAACCCAGGAGGTTGGGGGAGGTCAGCCCTGGCTGGGTCATCTATAGTAAGCACAGAACACCAGCCTGTGTGTGCCCCATCGTGACAGCGTGTCTGGTAAAGCCCGGCTTGTCTGGGAGTTGGGTTTTGTTCCTCAACGGTTGCTGATGCTTCCTTGTTTGTGTCTGCGCCTCAGCCCCGTCTGTAAAAGGGGGTGAGTTACCTCCACCCCTCCCCAGGCTCCTCCTCCCACCTGGGGTTCACTAGGTGAGACGTTGATCTGCCAGAGACCATCCTCCTCCAGGCTGCAGGACCAGCAGGCAGGCCCTGCCCGGAGCATCTGCCCTGCAGGTCCCAGCCCCTCCCCTGGGGGCCGGAGGGCTCAGCGGGCCCCTGCACTCCCGCCAGCCCGGGTCTGTCCAGGGTGGAGGCAGCTGGGAATTCATCTCCACCTGGAGCCGGCGCTGCTTTGCTCCGGCAGCACCCAGCAGGCAGGTGGCTGGCCTGGGCGGGCGTGTTTACCGTGCCCGTGCAGCGCTGGCATCCCCTGCCAGCCTTGTTGGAACTGTGGAGCTGCAACAGGTGCGGCGTGGCAAACACTGAAGCCAGCACTGGCCAGCGGGAGGGGACTTAACCCCTGGCAGCCCGGATCCAGTGTGGTGGTTCTGGGCTGCAGAGAGAGCGAGGGGAGGAGGAGAGACTTGGGGCCACAGGGTGGGAGAAGAGGGGAGCTGTAGCTGGGGCACCCGGAGGGGTCTTCATGGCAGGCTTAGTTCCCCCTTAAGTGAAGTCTGGACCCCAATATGAAGGGGCTGGCAGACCGGGGCTCAAATCCCAGCGCTGCCACTCACCTTGCACAAGGTTCTAGCTGCTCTCAAGCCAGTCTCCTCATCTGCCAGGAGGAATGGAAATGACATTGGCTCACAGGAGACATGACATCCTGCATGTTCCTGACCCCGTAGGATGTTCAAATGTGGAACTGCTCAGAGAGGTCTAAAGTCGACGCTACAGAGCCGTGCAGGCTGAGGGTGACTGAGTGGGTCTCAGCCCCCTGAAGGCCCCGTACAGGCCCTCGTGGTCCCACTTCCTGGGAGCCCGGAGCCTGCTTATCCCCACTGGCCGCTCCCCTCAATCTGGTAGCCAAAGCCAGCCACGTCCCAAGAGGCCAAGCCGCAGCTTGAGCGAGGATGGGTTTGGCCTGCCTGGCCCCAGCTGACTGTCCCCACCCTGGCCTTGTGAGTGTATCATTGTGTGGGGTCCCTCCCATCCTCTGACTGTGGTCCCAGGCATGGGGTCTGGGAACGAGCAGGAATCAGCATCGGGAGGCCTGGGTCTGAGACTGTGAAGCCATGTGTCTCAGTTTCCCTACCTAGAACACGGGGATAATGATGCCTGTGCCATTTAACCAACAGGACACTGGTGAGGCTCAGAGATGACAGGAGTGAGTGCCTGCCCCATAGCACCCTCAGATCTCCCCCTAGGGGAGCTACCTGTCAGGATGCTGCCAAGCCATCTGGGGCCCCCAGGAAGGGCTCTGATCTGCCACAGGACAGGGCTGGGCAGGACTTGGAGAAGTGGCCAGCAGGGACCCCTGGCCTGAACGCTTGCAGCCAACCTCCACATGCAGGTGGAAGGAGGAAGCCCGGCCCCCACCAGGCCTGCTGGGACGGAGTGTGGGGAGGGAGGGGAGGCTGGGACTTGTCTTGGCACATCCAGACCTGCTGGCAGGTCCTGAGTCACCCGGGCAGCCAGAAGGGCAGTCTGGTGGTGACAGCAGCACTGCCTCCCGTACCAGGAGCCTCCCAGGAGAGCACTCCCTCCCTGGCGACAGTCCCTGCTGTTGGTCCCCCTGGCCCCGAAAGGCCGACAGTCCAGAAGCAGCATCCTGGGCCCAGCGCTGCCTCCATCGTGCCCCCGCCTCCAGGTAGCCATCCGCCAAGCTGGCTCTGATTCCAAAAGCGCTAGAGGTGACTCTGTGGGATCTGGGTGCCCAGGCTCTGCACCCCGCCAACCTCCCAGGCTAAAGGTTCTTTGTCGCCTTACTTTGGTTATTTGCAGCGATGTCAGCTCACTGAAGACAAGCAAAAGCAAACACTTAGAAAGATCCGAGTGCCCCCTGGCTGGTCTGGGGGCTCTGATCTCTGCTTTCCTGCAGGAAGAAGAGTCCTCCCAGAACCAACCTAGGTAGGAAACCGCCCATTTCTGCCCGGAGCTGTCTCTGGCTATAACTGGAGTCGGGGCCTCCTGTCTTTTTAATAGTTGAGGTCAGCCCCAGGCACCCAGACTTGGGGTGGAGGTGGGGAAGAGAGGATTTCCCATGAAACTGGTCGTTAAATGAACTCATGCAAGAGACAAGTCACCAACACACACCTGTAACGTGTTTCTGACTGGTGTCCTCCTCACCTTCTCAGCCAGGTGGGGCAGGGCCAGGCCAGGGACGGGAAGACCCAAGAGATGGCCTGCTGGCTGCCAGGGGAAAAGGGGCCAAGGAGGGGTCCCCTTCCTGCTTCCCCATTTCCTCCTCTGCTGGTCTTAGAGCTCCTTGTGGCTTGGCAGGCTGGAGTCCAGGCGTGTGATCCCCAAGCCACCCAGCTTTAGGTTCAATTAAAGTCCAGAAATACAGTTTTGATCTCTGGCTCTGTGTCAGGCACTGGAGACACAGGGACCCTGTCCTCATGGAGCTCATGAGCTAGTGGGGACACACACACACACCCCACTGATACAGAGGTGGGCAGAGATCAACTCTGCCACAGGGCCTGGGGGGCCGTTCACAGGAGCACGTGCTGACAGTGGTCACGGTGGTAGGGAGTGACAACGGGCTGGGTCCTGTGCTCCGACCACCACAGGGGTCCCCACTGCTGGCCGCCCAGGCCCATGAGGAGCACGAGGTGAGGACTGGAGTGAGATTTGGGCTCCCCTGGCCTCCCTCTTCCTCTCCCCCGGGGGTGGGGCTAAAGACGAAAGAGGTACCAGGTTCCCCCTCTCTGCTTGGCAGCTGCAAGGTTACAAAGGAGGCGGCTTCCACGCCGGGCCACTGTCTCCTCTGGTATGATTTGAGGGTGTGTGGGAAGGCCCCACCCCGGCCCAGAGTCATGGCAATATGAATCCTTTTTCTGTCTAGGACCTTACAGCTAACAAATGCTTTCTGTGCGCTCTGATT
Source organism: Cheirogaleus medius (assembly GCA_008086735.1). Taxonomy (NCBI): domain Eukaryota; kingdom Metazoa; phylum Chordata; class Mammalia; order Primates; family Cheirogaleidae; genus Cheirogaleus; species Cheirogaleus medius. The sequence goes on from VBSM01002937.1 coordinate 6,108,799, forward strand.
CATTTTATCCTCACAAGAACCCTGGAAGGTGGCCAGAGAGGTGTCATTAGACTCCATTTCACAGATGAGCAAGCTGAGTCCCAGAGAGATGATGGCAGGAACTCGCTCTCGGACACACAGCTGGCGCACGGTGGACCCAGGACGGACCCAGCTTTGCCGACAGTGCCGTTGCCCCAGACTGAAGCCTGGCCAGCCGCTGTCGGGTTAAGCATTGCTCCTTCCTGTACCAGTGCAGCCGCCCCTCGGCGAGGGCAAATCCCGCACCATTCTCCTCTTAGTATGAATTAGTCCATCCCACCGAACACTTCCCTGCTCTGCAGGAGACAGAAAAGGTTGAAGTTTGGGAAGTTAACAATAACAACCACCTTCAAAGAGGCAGAAAGGGAAGACAAGACTTCTACAGAGTCCATTGACTTTCTATTTTTCCCCCCAAATAGAAAGTCCTTTTAGGGTTAGGGTTAGGGTTCTTTAGCCATGAGCTTCACTCAGACCCCAGAGGGGAAAGGCTGGAGGGGTGTCCAAAGAACCATTCATTCTCCTGTCCGTCAACCCGCAGGAGTGTCTTCTGCCTTGCATGGGAGATGAGGGACGCAGGGGTGCGCTTGACAGACTCCCTCTCTTTGAACATCTCGAAATCTATCCCGAAAGAGAGAAAAATAGGTCGAAGGCAACACAGCTTGGTGACTGCCAACATGGAGTCAGGATCCGAGGAAGAGCACAGAGCCACTAAGGCCACACGCTTTTCACCCACTCCAGCACCTCGTCAGCCTTCCAGCCAGAGAGTCCTTTCTGTCACCTCTGAAACCTCTGAAACCTTCAGTTTCCCTCGCCCAGCAGGGCCCGGTACACCTGACCGTGGCTGATGATCCCACCCTAGATCTCAGCAGCTAGAAGACAGACTCTTACAGACTCTCTGGCTGATAACTCCCATCATACAGATTAAGAAACTGAGGCCCAGAAAGGGGAGGTGACCCATCCAGGATCCCCCGGCAGGGGTGCCAAGCCTGGGTTCTCACCCACTGGAGCTGCTTCCACCACGGCGCAAGCACGCACACCGGGAGGGGCTGGCTGGAGGAAGGGAGAGGGACCCTGTCTCCACGCTGAACAGAGGACACTGAGAAGCCAGGGTGGGGACAGGGGAGGGGAGAAAGCACGTGTCAGCCGGGACGCAGCCGGTGACGAGGCGGGAGGCTCACTCCAGCACCGTCATTCATGGTCTGTCTTACCACACTCCTGAAAGGCAGGGCCGTGGAGATTTAAATTTGTCAGAATTAACTACAATTCAAAGCTCAGCTCCTTGGCTGCTCTAGCCACAGTCGAGTGCCCGGCAGCCACCGCGGCTGGTGATGGTGGTCTTGGCGGGACGGGAGCGTTCCCAGTGCGGCCGGACATCCTGTTCCCACGTGCTGCGCTAGACCGTTCTCCTGTGCTATCTCGTTTAAAGACTATTTCTCTAGTTTCGCTGATGCATGTGTGTTGCAGAGAACTGAACAAGGAAACTGGATTCGTAGTGGTCCCCACCTACTGTTAGCATTTGACATGGGTCTTTCCAGTCTTTACTCTTCATTGGAAAGAAAATCCAAATAATGCACAGTCATAGTGAAAGATGCAAACGCTCTGGGGGCACAGAGAGTAAAAATGTTGTCCTTTAACCCCCTCCCCAGATGCCAGCCCTGGGCACACATTCGTCTTGAGTCTGAGCCCTCACCCCCACTTCCCACCCCATCCCATGGCACCGGGGACCCCGTTTAACCACAGAACCTCCATTTTGCTCGCCCCACCTGTTGTTCAAGACTCCAGTCCACTGCCCCAGATGCAGCTGAGTGTCCTGGGGGTGGGGGCAGGTCCCTGCACTCAGACCCTCATCAGCGTCCTCTGCCTGAGAAGTCCCTCCCTCCTGTCCCCACCAGCCCTGTTCCCTGCACCCTGCAAGGCCAGGGCAGGGCCCAAGGGAAGGGCACCGTGGCCTTTAATCTCACCTCCTTCCTTTCTCGCATGCATGGCAGCCAGTAGCAGTCCAACGAGCTGTCAAAAGCGGGGCAGTTGCGACCCAAGCTCTCTAGGTCTCAGTTTTTGCACATGAAGAAAGGAAAGTTGTAGGGGAGGCAAACCCGGGCCTCTGCCCTCCTAGGGTCCTCAGCTGGGCCTGGGGATTAAGTTGACATAAGACAGATCAACAGGAGAAGAGCACGCAGGTCTTATTTTATGTGCACATGGATGTCCTCTCAAGAAAATGAGGACCCAACGCCAATGCCACTGCCCATGCCTGAAGCCGGACAAGCCACCGTGCGGTTAAGCACTGTTCCTTCGTAGACAAGGACAGGCGCCCTCGGAGGGGGTCAGACCTGCACCTCTCTCCTCTTTGTATTAATTAAGAAGAAGTGCCAAACCCCAAATGTGCATATCATAGGTTGAACAGAGAATAGCAGTTGCGGAAAAGTAGCTAAAATGTACAGGGAGGCTGAGGAAGCCGGGTTATTTAACAAGGCCTGGCTGTACAGATTTTTCTCAGCCCCAACTCCCTGTCTCTGGGGACAAGAATGTTTCTTCTCGTCTGATACAGGGAGAAAGGAGGAGGTCAGAGTGTCCCTTTTATATCAGCTGTTTTTCAAATGCCTGGTGCCGAAGTGGCGTATTTTGGGGTGGCATATTTTGTCCGTCTTCGGAGATAAATGGGATGATACATGCGAGACATTTTGCATGTGCGATGCTTATTACTGTCACTTTACAGGTGAGAAAACTAGGGCTCAAGGAGATCCAGGCACCTCTCAGGGTGCTGCCGGCAGGAGGTTGAGAAACGCAGGTTCTAGCATATGTGTTTGGCTGCAAAGCCCACGCTGCTGCCCACGGGTGCCTGATTCCTGTCCCACCTCACCCGCTAAGCGCCAGAACATCTTCCTTCTGCCCAAACAGAAGAAGTGAAGCCGCAACAGAGGCAGCAGCAGGGGAGCTAGAAGGGGCCCCAAACCTCAGACTGATCCTAAGCTGGAGGCCTGCGGGGAGGCCTGGGAGCTAAGCAGTCCCCTTCCACGGAGTCCTCTGTCCCCCACCTGCCCACTGCAACCTGGGCACGCCTGCTGCAGGTGTCTGACCTCTGTGGACCTCGGTTTCCCCAAATGTGTAACCCTGACAGCCTGTCATGCTGTGCTTCTGTGACCCCCACCCAAGGAGACATCAGGGACCCCGACTCTGGCTTGACCGAGAGCAGAATGTAGGCTCTGCCACTCAGGCCAGACCAGGCTCGGGAGGAGGAAGGGGGTACCGTGGGCACTGACCCAGAGTTACCCTGCTCTCTCCAGGCTTCCCCGGGGCCCTCAGCGAGGGTGGGGTGCTCGACAGGCCTGCTAGGTGAGAGCAGGTTTGGAAGGAGGCTTAGGTAGGGTGCGGTGGGAGGGTGCGCCTCCCCGGCTCCGATGTGATCACGGGAGAGGGGCACGCCTGCCTGCTTCCTCCGCCGTGCCAGACAGGGCAGGGCCGCTCCTCACATGGTCTGGGCCTCCAGGCTCCTTGGCGGGACCACCCCAAGTCCCTTAGCAAGGTGTGAGCCCCTGGACACCCTCCCCTCCACACCCATCCAATGCCAGCTCACCAGCCTGCCCTGCTGGGTGGAGGGCGAGGAGGGCAGGGGACCCACATCCCAGCTGTCCCCAGAGTTGTGAGGACAAGGGTGGGGAACCTGTCCTCACAAGCCCAGCTGGCCAGAAGCCTTGTCTCCCCCTGCCGCCTCCCCCAGAGGGAGCAGGAACAGACAATGGCCATGGGTGACTCACCAATGAGCCATCGTTCATCCCCACCCCTCTGGCCTCCGCCGGGCTGGAGACCCGTCTTCCGGGGCTGCCGGTTCCCCCTTGCTGTGCAAGACCACATCAGGGCCGAGGAGTGTGATCCAGTAGGGAGGGACTGCAGTGGACCCAGGCAGTCAGAGCAGATAGTAACCCCTGGGGCCCAGGTCTGGCCTCTTTCCCCTGCCCTGCCCCATAATGCATCACTCACTCTCCCAAACCACAGGTCATTGTCATTTCTTCCTGCCCTTATTGGACAGAGCTTGGATCCTGTCTGCAATTTATTCCTTCCTGCAACATATGGATCAGTGGGGAGTCCCATTTCACTCCAGGTGGGACAAGGCTCACTGTTAGAAAGTATTTCCTTTTGCTAAGTTACTATCTGCCTCCCTGTAGAATCCACCAGGCAGCACTTCAAGAATTTAGTGTCCACTCCCAATCCCCATGTCTCCTGTGTTCTTTGCTATAAGCTAAATACCCTCATTTCTTTCAGCTGTCCCTCCTAAAACACGCTTTCACAGGCCTTTTGACAGCTCGGCCTATGTCCTCTGGAAACATTTCCATTTATCCAGGTTCTTTGTACAACGCAGTGTCCTGAACAGAGTATGGCGCTCCAGCTAAGATCAGGCTAGCATAGAGGGTGGGAATAAATGTCACCCAGGCTCTGGTACTTGCAGATCTCATGAGCTCTGTGGCTTGCTGGCCTGCACTGAACTCGGCGTCAGCGAAAACCTCCATGGTGCTGTTGGACCCCTGGGCCAGGCCCATGCTGAGCAGGTGTGCTGAGGTCACCCCAGCCTGATGACTATGGCCTCCAAGGATTCGGAGGCCCCTCTGCCTACTGGGGGTGGGGTGGGGTTTCCTGGCAGACGACCTCCCGTGGAGGGAGCCTCCAGGCTCAGACAGTGGCTCTTCACAGGTTTTCAGTTGTGGATTCCCTTGTGGGTCTGATGAAAACTCTTCCCAGAAAAATGTACCTACTTGAAAATCCCGCATATGACACCAGGGATCTCTCCAGACCACTGGCTCAGAGAGAATCTCCATCTGGAAGTCACGCCCCCAAAATAAACTCTGAGACAGCTTCCCTGTTCCAACTGTGGGACTCAGGGCGCATTCAAAGTCATAGCCTCTTTCACTAGTGTTGTGCTCGACAGCTCAAGTTGTACATCCACATGCATCACCTGCGACAGACCCTGTTATAATCCAGAGTCTGATTATAATTGTGTGAATAGGAGGCAAGGCCCAGAGAGGTCCAGCGACTTACCCGAGGTCACATGGCCAGTCTAGGCAGAGTCACCCCAGACTCTCCTACCCACGTGGGGCCTCAGAGAAGCCTGACACAGTCTGTCCACCGGTGCAGAAGATACAAGGAAAGGCTGCACTGGCTGCCGGGGAGACTGGTCTGGGCTGTGCCTAGCTGGCTCCCGCTGCTCCGCGGAGGCACACCCCGCGTGGCCTCGGTGGTGAGCTGTGGCTTTAGCAGCCTTCCTCCTGGCAGAGGCACAGAAGGGGCCGGGCTGCCAGGCTGCGGCTTGTCAGAGGGGAGGGACAAGAGAAGAAACCGGGCCTGGATCCCAAAGCCCAGGAACTCAGGGGACAGAGAAAGAGCCCCTGGCCCCTGCCTGTCCCAAGAAAGCAGACACCTCCCTGGGCAGGAGCACACACCCAGGGAGGGAGTGGGAGTCGGACAGAGGGCTACGCGCTGGGTGCGTGAGGTTTACGCACGGGCGCCACGCTTGACCACGTGGGGTCAGTTTTCAAATTTCCAAGGATTTCTTCCTGCCTACAAACCTCTCTCCTTGACCCAGAAAACTCTACAGCCTGCAAGGCCCAACTTCCTCCCTCCACAAAGCTCTCCCAAGTGCCTGGTGGCAAAGGGGCTTGCTCCCTGCCCAAGGCCCTGTGGACCCTGCGCAGGCGCTGTCTGGTCACCGTCCAACTCCTCCAAAGACCGTGCCTGTGGCAGGCTGGGGCTCTGGACTCGACATCTCTCCCCTGTCCCTGGCAGTAGGGGCTCAAAGGCCTTTGTTCAATTCTGCCTGCGCTTGTTCTGGGACTTAGACCAAATCTAAAATCTCTATGGTCAAAGGCGGCCAGCCCCGCACCAGCCATTCCTGCTTAGGTGGAAGCCAGTCGTGACCCTTAGAGAGCCTCTGAAGAAGCACCTAACAGCTGTTCTCAGGTTGTGATGGGTGAAGGAGAAAGTTCAGGGGAAAAAAACAAACCTGTCATTCTTTTGTCTTTCCCCAAACCGGATTATTTTCCTTTTGCTCCAGCTGGCAAAGATGTCTGGGCAGAGAAAAGTTCCGGAGCTCGGAGTGTCCCTCTGCATGCAGCTGGGCGAGTCCCCATCCTCTGCTGTTTCGCAGCCTAGGCTCGGGCAGAGGAGTTGCTGAGAGAGGGGCGCAGGCTTGCAGGCCGCTGCTTGGGCCTGTGACGATTAACTCTTATCACAGTGAATCCATGAATTCCTACTGGTTTATCACAGTGAATCCATGAATTCCTATTGGTTTATCACAGTGAATTCATGAATTCCTATTGGTTGTAGGTATGTCTCTTCCACCACGGGACTTCCAGGCTCTGAAGGGCAGGGACCACATTTTATTCAATTCAGGATCTCCAGGGCCTGGCACAATGCCAAGCACACAGTAAATGCTCAATAAATGTTACAAAGACAAAATGCACTGCAACCTCACTGCCAGCCTGATTCGAAGCACCCCTGTCTCTCTTAATGGAAAGAGTATCTTGGAGCTTTCCTTGTTGACCCAAGAAGTGACCATCATCGGCCCCTCCTCCCTCGGTTCTCTAGAGGGAAGAGCTCTTCTCCTCTGGGCTGCTCCCCAGCCCCCCAGGCCACTTCTTTGTTTGTCTGTTTATTTCCAGCCCCAAATATGCCTCTTAGGTTTTCCTGCCCCCTGGCCTGAAGCTCCAACCATCCCAGCACCACCTCTGCTCTGCCCCACCCAGACCTTGGGATTCGAGATTCGCTCCCCAGCTTCTGACAGCCTTCACCCTTACCACAACCATAACTATTTTTAGCACAGCACGAGGGAGAAGGGAGCTGAATGACCTCACCACCTCATGTTTTTGACACCCTCCAGAGACCTCAGTCCCCTGTCCCCACCTGGTGTCACTTCCTCCTTTTAATAACAATGCTGACACCCTGCACCCTGTTTCACTTCCACCACTTCCTGTGTTCTCTGCTCATCCTCTGGCTGCCTGGGTTTCTTGAGGGTGGGTGTGTCTTTGGCCCCGATGGGGGAAGGTCATGCCTCTTGACTGTAAACTCTAACCATAAGCATTTAAAGGCCTGACCCAGACATCCTCAGACACCTTCACCTTTCATAAAGCTCTCCAGAATAGGGAATTCAGCATCCTCCCCTGGATCAGGATCCCAATGTCTGAACCAAGTTCATCCTATTGTCCATCCTAAATCTCTCCTGCTGGTAGTGTTGCAGTTTTAGCAAATAAAAATACAGAACCCCCGTTTAAATTTGGATTTCAGATAAACAGGAATAGTTTTTTAGTTAAGTGTGTCCCATGCAACATTATATTATAATATTATTCACCTCATTTATCTGAAATTCACATGTAACTGGACATCCTCTCTTTTATCTGGCAGCCCTATCTGCTATATTCCTTCTCACAAGAGGAGCAGTTTGCAAGTGTTTTGAAGTCAGTACCCCTTTGCACTCTTAAAAATTATTGAGGACACCCAAAGAGCTTCTGTTTATGTGGATGAACGCTAGCTACTGATATTTACCATGTTAGAAATGAAAACAGAAAATTTTTAAATAGTTATTAACTTATTTTAGGATAACAATATTACTTGTTTATGAACAATAACCATATTTCCAAAACAAACAGACAAAAAAATTCATGCGAACAGTGGCATTGTTCTACTTTTTCTGCAAGTGATTTTTTTTCATTTTTAAATTTTTAATTGTGGTAAAAATCATAACAAAAAATGTGCCATCTTAACCACTTTTATGTGAACAGTTCAGTAGTGTTAAGTATAATCACATTGTAGTGTAGGCTTGGATTCTTATACCTCCTTCTGTATACAGTCTGTTGTAATATCACACACCGTGAAGTCTCTGGAAAACTCCACTGTATACTCATGAGAGAATGACAGTGACAAAGGCAAATGATGTTTTCATATTATTAGTAAAACAATTTTGACCGTGTATACCCTCTAAAATGATTTGGTTGAACCCCCAGGGGTTCCCTGGACCAGACTTTGAGAACAAGTGCTCTAGAGCCACGCCAGGGGCTACAGTGGTAATCAGTATCCACTCCTTCGCCCCTTAAGTTAATTTGGGCTGGGGATGTGTGGCATCACACATGTAATTAATCATTCCAAGTTGGTGCTTTTTTCTGAGACAGGTAGGTGGGGTGCAGGGAGGCTGAGGATGGATCTTGCCTAGTGCAGAAGTGGGATGGGGAGATGGGACTGCACCAGGGGGCCTCAGGTTGTGAGGTGGAGTTCTGCCTCCCCTTGAGGCTTTAAGCAGCCTCTATAGAAAGTCAGCCCCTGCAGACCCGGAGACAGAGTGGATGAGCCTGGTGGGAGCGTCAGCTCCCGGGGAACAGGGTCAATGAGCTGCCCCAGCCTGCCCCTGACCGTGGCTATCAAGGGAGGGGGTTGACAAGCCCCCCCTACTCCTGCCTGGCATGTGTCTGCCTGGTGTGGCCTCCACAGGTATTTCCTGCCGTGGCTGGTGGGGAGCAAGGCAAACATGGGTTGTGAGCAGAGACCTGGACCCTCACATCTCAGCTGAGAGCCTCATGGAAGAGCCTGCCTGCTTGGCAGGGTCTGGGCCAGGCACCTAGAACCCCATAGTTGGGGGGCTTATTCCTTGGCCGACCACCCCAGTGATGGATGAAAGAATGGAGACCGACAACAGCCAGCGTCCAATCCAGCCCATGTCTACACAAGCAGTCCCACCACGCCAACGCCACTGGGGCTGCAGCGGCTTCCTACATGCTTTCTGTGCCAGTCACACGCCCTTAGCACACTCACCTCTGTGCTGTTAACGACCATCCTGTAGGTGTTAGTTTATAGCCCCAACTTTATTACGTATAAATTCCTTGAGGGAGGGGAGCCACGGCCTAATTGCTTCTGTATTTTCCATGGCACCTAGAACAATATAAGGTCTCAGTAAACATGGATGGTTTATTAGGGAATGGGTTTTCACTGATTTAACTCTCAGATTCCCCTTTATAAGGGGCTGGGGCCAGGAAAGCAGGTGGAGGCCCTTTATTAAACATTTATTGAGTATCTGTTCTCACTCCCTAGGTTTTCTTTGGCGATGTATTGCTCACAAAGCAGGTTAAATGTGTTGTCTCATTTAATCCTTGCGGCAACGTGACGGCATGAGAAGACTGTGAAAGTGACCCTCTAAGGCACTGCTGTGTGCTCTGTGGAAGGAAGGAATGTGCTAGCCCAGCGAGGCTGTCTTTGCCGTGTCAAATGTGTGCACGGGGTGCTCTCCAGAGCTGCGCTGGGGAAGGGGACTGCCAGGTGTACCCTGGCAGAGAGGCAAAGACCATGCGGCCAGCTCTCCTCGCACCCCTCCCATGCTCTTCGAGTAAACTTCCCACTGAACTTTGGCTTCTCCGTGTGTACATTTACTACTGGCAGTGAGCGTCTCGCCAGCAGACCCAAGGATCTGGTTGGTTTGACACAGTTGTGTTTTTCATTATAAATCAATGCATTGGCACTTTGAATCCATGCCTCTCCTGGAGCCTCATGAGTTTGCTCCTGCGCCTCCTGGGCCTGTTGACAAAGAAGGTTTCTGAGCAGCAAAGTGAGGCCCAGACCCTGAATAGGAAAAAGGCCCCTGGGGAGGCCGGCCCACGGTGGGACACCCTTTTGGCAGGCCAGCCGGCTCTTCCCGGCATCCCCCTGCCTGTCCAGTGGCTTTCCCATTCAAAGGCAGCTGGCTGGTCCCTGGGCTGGGAGGCAGAGAAAGCCAGGGGGTCCCTTGCCAGAGAAGGGGTCCCTGCTAGTGGCTGGCCTGCTGCCAGTATGAAGCTGCTACTAACCAGGGACCCTCCATGGACAAAACCACAAGTGCTCAGTGATTGTAGCCAGCGGTCACAAACACTCACACTTTACAGGCCGGGTCTGGAGGGTGACTCAGAATCCAGCTGGGAGCTCTGGAGGTCACTGCGCCCTTACCCTAGCTTCTAGGGGAGCAGGGGGTTGGTCCCGCTGCAATAGCTGAGTGCCCTGCTGGCCGGAGCCCAGGTTAATGCGGCCTGGAGCTCGCATTCCGACCTTGGGGACAGAGCGGTTCGGAGGGGAGAGGAAAAGGCGCTGGCCGGGCCTAGCACCCCAGAGGCATGGCCAAACACTTCCATTAGGAAATGGGGTTTTTGGCCTCTTGGGCTGGGAAAATCCTGGCCGGTAGTGTCTGTTTATCAGCGAAGCTGAGTCAGACTGAAACCTATCTCCTAAAAAGCTCTGCTATTTCTAGAATTCCATCCGGTCAAAGCCAGCCCCAGGCTCCTTCCTTTTCCCTGGGGAATTCCTTTGTGGGAGGGTGGGGGGACAGAGGGAAGAGACTGGCCTTTTCCTAGACACTAAAACTTGAAATCTGAGTTTCTGCCCATTTATGGACTCGAAGCCCCCTCCCCCACCTAGCATGACTCATTCCCCCAGCTTGACCTAGTTGCCCCCAGAGAGGGGAAAGGGCGAAATTGAGAAGGTGGGATTAGCTCCGGGAGGGGGCCGGAGGCTAAAGAGAGAAAGGAAGAGACAGCTGGGGATTCCTGCGCAGAGATGGCACGGGGAGGATTTTAGAGCCTAAAGGGGGCAGAACGAGAAAGAGACAAAGATTTTTATCCCGGAGAGAAACGGCAATGCCCCCGGGCGTAAAGTTCCACCCGAGGCGGCAGCTCCGCAGAGGTAGGCTAAGTGAGTTCTTCCACCTCGGTGTGATCAGAGCCACCTGCTGTGCTGTGAAGGTGACGCTTCCTGTGGGCTCCGCTCAGCCTCCCAGCCTCCTTCGGGGTCTGAAGTAGAAAGATCCTGAAACACAGGACGAGGACTGGCATCGCCCCCCGCCCCAGCCTGAGGCCTCCGCTGTGAAAGGCAGCCCCGCGGCAGGGGCTGATGTGGGAGGCAGAGCCCGGGCCCAACCGAGGGCGGCATCTCTAATGTTCTCATAAAATCCAAGAAAGCCTTTGAAAAGGTGCAGCCACGGTGTTTCAGAGCTGGAGGGTCCTGAGAAGTCTTTTAGTACAGCACTCTCTCGCTGTGCCGTGAGTACAGATAGAGAAACTGAGTCTCAGGAAGGCTGAACTACACGAAGGATGGTTTTGTCAGGAGGAGAAAGCGGATCCCAACCAGGCAAACATGCCCCCCCATCTCAGCACTGCACGCATCCCTCCCAAGTCTCAGCAGACAAGTCTTCACAAGCCACCCACCGGCTTTGGAAAGAACTGCTTTCCTAATCAATGCAATCCCAGGATCTTTACAGGGTGAAGGGACTTCAGAGATCATCTGGGCTGATTTCCCAGCCACAGCAGAAATTCCTTCCAGCAACAACTCCCGAATCTCTGCTTCCAACCCAAATCTCTCAAACTCCAGACTCCTTACACCGCTTATCTCTGCTTGGAGGTCTAAGGGCCCTGTGCTCACCCCACACCCCCTCCGCAGCTCTATTCTTGCTCTCCTCTTTCTTTCACACTCCACATCTAACCGAACAGGAAAGCCAGGAAGGCTCTACCTTCCAAATATCTCTGAACTCTGACTACTTCTCATTTCTTAACAGCTGCGACTCCAGTCCGAGCCCCATCACTTCTTTCCAGAATCGGCCTCTACTGGGTCCCCTTGCTTCCAACTCTGACCCTTCCATGGCTATTTTCAACAAGCAACTAGAAGAATTTTTTTTTTTTAAAAAATTCTAAATTAAGCTCGATGTAGTGGTGCATGCCTGTAGTCCCAGCAACTCAGGAGGCTGAGGCAGGAGGATTGCTTGAGCCCAGGAGTTTGAGGCTGCAGTGATCTATGGTCATACCTGTGAATAGCCACCGCACTCCAGTCTGGGCAACAGAGAGAGACCTTGTCTCTAACAAAAAAAACAATTTCTAATTTAGATCATGTCACTCCTTTGCTCAAAACCTCCCAGTGGCTCCCCATTTCACTCTGAACAAAAGCCATGGTCCGTATAATGCTCACGAGGCACCATGTAATCCACTCTTCACACCTCGGTACCTCTCCTTCCCTTCCCTTCGCTCCATCCTCAATGGCTCTTCTAGCACTTGCCTGATCTTCTCCTGCCTTAAGGCCTTTGCATTGGTTGTTCCCTCCACCTGAAACACTGTTCCCAGACGTCCACAGGCTAGTTCCCTCCCCTCCGGGTCTTTGTTCAAATGCCACCTTCTCAGCAAGGCCTTCCCTGACTACTCTTATTTAAAATTTTATTCCCTGTCCCTCCATCCCTGAACCCCAACCTAATTATGAGTATTTCCCTAATACTGATGACCCTTACTAAATAATATACTATATATCATTCACTTTACTATACTTTTTGTCTGTCTTCCTCCACTAGAACAGAGGTCCCATAAGGGTGGAGATTTTTGTCAGTGTTGTTCACAAATGTGTCCCCAGAGCCTAGAACAGTATACACTGCTAGCCACTCCGTAAATAAATACCGAATGAATGAATGAATGAATGAACACAGCATGTAGGTGATTGCCTCATCAAGCTGAACTCCTGCCTGAGTCGCCCCCACCCATGGGTCCTGCTCTCTGAGCCATGGCCCATACATCTGTTCTCTTTTCCAGAAGACCACCCCTGTCATCTGTTGTGTGATTCCCACCCATCCCCCCTTCCCCTGCTTTAAAAGTGCGGAGGCTCCTCAGCTAATCCTTTGTCCTGGGTCCCCCTCAAGACGGGCTCAGGCTGTCAGTCACTGTCCGTATCCTGACAATGCCCACTAGAAGCTCTGCTGGGTGTGGGCGCTGTGCCTGGCGGGGGGCTGCTGCTTCCCACACATCTGGATCTCTGGATCGCTCTCTCCCCTTTCATTTGTCCTGCCAGAGGAGGGCCCGAGGCAGCTGGTTGGATGATGGGCCAGCGGGAGAAGCGAAGGGGTCATCCTGACGGTGGGGACAGGCTGACATGCCATTGGGGTTTTCCTCCGCCCACGCAGAGAAGCCTCCGTACACCCTGCAGGGCTGTCTGGACTTGCCGCGGGAGAGGGCTGAGAACAGGCAGAGGATTCTGACACTGCAAGTCTTGGTCTCAGAAGGGCCCTTTCCTGTCTCCCGAAGTTACCCACCCCCAACTCCTGTCGTTCTGTCTGGTTATTCACATTCCGGAAGCACTGATGTGGCACTAAATATTCCTGCAGCTCCCGGCCTGCTCCCCGGGGGCCCAGCGTCATCCCTCAGAGCCTGCTCGCTGGAATGTTTCTGGTATGAAGCATCCTGGCAGGCGAGGGAAAGGGCTGTGCAGGATGGATCCGCACACCCAAGTCTAGGACTCTCAGGGGCCAAGAAAAAAAAGATATCCTCTTCCCACTCAGCTCCTCCTTCCCCAGCAGGCTTCCCCCACCCCCACCCCGCCCACCCTCCCTCCTCCTGCCTTAGACGGGGTTAAGCAAACAGTCCACAGGAGGACGAAGGTCTTAGGACCAAACAGCTTTGTGTTACCTCTGCTTTCCTGAAAGTGCACAGGCTAGCCCCCGCTGAGACAGTGCTGATGGAAAGGGTTGTGTCCTTTTGCTCCATCCCACCCCTTGGTTCCTGCCTTGTGCAGGCCCTCCCTCCTCTATGACCTCCCTTCCCGTTAGTCCCCCCCCCCCAGCTTCTCCCAGCCCCCGAGCAGGCTTGCCGAGACTAGGGGAGGGCACTTGGGGCATTGCTATAGTACTTGTGCCTAGCAAAGAGCCTGGCATGTAATAGATGCTCAATAAATATTTGTAGTTCTGTTTACCTCTATTCTTTTACCCAATCCTCCAAACCCCATCCAGTTCAAATGAGTTCCCCCACCCCCAAGATATGGCATCCCACACACCTGGGTTGGAGGTCTGGTTTTTCCCATTTGCTAGCCAGGCAAGTTACTTAACAGGTATTTGAGTCTCCCTTTCTCCTGTGAAATGAGCATGGTAAATAGAGTACCACACAAACAAGGCCGTCCTGAGCATTAAATAACACACATAAGGTGCCCAATACGTAAGCACTTAATAAACAGTGGCCCCTATAAAAAAGACAACTGCACTTGAATGTTTATAGCAGCACAATTCACAGTTGCAAAGATGTGAAAACAACCCAAGTGCCCATCAATACATGAGTGGATTAATAACATGTGGTATATGTATACCATGGAGTACCACTCAACCAAAAAACAATGGTGATCTAGCACCTCTTGTATTATCCTGGATAGAGCTGGAGCCCATTCTACTAAGTGAAGTATCACAAAAATGGAAAAACAAGCACCATTGTGTACTCACCATCAAATTGATATTAACTGATCAATACTTATAACATTCATCAGGTGTTGGGCAGGTGGGAGGGGGCAGGAGGGGATGGGTATATTCACACCTAATGGGTGCAGTGCATACCGTCTGGGGAATGGACACGCTTGAAGCTCTGACTTGGGCAGGGTAAAGGCAATATATGTAACCTAAACATTTGTACCCCTGTAATATGCTGAA
>VBSM01002937.1:6123350-6150792 GCA_008086735.1 Cheirogaleus medius
GGGCTGGACAGTCTGCCAAATCCAGTTCTTCCTCTGAAGCCAAAGGCAGGAAGAGCAAACAGGGGCTTTCCCACCTGTGTGCTTAGTAGGGCCAGGCCCGATCTACTGATGCAGGTGCAGCAAGACGCCCTGGGAAGCTAGGAGTGCGGGTTTGTTTGGTTTGGTTTTGATTAAGTAGTTTCTCCATTTCCCACCCGCGGGCAGGCAAGGGGAATGTGTACTGGGAGAAGATGCAAAGACCGGCGCCCCCAACCCCTCCCCAAAGAGAACAACGAGGCTGTTTTCCAATCACCATTCTGGTTTTAATGGAGGGCTCTTCCTGGCCGCCACCGAGGAAGGGAAGAGGGACCATTAGGTAGACAGGGGCGAGGTGTGGGGAGCCAGAGGCCCATCTCCAGCTAGTGCAATAGGACATGAGTGTTTGGAAAAGACCCCCTTCTCCGTGACCAGTGGGAACCATCGCAAAAACACCTCTCTGTCCACAAAACTTAGATGTCATGGTGGATTTTCCCAGAACACAGCATTCACATTATCGAAAACAGCAAGATTCACTTTTTATAAAACAGCGTTGAGAACAATTAAAAATAAATACGGACATTCCAGGGTCCTGAAGCCCCAGAGAAATAGACACATCCACAGTCTAGACTTCAGGAGCAGCTTAGAGGCAGAAGTTGCGAGTCTCTGAGGTCAAAGCTGGGGTCCAGCGGAGGCTGGGCCCCCTGAGATGAAGTTCATACAGCAGCCTGAGCCTTTTCAAGTCTTTTAGGTTCATAGCAGCGACTCCAGGAGGCTTGGGCCAGGCTGGGAGGATGGGAAAGGGAGAGAACCTTTGAGGAAACAGAAGTTGTGTGCTCTTACGCCTAGGATAAATAAGGGAGGGTCACTCCAGGCCATTCCCAGGACGACTGGACGCACTGGGTGGGGGGGACCATCAATCCAGTTCTAGCGGTGGGTGGGGGCGGGAATGTGTGTGTGCAGACAGTCCTGCTCACTCTGGCAGGGAATGGGCAGGGCCGGGGCTGCTCCGGAAGACACCCTGTGTGACACTTATCCATGGCAATAAAGGGCGTGGGCACCGAGATGGGGCACTCTGCCCAGTCCCCACAGCCCCGCCATGAGTACGAGAAACAGGCAACCCGGCTCCGCCGCAGGCCTGCCTATTCCACTCCGTTCCTCTACTCTTTTCCCCTCTGCTTGGTTCAACAGGGCTGAAAACACTGAACCCCTGATGTACTTCATGTACCTGCTCCCCACATCCAGCCCAGCCAGGGCTCCGCTGACACCCCCTCAGCCTTCTGAGCTGGGGTGCTGGGCCTAGGTGGCAGGGGAGAAGGCAGCTCCCGCCGGGGTGCAGCCAGCTGCATCTTAGAGCCTGCCCGGGCTCGGGCAGTACCCCCCACCACTCAGCTGAGCTTCGAGCAGACCCCCAGTGCCCGTCGGTAGGCCTCTGTCACCTCCGGGCAGTCTGTCAGGGAGAAGCAGCTATCTGCCAAGGGGTCCTGCCGCCAGCGCCGCAGACAGCTTCCGGGGCCCTCCGCGGGGGTCTCCTCCAGACCCATGAGGTCGTCCACAGACACACAGCCCCGCAGAGGAGGCTCGGGGAGCCGCTCGGGCAAGTCTAGCTGGTCAAAGGACTCAGAGGACAGGATGCTGTCCTCGCTCACGGCCCCTGCGGGACGGCTGGTCCGGGCTGGGGGGCGAGGCGAGGCCAGTTCATCCAAGGAGCCGAAGGTGGCGGGGGCTGTGAGCTCCAAGGCTGTGCGGGAGAACTTGCCGTCGAGTTTGAGGATGCCCTTGCGGTGCGGGAGCAACCCCGAGGCCTGGGGGGGCTTCTGCTCCACAGGGTCCCCACTCACAAACACGTCCCCTGCGTCCAAGAGCTCCCCAGACTCACTGGGCTCCGGAGAGGAGTAGTAGCCGGACTCGCGCTGCCGGGACTTCTTGAGGATGCCCTTCCTGGGGAGTAGGGGGGCAGCCTGCCCTGGGCTGGTGGGGACTGGGCTGGGCTCCGGGGGGCCCTCCTTTGCCCCCTCTGACGAGGTCAAGGCCGCCTTCTTGAGGATGCTCTTGGGCAGCTTGAGGTTGCTCTTGCCAGGGCGAGGGGAAGTGTCCTCAGCTGGGTTGCCCTGGAGAGACTGGGCCATGTCATTCTCCTTGCGGGACTTCTTGAGCGAGTGCTGGCGCTCCAGGCTGGGGGTGGTGCTCCCACTGCCAGGAGCGTGCTGCTTGAAGAAGCTGCACACCTTGGCCCCGTTCTCCAGGAGCGGCCGGGAGGAACGCCGGAGCCAGTCGGCCATGGAGGCCCGGGCAGAGTCGCCGCCAGCGTGCCCACCCTCGCGCAGAGCCTCCTGCTCCCCCACGCGGGTGGCGTAGCCCCAGTTGACCCACCAGTGACTGGCCACATCCTCCAGGGTGGCCCGGCGGGTGGGGTTCACCATTAGCAGCCACCGGATCAGGCCACAGGCGTCTGGAAGACAAAAGGCAGAGGCTTCAGTCTGGCAGCTCCAAGAATGGGCCCCCCCCGTGGTCCCCCCTCGCTGGCTCACCCCTGACTTGAGCTAAGACGCTCCCCACCCCTGGGTCAGATACGTCCATTCCGACTGAGGCTCTACATGCTCCAGCCCAGCCACCTCCCCCGTCCAGCCTTCCTGGATTGACTCCCCCAGCTGCCTCTCTGTCCCATGCCCCCTCAAGACTGTGACCCCTTCAGGAGCCGGTGCTGGTATGTTAATGTGTAATTCTCTCTCTCCACTGAATCCAACCCTCAGAGGGCAGAGACTGGGCTCCAGGGTAAACTGAGGCTCTCACACCCTTTTTCCCGCCTTCTACATCACAGTGAAAGGACAGAAAGGTTTCCGAGGGTCAAAGATCTAAATTAGACCTTAGGAAGCACTTCGCCAGTATAACCCAGCGTGCCCTCGAGGGAAGGGAGAGCTATCCCCTCCTTCCTCAGAGGGCTCAGACATTGGAGAGATGACTGTGGAGGGTTCCCTAATCTTCTGCAGGTCACAACGGACTGTTGCCCTCTTTACTCCGGTGCCACCGTTTACTTCCTGCCCTGGCTGAGAACCCCCGACCTCGCACTCACCAGAGGGTTTGGGGGGCTCCCGGTAGGCCCCGTGGCTGATCTGTTTCACCAGCGTCTTGTGGTCCTGCCCGTCAAAGGGCATGGTGCCGTGCACCAGGATGTACAGGAGGACGCCCAGGGACCAGCTGTCCACCTGCGAGAGAGGGGAGATCAGCGAGGCTGCCATACCCGCAGCGGGAGGTGGGGTGGGGCTGCCAGCCTCAGCTTCAACACCAGGGGAAGGACAGGGACCTGCTGGACGACTCAGGGGCCACACATCTGAGGACCTCCCACCTCTGGTACCCAGGGGCAATGAGGGGGACGCTGCACGGGGGCTGAAGCTCTTAGGGAGAGATGTCAATCGCCTCCCCAGGAGGGACGGCCACAAGCACAAGGGCAGGTGGGGTGATTGTGGCAGGTACCACCTCTACATTGAGGCTGGCCTGGGCCCCAGCACAGGTCGTGGGAACAGGGAAGGTTAGGGTGTGAAGAACTAGACTGGGAGTCAGGAGACCTGGGTTCTAGTTCCAGTTTTGCCACTCTGGCTAGAGACCCGGCAAGTCACTACTTTTGGGGGAGCTGAGTTTTGCGCTCTGAAAGAGGGAGTAACTAGAAAATCAGCCCGCCTAGCTCACAGGAGCTGAAGTCCTGGGAAGTGACCGAGGCAGGCTGGTGGCGGAGGGCGGCCACTCACCTCTGGGCCCGTGTAGGGCTTTCCGTTGACGATCTCTGGCGAGGCATAGAGGGGGCTCCCGCAGAAGGTCTGCAGGAATTTGCCTTGGTGGTACAGGTTGGAGAGGCCAAAGTCAGCAATCTGCAGGATTGGGGCAAACGCAGACACGGCTCATGCCAAGGCCAGGGTTGTTCCGTAGCTCCTAGCACGCCCCTCTCCAGAACCTGGGGAACGCCAGGCCCCAACAGAAGGAAAGGGTCCCCATGACCCCTACCCCACACTGGGCACTGTCCACATAGCTCAGGCCTGGAAGAGAGAACCCTGAGCAGGTGTGCCAGTCGGGAGCACCCAGGCAGAGGCATGTGGGGGGCTCCAGGATCCTGCTGCATCCCACCCCAGAGGTCCTCTCTCCCGCCTGCATCCAGCAAGCCCACCTTCCCCTGGGAGGCCTCCCACTGCCCTGAGATCGCCTCCTCCTACGAAGCCCTACAGTGGCCCACGACTCCCAGGAGTCCCAGCTCATCGGCACGCTACCTCCCGGCCAGGCTCCATCCTCTCACGCTGCCCTCCTTGCCCCACCTGTCCTGCAGCTGCTAGCCCGGGTGAGAACCTGGATGGGGCTCAGTGGGCACTTATCGGCTGAAAGAACCCAGGTGGAAGGGAGAGCCAGCTCCTCATGCCAACACACAGCCCTCAGGACCACCCTGAGCCGTGTGAGACTGGAGCTGCCCCTCCTAGCACAGGGCTGATCTCTCTGCCTGCACCTGGCAGCAGGAAGCTGGGGTGAGCCCACAGTGGCTCCGAAGCAGTAGCGAGGGCAAAGCAAGCAGCAGGGCTGTGGGTGCCTGGTACTGAGTGCTTGAGAAGCCCCGATCCCACCCTCTCGCCCCCCACAGACAGCCTTTCCCAGCTATCCACAGCTAGAGACCGAGGCCGACGGTCTGCTGCTCCCCACCCTGCCAGAGGGTCATGCGTGCCTGGGCTGGGGAGGGGCTGTGTATGAAACTCGGGCTCCTTCTTTTATGGTTTTATTGGCCTCTTATCGAGCAGATACAGTTGAAGCCCACATCAAGGCCTATGATTGGCACAGACGGGAAGGCTCATGCCTGTCCTGGTTACGGGTTTATTGGCTCTGGCTTCCCTCCCACCGGTCAGCATCAAAGAGAGCCCCACCTTCTCCAGGAACTGGCTGCGAAGGGGAATGAACTTAGTACTGGGACACCTCAGGGCACAGGTCTGGAGCCACTGGACAGGATTATGGCCTGGGTTCTGGAAGATTCTGAGGAGGGTCAGAGGGCAGAGTCACCCTCCCAGGTGCCTGCTACGAGACAGCCTCCTTGCCTGAGCCAGCCATTGCCACACCCTTCTTTCCGAGATCTGAGTTTATTCCACCAACATGAGCTTCTCCTGCCTGACCTAAATTTAACTCCTTGGGAAGGGAAATCTGGCAGCAGCAAACAGGAAGCTGGTGCTGAAGTGCTTCATCTGTGGGGACAGGTGCCACACGGCTACCTATCTGTAGCAGATTAAAGTGTGCATGTGTGTGCATGCAAGTATGCACACACGCAGCTGGGGAGAATTCCTGGCCCATCCCAAGGTTGTGAGCAAAAGCTGACCCTAGACCTAAACTCCTGTCAGCCTTCTGATGTCAAAAGAACACTGGTCTGGGAGTCAGAAGACCTTGGTTCCAGCCCAGGCTCAGCCACTCACTAGCTGTGTGACCTTGTGCAAGTCACCCTTCATCCTGAGGCCTCAGTTCTCCATCCAGTAGGTGCTGGAGCAGGTGAGGTCCCTGCCAGTACTGACATATTAAGTCTGATCTTTGCTCAACTCCTTCAGGAACCCACTAAGAGCTCAGAGCTACCTGGCTGGGGATGGTGCAGAAAAGCTAAGGTGGGGCAGGGAAGCTTCTGGAAACAAGAAGTGGGGCTCACCTTGATATTTCCATTGGCATCTAGGAGGATGTTCTCCAGCTTGAGATCCCGGTGGACAACTCCGTTCTGAAAGGAGGAGGGAGTAGAGTCAGGGGACGGTCACCAGGGAAGGGAAGGGGCTGAGGGGCTGAGGGAGCCAGGTGGGGCTGAGCACAGACGGGCTGGGAATGCCCATCTTCACTGGCATATGATGCAAGAAATCACAGGCCCTTCTGTCCCTGGCCAAGAGGCTCAAAGTCAGAGACGCCAATGTTTCCTTGTGTGAGAGTCCAGAATCCAGTCTGGCCTCTGCTTCTGTCTCCCTGTGTGATCTGGGACAAGTTGTGGGATCTCTCTGGTCCAAACCAGCCCCACAGTCCCAGGGCCCACCCCCTCGGAACATGACTGGGGCAGGTGCGTGCTCACCTGGTGGCAGTAGTACACAGCAGAGACGATCTGCCGGAAGAAATGCCGGGCGTCGCGCTCACTGAGCCGCTGCCTCTCGCTGATGTAGTCGTACAGGTCGCCCCGGCTGGCGTACTCCATGACGATCACGATCTTGCTGCTGTTCTCGAACACTGGGCAAAGCAAGGTGGGGAACGTCAGGGCCCCTGCAGTCTGCTCTCCACTGGGGGTCACTCACTCCACCCTGGCCCCACGCCAGACAGGACCTCCCTCTAGAGATGTCGGCTAATCGGGCTGCAGGAGGAAGCCTTTGAAGCTCCCAGCACCTTCAGGGAGCAATGAGTTAAGGCCAAGGACACTGCCTTGCCCTCCCCTTCCTTGGAAGTTCAGGCTTTGGAGGACTCTGAAAACTACCTGCAAATTCCCAGGAAGGCAGAGACATCACTGGCTGAGAATGAAAGGCCAGGCTCTTTGGTTTAGAACCCAGCTCTTTTTCACCTGTGACCTTGAGCAAATCTCTTCTAGATACATCAGTAAGAATACAACTTTGCTGAGTGGTCTTGGACAAGTTATTTTACCACAGTGCCTCGGTTTCCTCGTTTGAAAGGCAGGATGATAATGGCAGCCTCATAGGGCTGGGGTAAGAGACAGATAAAAAGTCAGCAACAGCTTTGGGGCTGGCTGAGCAAGCTGGCATAGTGTCTGGCACATAAGCAAGGTCTCGATAAATGGTGCCTACTGTTATCTTCATAATCAGTGCCCTCATTAATAAATTTGAAAAATATTGCCAATGATAATGCCCGCCTGGAAGAGCAGAGCAGAAGAGGGATAACAGTATGTGAAAGTGGATCGTGAGCTATAACGTACCGTGGAGAGCTGGGCCATCCATTCATCACCCCCGCCATCTCTGACTTCCGTCCAGGGTGTCTGGGCCAAGGCCTCGTACACAGAAGCAATCAATATGTATTTGGCAATTAATTGACTGGCTGGGTTCCTGGCCGTCAGCCCATCCCAGCTGGCTCAGCTCCATGTGTAGGAGGGGCCTTCTTGCCACCTCAGGCCTTATCCTGGCTCCAGACCCCGAGAAAGGTAAGGTGTGGCTGGTTCACCAAACTGGCCCTTCTGCTGGGTGTGTGTCAGCACATGCACATCCATGACATTGCATCTTTGTGTCAGACAGGTGCTGTGACTTGCTGGGCCAGCCCCAGAGCTGTTGCTGTCTAGCCTTGGAGAAGGAGCAGAGGGAGGAGGCTCCTCCCCAAGAGGGGTCCCAGCTTCCAGGCACTCCTGGATACAGGGCCAGGAGGACCATGCCTTTATTCAGGGGAACATGAGTAAACAGCCCTGATCCATGGTGGCTCAGCCTCCTCGGGGTGCCTGGCTGAGACTACTCCACCACCTCTGGGGTTCTCGATATCTCTGCAGGGGTTCGCGTAACCTTTGTGCCATGAAACTGGGGGTCAAGAGCCAGCCAGGGCACATTCTGGAGAGAAGCTAGGTCAGAGGTCAGTTCCCAGGACTGGAGCTTCCCCCAGCCCACATCCCCTGAAGCCTGGAGCAGGTTGGGGATGAATCTGGGGGGCCCCTCCCAGACACACGGCCACTGTGATGCTCTATGTGTGCTGAACGTGCATGAGAAGCCACATCCTGAGTTGGAGCTCAGTTCCCTGCCCAGCTGGGGAGACAGGTATGGGGGAGAAATCACACACACACACACACACACACACACACACACTCTGCCAGTCACCAAGCTCAGCCTGGCTTAACCAGTGCTTTGTCATCGGCCCACTCTTCCCTGAGGGAGGTACACAGAGATACAATTAGTCTTCTCAGCTGCTTGCCTGGGCTCCCCATGAGACAGGCTCAGGCCACAGGGCCATGTCAGTGGCTCTGCCCTTCGTCTGCCTATGGACAGGACCCGAGAGCAGAGACTGCTCCATCTTTTTCTCCACCAGGAAAATTCAGACAGAGGCTCCCTTCCCTCCCTCCTGCTGCTACTGCTCTCCCCAGCTTCCCGCCTAACTGACATTATGTAAAGGCTCAAAGCAGACAGGTGTGTGTGGGAGGGTGCTCCCCCTCTTTCCCTCGTCACCCTCTCTTGCTCACTCTGTTGTCTGGGCCACGGGGGAGGGGGCCGCGGGTGGCGAAGTCAGCACTGATGTCAGAGAAGAGGAGGCCAAGAGAGACGAGGAAAGGGAGCAGCCAGCCCCTGGCGGGAGAGATTCAGAGCACAGGACAGACTCTAGGAGGTCTGGCTCTTGGGACACATGAAGAACAGCGCCATGCACCTGAGCCAGGTGCGTGTCTGCATGTGCCTCAGCCTCCCTAGGACTGCTAGGGTCCAGCGGGGTTGGGAGTGTAGCGTGCAGGTAGGGAAAACCTAATAAGGACAAAAAGCCTGCAATCCCTTGAGTACCTCCCACGAGCAGAGCCCTCCATGACATTATCCAGTCTGATCTTTGCAACCACCTTGTGATGTAAGTGGGAGTATCCCATTTTATAAACGAGGAACTGAGGCCCAGAGTCTAAACTAAATGTTGCCTAACGTCATACGGCTGGGTTTCAAATCCAGCTTTTGCCCAACTCTAAACCCTGTGGCCTTTTCACTTCTTCGTGTTGTCTGTTCTGACTCCTTCTAAACACATACACACACGTGCACGCGCACACACACTCCACTCTCCCCGCGTACCTTCGTGGATGGAGATGATGTGAGGGTGGTTGAGTGACGACATGATCTCGATCTCCCGCCGTATGTGCATCAGATCTTGCTCATCTTTGATTTTGTCTTTCCGGATTGACTTGATGGCCACCTGGGAACGGAGCATGGGGGAGAGTGAGGAGAAAGGTCTGACAGGTAAAGGCATCCCTGAGGACATTCTGGGGGCCCTGGCCCTGCTGGCCTGCCCGCACCTGCCACAAAGGCCACAGTGTGCACCCAGAGAAGCCACTCCATCCTTCCCCAGGGTGGGTGGCAGAGCGGCTGGAGAGCACCTTCTCTAGGAAAGGTTCTCACCTGGGTTGGGTACAGTCCGTGCAGCGGGAAGGAGTATGGACCAGTGGCCTCCTTATTCAGAGTGTCTAGTTGAACAGGGAAGGCGGCCACCTGCCTTCGTAAGGCGGATGCTGTATGATGTATACAGCCAGGGTGCCAGCCCGCACGACAAGGGCGAGGATGGGGCCCGTTTTGCTCACCACGGGATCCTCGACGCTGAGCGCAGTGTCTGGCACGTGGTTGGCACTGGATGGCTGTTTGTGGCATTAGTAAAGGAACCAGCCCTCACAACAGCCCAGGGAGGCAGGCACAGAAAGTGTCATCATGCCCGTTTACAGGTGAGGAACCTGGGACCCCGAGAGGTTAAATGACCTGCTCAGGCATTCAGTCACTAACTGGCACCAACTGAGGTAAGACCACTGGCCCTCTGTCTCCACGTTTGGTACTTTATCTGCCCCCAGAACACTAAGTTGCCGTAAACGACTAATCTCTAGCCGAAAAATGGAAACAACCCAAATGTTCCTCAACAGGTGAAAGGACACACAAAACATGGTCTATCCACACAATGGAACCATAAAAAGGAAGAGGATTCTGACACGTGCTAGAAACCTTGAAAACGTTATGCCCAGTGAAATAAGCCAATCACACAAGGACAAATATTGTATGATCCCACTTGTGTGACGCACCTAGAACAGGCAAATTCGTAGAGACAGAAAGCAGAACGGTGGCTGCCGGGGGGCCAGGGGAGGGGAAAATGGGAGCTGTGGCTCAATGCCTATAGTTTCGGTTTTACAAAACGAAAAGAATTTGCAGACTGGTGAACAGCAATGTAAACATGCTTAACCCTATTGTACACTTAAAATGGTAAGTTTTACGTTATACATATTTTACTACGATGTTTAAAAACATTGCCCCCAAAATTATAGGGGAAAAAAACTCAAACACCAGTCTCTTCTGTCCAGGTAGGGAAGTGTTCCTCCCCTGGTGACGAAGGATTCGATAAGGCAGTCTCAGTCTCTACAGGTGAAAAACACCATATAAGGTTTAATCCCCGTGGCTGGGGCTTGCGGTACGCTCAGGAAGGGTGGGGTGAGGTAGGAGGACACAGAGGAGTTGCAAAGTTGCAGTGGAAGCTGCCTCTTAGGGACCCAGGTGGCCGGGTCTCTCTCTGCTCCACCCCACGCAGCAGCAGCAGCAGGACAATGCCCCAGGAGCACTGGTCACAGGGACAGGCCTGGGGAGCCAAGGGGCCAGCCCCCATTCTGGGCCCCTATTCTGTCACTCTCCGCGTGGGCGAATCCCACCCCTTCTCAGAGCCGCAGTTTTCTTTCTGTGAAATAAACAGGTTGAGCTAAGATGTCTGGGGCTTTCCTGCTCTGAGTCCCCTGAACGAGCCGTACAAATGCCAGGGCCCTCGCAGCTGCGCGGCTGGCATGGGGGCTGGGCAGGGATGGGGCGAGGGTGGGGTGTCCCCGGGACCAGTAGTTCCTGGCAAGTCCTGTCCAAGAGCACGGAAGGTAAATACAAGACTTCCTCTTCGAGGGAGGGAGATAGGCGAGTGATGAGAAATCTGAAGACGCAGACCGGGGTAAACAGCTCCTCATTTCCCAGGAGGGTTTGCCTCCTCCCCCGACTCAAAGGGAGACAGAGAAAAGGAAACCCCTGCTTCAGGGGAGGGGCCTCTAATCCACCCTTTCAAAGGGCTCTGCAGGCAGACAATGGCTTCCGGCTCGCAGGGCTCACGGGGACAGCGGCCCGGCCCGCCTGTGCTCCCCGTCGGACAGGAATGCGGAACAGCCCTAATCCCGTCAGAGGAGCTGCTCACAATGCCCGCCAGCCCGGTCACCCCGGCAACGGGCCAGGGATGGCGTGCCCTCCGCCCTGCTCCTCCCCCAGGGCTGCGCTGGTGAAAGAGGGGAGGCCCAGTGCTTGCTCAGGCCCTCCCTGAGCAGGGCACAGAGGACAATGGCAGGAGGGAGGGATGGCCACCATGGAGCCTCCTCCCCAAGATGCTGGAGAGGCCCACGCTGCAGCTGCAGGGGCCGCGGCTGCCCGCCTTCCGCTCCAACCATCCATGTCTCCCCAGTGAGCTAAGCCAAAAAAATCCCTGGGCTTGGAATTGGGCAGGGGTGGGGAGCGGGGTGTAGAGGGCTTGAACCCTCCTCTAGCTCGGAGGCACCTTTCTCTTCTGGATTCAACTTGGGGCGTCATTCCCACACACCTCTCTCTCCATACCCCTTTTCTCTCCCTGAGGGGAGATTTTGTGGACTAGTTCTTTTCTCTCTAAAATCTTTGTTTCTAAAATCAAACAATGGATATAGTGCTATGAGCTCTTTAGAGACAAAGGTCCGTTAAAATGTATTAATAGATAGTAAAAACAATCATATAAACACAAATCACATATCTAGACAATCAAAAAATTTGAGAACTTAAGATGTACACACATAGAAAACCTAGGCACATCTTAGATATAGACAGTTGTGTACTCACGAACGTATACAATAGAGAAATAAATCATCACGGGCTTAGGGGGCAGAACTCTACAGATGACAAGGCCTAAAAGAAATGAGGTTCTAAAAAAAAGGGGGTCTTTGAGGTGCTAGAAGGAGTCTCTGCATGGGCAGAGGGTACACAAGTCCAACCCTGAGATCCATCTCTTTCAACTCTGGAAGCCCAAGATTCTAACTCAGAATTGTTAATTCTCAGTGAACAGCTCCATCCTCCTGCCGACTCCTGCTCTGGCCTCAGGGGGTTTATCAGGGACCCTCCAGTTACCTGTGTTAGGTTCTAGCACATCACAGCTTGGCTGGCACTTCCCAGGAGAGAAACAAGTTATTCATCAGGCCTCCATCAGTCCCCCAGGGGGGCTGGGCCCTGCTCCCAACCTACCCCAGCCCCAGGGGAGAGGCCTCTAGCTAGGGAGAGGCTTCTAGCTATCGCCTGGATGGCTTGTCAAAGTAAATTAGATCTAGCAACGGCTCAGGCCTAGACGGAGCCTAGCTACCGAATGCATTCAACAGTTGTTTACTGGGGAACACAACCCACAATAAAATTATTTATTGGTTAAGTCATTGGGCTGATCTTTGACTAATGGAACAACACACAGATAAGATTTTCTCCCCCTCCTCCCAGCGGTAGAGTCAACCTCAGTCATGAGGACTGATTTTTAAGGACCTTTGTTCTCATCTGCAAGATAGTTGAGCAACTATTTTCTAGAATAAAAATAAGCTGACTAAAGCCAAGGGAGAGTATAACAATTGCTGAACGGACCACCCAGAGGAAGGAGGGCCACATGCCCAGAGACAGTCCTGGTATAATTATTAATATTGCCCCCTTTGCTGTCCAAACTATCCAAATGTTGACAATAAATCATATGGCCACCCTACGCAGAGGGGGAAGGAAAACCAGGCCCAATGATGACAAGGTAAACGTGAACACCTGATTAGTGGATTGGGCATTGAGAGCCCAGGTATCGAATCCTTATTGCCCCTTTCTAGCTACGCAACTCAAGACAAGTCACTTAAATGATCTGGTTAACTGGTCTGGCTAGTTCTAATGTTCTCATATGAAAAACGAAAGGGCATTTATTCTTCAAACATCTGCTAAGTGCTTATATGTACTATGCTATGTGTTAGAGATTCAGGCAAAACTTAGTCCCTGTGCCAAGGCCTTCAGTCCAGGGGGAGGACTAGCAATCAAATCAACTCCAGTCTGGTGTAATAAATGTAGCAGCTGAGGCCCCTCTCTGCAGAGGGGCTCCAGAAACACTGGAGAGAGCTTTCTTTGCCTGCAGAAGCAGGGAAAACCACCCCTGGGAGAGAACTGGTTCAGACCTTGAACGGTGAGTGAGGTTTGCGAGGCCAAGGGAGGTGGGCTAGGTTGGGGCAATGGGGCATTCCAGGCAGAAGGAAAGGTTGGAGCAAAGGCCAGTAAGGAAGGAGCCACTCATGAATTTGAGCATCAGGATCTCTAAACTCCCTTCTGAACTCTACTCTGTGCTGAGCTTCTTTAGAAATAGGTTACCTGCGACTCTGCCAGGAAGGTACCTGCCAAGGATTGTTACAAGGGGCTTGTTCAGAGGCCCCTTACTATGACCACGTTCACCTGCCTGAGCATAATTCTTCCTGACACCATCCCAGCGATGCTCTTGCCCCTGCAGCTATGAACATTGGAAAGGAGGCGGGGCTCATTCCATATCCTGTTTTGCAGATGGGAAACACTGGGGTCCAGAAAGGCGCACTGACTTTTCCAAGGTCTCCCAACACATCAAGACAGAATCAGGATCTAAGATGCAGGGGTGCTGCGTGGAGAAGCTTCCATCTCAGAAGACAAAAAGCATGCCTCACATCTTGCCCCGGGCCAGGCTGTGCAGTACCACCAGCCACCCCATCCTGCCTGTGGACATATAAACATGCCCCTGCTCCTTTGTCTACACCGTGGAGAGGCAGGTGCTGGGGCTTGATGGGTAAACCCTGCCTCCCTCCCAGGAACTAAGAATGGTAGAAACGTCTTAGAAACAGAGGGCCCAGAGATGCTGGTTCCAGGTGCAGGGAGAGGGGGTGCAAGCTGGGCATCTCTGGTCATAGCTATCACCTGGAGCCGGAGCCAAGCTCCTTGACTCCTCTGGACTTTTGTGGAGCAGCCGCTGTCTGGGAGGCAGGGCAAGGAGCTGGAGGATGACCCATTTAGATAACGGAGGAGAGGTTGGGCTGGGCTGGCCCAGGCTGGGCAGAGTGAGGATGGGCCTAGGGGTGGCTCCCCATCCCACCAACCTGCCGGAGGACAAGGCGGAGATTAGGATTGGGCTCTGAGGGGAGCCTAAGCCACCTCCCCTGAGCCCCGTATTGTACCGCCCCCTCCCTGCCACCCTCCAGCCTCCTGTGCCAGGTTGCTGGGCAAGGAGCTTCCCTGCCCAGCCCTCTTGTGTGGTTTGGCCAGAGCCCAAGGACAAGAGTTGCCTGCAGCCTCCCTCCCTGCTGCTGAACAGGCAGGTGCAGAAGGAGCTAGGAGGGCAGTGTCCCGCCGAGCAGGCCTCTGGCAACTGGCCAGGCGGGAGTCCTCTGGAACTGGGGCTGAAGGAGAGGCTGGGACTTCGAACAAAGCAGAGATCAAAGTGGCTTGGCTTAGGGAAGCTGGGCACAATCCACGCTCTTTCTCAGAGCAGGGCAGACCCAGGATGGTGGCGGGGAGTCTCCAGGAGAGGGAAGGTAGGGCTTAGTCAAAGCCAGCCTTGCCGGAATAATAACTGTGTATGTCAGATACTGTGCTAAGCACTGTGCACAGACTATCTTATTTAAGCCTAGGAGAACCCCACAAGGTAGGAATGATTATAATCCCCACTTTAAAGATAAGGAAACTGAGGAATGAAGAGGTCACACAGCTGGTAAGCAATAACACCATGACTTGAACACTTGCAGTCTTGACTCTGAGCTAGGCAGTCTCTCCAGTAAGGTTTAAAACCAGGAATACAACGTAGGACACCCACCCAGGATTCCTTAACATAGTCAGTGTATGTGGCGGTGCGGGTTGGTTCCCAGTGACTCTCCCACCCTCAGCACTGCCCCGAGCGTTGGGAACGGCAGCCAGCGAGCTAGCTGTTGGAATGACACAGCGCACTGGGACAAGCCGGGGCTCATCTCAAGGCTAACTCCCAGTCCCAGACTCAGTACTTGGTCACTCAGAGCCTGGGTGGTCAAGTCTATGCCTATGCTGCAGGCAGGTTACAGGCACAGGATAAGGCAATTCCCCTCTCTGGGCCTCAGTTTCCCCATCTGTCAGTGAGGGAATCAGGCCATCTCAGTCATTTTCAAACCTTTTGAAATCCCACACGGCAATCCAATATATCAAAGAGACAGAGCATCCCTGCCGCAGAGCACTACCCTCTTGGACTCCCCTCATTTCCCTCACGGCACCCCTTGGAAGTAAGACTTCCACGCAGATCATCCCAAAGGCTCTGGTGGCCTCCACCATGCCAGGGACCTCACTCAGCATGTGTTTTTCTCTTCAGGGGGAAGGGTGGCCAGGGGAGCAGGGAGAATCACAGGAGGAAATGTCATTTGGATACCAAGATCCAGAGCAAATATTTGTTTTTCCTTTGATGCCCTCTTGGAGCAGCCGTTAGTCCCACCCACCTGCCCTTCCCTCTGCCCATCCCCTGACAATCCCATCTAGCAGGTTGGGAGGGGGAAGTATGCTAGAAAGGTAGAGGGAAAATTGGGATGGAAGTCACCCAGCAGCAGGCTTTCCTCTCAATCTAGCCCCCACCAACAATGACAATTCATGTGAGGGGAGGCCATGGGCAGCCCCCACATGGCACCTGGTCTCTCTTGGTTCAGGGAGGATGGTTGAGGGGCAGGGCTGGGGGCAGTGTGCGGAGGAGGAAAAGGCTCTAGCATTGAGAATCCATCAGCACAGCAGGCAACTGCTCTCCAAGAAGGAGGGAGACGCTGAGCAAGTTCTCAGCAGCAGTACTGGGTGGTCTAGATCAGGGAGGCTCAGAGCAGGCCCCATGCCTACTGATCTTGGCTCCCTACTTATAGCAAGGGGCATGTGGCCAGGGAGTATCTTCAGAATTCTCTCCGTTCTGATGTAATAAAAGCTGGAATTCCTGCCTAGAGCCACTGAGGCTTGAAAACTGAAAGCTGGTTTATCTCACTCTGGAATCAAATGAGATCTCCCTCTTTCTCTTTCTCTTTTCCTCTCTCTCTCTCACACTCACATCCTCTCTCTCTCTCTCTCTCTCTCTCTGACAGACACACACACACACACACACACACACACGCAGTGACCCAGGTCAAGAACCTGATGGGATCTCTGAACTTCAATCTCAGTTTCTCAGTTTCTGGGCCACCCCAGTCCTCGCAACCCAGTCCCCCCACCCAGGAGGCACAAGGCACAAGCCACGA
Organism: Cheirogaleus medius; assembly: GCA_008086735.1. Classification (NCBI taxonomy): domain Eukaryota; kingdom Metazoa; phylum Chordata; class Mammalia; order Primates; family Cheirogaleidae; genus Cheirogaleus; species Cheirogaleus medius. The sequence continues at coordinate 6,139,306 of VBSM01002937.1, forward strand.
GCAGCTATTTTCCAGCTAAGCCACTGACAAAGCCTGGGCCCAGCAGTCTGAAGCCTGGGGCCTCACTGGGTCCTCACACTTTATAAAAAGAGAAAGAAAAGGAAAGCCAGGAAGTACATGATTGCCCAATAGCTGTAACCTGGCAGCGGGCAACTGGGGACTGCGCCAGGTGAGAGTAGGAAAAACATACTCCTATTGATGGGGCCATAATCCACCCTTTTCTCCAACATCCACTTTCCTTCACCAATGAAATGACTTCTTGTATTTCAAACCAGCTACTGGCTACAAAAGCAAACACAATCTGGGGAGGCAACCACTGCCATAGCCAATAGGGCAAACCATAGCCACGCATGCGCACACACAGACACACACACACACACACACACACGCACACACACACCTTACAACCAGCACCCAAATGGAGTCAGCAAAAACATAATCCCTAAACCACCTGCTCTAAAAGGCTTGTTAAAATATAGATTATATGGCCCCATCCTATACTTTCACAATAAATTCCACTGGGTATGGAACCAGAGAATAAGTATTTTAAACACCCCAGGTGATTCCTGTGCACATTAAACTCGAGTTGGAGAACCACAGTGAACCAATGGTAACTAACTTTTGGCAAATTTGCCATCCTTTCTGGGCTGGCCTTTCTAGATATAAATAGCAGTTCTCACTGCAAGTTCTATGTGTCAGGAACAATTTAAGTTCACATTTGTATCTTATTCAGCCCTCATAGCAGTTTGTGAGGCAGGCTGTGTTTTCTCCATTTTTGCAGAAAGGGAAACAGAATACAGAGATGAGGAAATTGCCCAAGTTCACACAGATTCCTGTGACTACGACACACACACCAAATTAAAAGGACAAGTTCCTGAAAAGGCCCCAAAGGTATCTTGGGGCACAGTAGACTTGGTATCAGTGCCTGGTTTCATATTTTCTAGAATCAAAACCTCATCATAATGAAACTTCAACTAAATCTCAGAGCTGAAAGGCCCTAAATGCCAAGCCCGCCCCTGTGCGGATCTCCACAGTATGCTGGGATGCCAGACTCTCAGAGTCGAGGAACTCCACACCGCATCCATTCATTCGACCACACACATATTTATCAAATTCCTACTAAGCTCAGGTGCCTTCTCTTTCCACTCTATTGAACAGTCTGTTCCCAGCAAAATTCAACGTACGTCCCATCTTCTCTAGGGAGCCTTCCCATCCCAAGATAGGGCAACACTGTCTTCGGTGCGCTCCGGGCCAGCTATCCGCCTCACTTACTACTTGGCTATCCATCACATGCGGTCTGGTGCTACTGGGGTCCTCAGGTCTGCGACCACTGTCCCTCCGATCAGGGACAGACACATCCGCAAAGGACACCCGTCCACACACACGGGCACCCTCAGCGTGGTAAGACTGCACGCTGGCAACTCCCCGGAGCAACGCACGAGCCCCCGGCCCAGCCTCCTTCACTCCCCACCGGCCGCCAAGCCCGCGCCCGCTGGGCCGGCCGAAGAGAGCCGCACTCACCAGGCGCCCCGAGCTCTCCCGTGCCTTCTTCACCTTCCCGTAGGTGCCCTTGCCCAGGGTCTCCAGGAACTCGTAGCGGTGCCGCAGGTTGTGCTTGTGGTGGTGCCGCTTCACCGCCTGCTTCTTCATCAGGGGCTTGGGGGACTTGATGAGCCCGTCGGCCAGGGGCCGGGCGAGCTCCGCGGCCAGGGCGGCGGCGGCCGAGGCAGCAGGGCCGGGGCGCGGAGGAAAAGCCAATGACTCCATGGCCAGCAGGACGGGAACGAAGGCGACAGCGGAGTCCAGCGGCCGCGCGGGGAGAGCTAGAGCCCGCGGCGCTCGTCCAGCATCGGCCCGGGACCCCACGGCCGCAGCGCAGCGCTCGCAAAGCGCAGCATTCCAAGTTGTTATAAGCGCCGCTTGCCTGAGGCCCTGGCCACGCCCCCGCCAGCGCCCATTGGCCGGCTCGCCGGCGACGCGTGACCACGGCCTCCCGCATTGGCTCGCCAGGTTCCAGACCCCGCCTCCTCCCCTGGGCGTGGCTGGGAAAGGTGTCAATGGAGCCCGCCCACCTGGGCCCCCGAGGCCAGGACTGAGGAATGGGAGATTCCGGCGGCGGAGGCCACTGGAAGTCCAGAACCTTACGTAGAGGGCCCTTGGAACTGTTCTTGCCTCTTGAGTGGCGCTTGGTCCTGGTTAGAGCCCCTGTTTTTCTGTTGTGCTGTGTTCTCAGTTGGCAAGGGGCAATCTGAGGGCGCTAGAGGTCACCAAAGTATTTCTCCATCCTCAGTAATTTGCTTCTCCCAAGCCCAGATCTATAAAGTTGCTTGGCCACTTCTTTAAGTCTATAAAAGAGAAAAAGGGATAGGATAGGACAGAGGTAGAATCCAGCCAAATGAGAGCGTTGGTGGAGAACTGTTCTAGGGTTCTGAGTTCACTCGTTTTCAGTTAACTCAACCTTAATTGGATCCTAGAATCTAGTGGTCCTGGAAAGGTCTCACCTCTTCCTCAAAGAGGGCTTCTGGGGTCGAGTGGATCCCTGAGAGGTGGTGGAATTTATGAAGTGTTGGCAGGAGCTGGAGAGAGCCAAAAGGGAAACAGGTATTCATTAAAAAATATATTACAATCCTACTATTTTACTTGTATCCCCAAATCTGTAAATAGATGTCCCACCCAAAGTGTTCTTGTCCCTGATTTCAGAGCCACGAGGACTGGTGGTCGGTCATGATGTGTGGCTTGGTTTTTGAGGCCTGGAGCGCTAGGTCCAGAATCTGTGTTCTGAGTGTCCATTTAGAGTGAAATGAGAATGTCCACAGGCTTTCTTCCTTGCTCTAAATGGGAAGAAAGGCACATTTCCTCTTTTAACTGTCTTGATAACCTAATCCTGTGAAATGAGTATTATTCTGCCCAAGGCCACACAACTGGTGAGAAAGTGGCAGAACTGGGATTTAGACCCTGATCTGTGGGGAGGAGAATAGAGGACATCAGACCTTCATCCCCTCCCCTGAGGGAAGCCCTCCTGCAAGCAGACTTATGGCTCTGCCTGGATTCCAGCTGTGCTGGGGAGGCAGCCTTCCCTTCATGCCCCAGGAGGATGGTACTCCAGCTGTGTATTCAGGGCAGGCTGAGGATCAGGAAGGACTAGATCCCTAGGGGGATTTTGTATTTAGTGTCTACCTACTTTCCTACTTCCACTTCCACAGATCCTTTGATCTTTTCTAGAGTGAGTTGTGGGGATATCTCCATCCCTCCACCCTTCGCCTCCTTTGTGGCTGGAGAAGATCCACCTTAGACAGGAAACCAACTCCCCTCCCCCAAATCTGGAGGGCCACAGGAGGGAGAAGCTGGTTTAGCATTCTTTCCTCTACCAGCCTCGGCTTTTGCTCTGGGTTATCTGTGAAAATAGGATGAGGCCCAGGAGACAGTTCCCCTGACCTGCTGTTTCCTTTAGCTTCTGAGATCTGCATCCATTCCTGGGGTCCCATCCAGATGGATTAGGATTCTCAAAAGGAAGCCTGGGTAACATAAGGGCAAGCACAGGGCTGAGTGTTCGGAGACCTGAATTCTAGTCCTGACTCTGACACTAGCCAGTTCTGTGGTCTTCTATTGATTACTTCATTCACTCTACAAATACTGGTGCCCACTAGGTGGTGGGCCAGGGGACATAATGGTGACAATATCTCTGCCTTTGGAGTATTCTCAGTCTAGTGAGAAACAAGCAAATCCTATACAGAGGGAGAAGGATCCATGATGGAGGAAGAACAGAATGCCCATGGGATGTATAATAGGAGAGAGCCCCTAGCCCAGATAGGAGGAGGCTGGTCAGGGGCAGCTTCCTGAAGACAGGCTTTTTAAGCTGAGACCTGAAGGACAAGTGGCAATTAGCCAGCCAAATCAACATTTCTTCATAAGATGAAAGAATTATACAGATGAGCCTAAGATTCCCTTTCAGGCTTAATCTAGACTCCCATGAAGTTTCCCAGGTATCCCCAACATCCAGTGTGCTGCTAGCACATAAAGGTGCTCAATAGATGCCTATTGATGAAAGGAATGGAATCCAAAGACTAAAAGTGAGAGCACTACATGTGACAGATCTCCTGCCATTACCAGCTAACTGGCCATGGCAGTGGGTGACATCATCTGCAATCTCTTGGACCTTTCTCACCCTTGCTTCAGCTTCCTTTGACATAATCTCAGTCCCCATTTAGGTGACAACAACAGGCAGGGGAGGGAGATAGACAAACAGGCATACAGCCACAACAGCATGTGACTCAGAAATGGTCTGACCTGCTGAAACTCAACTCTCAAATTCCTTGAAGAGAGACCTGGTTGGTCGAAAGCAAGAGTGCCTCACAGGGAGTCCGTGCGGGTCAGGGACTCCGCCGCCAGCCGGTCTCAGGGAATTCCCGGGTCATGTGCTTGGATGTGTGGATGAGCTCGGATGTCTGGGCTGAGCTAAGCCATTTTCAATCCTGCCTGCCCCTCTATCCAGTCCTGGGAGGGGGAAGCCTAATTCCTCTCCCCCAGCCCCACGTCCCTTTGCTGATCCATGTCTGACGGGCTCTTGGGAGCAACCATTCGTGGGGTCTACTATATGCCATGCTGGGAAAACAATCGGGAACAAACGTCAGTTCCTGTCCTTTACACACTTCGCACCCTCTGTGTGTGTATCTGTGGGGGCTGGGTGGGTGCAGGCTAGCGGAAGGGGATGTGAAAGCAGCTCAGAGTGGGACTGTCGTGTTGTGCCCTGCTGGGTGCGGGGCACCAGGGCCGTGCTTTGGGGGTGGGGTGGGGTGGGGGCGGGAAAGGCAGATCTCAGATGCATCTAAGATGAGTCTTGAGGAGTGACTGAGAATTAGCTCTCTACTCTCAGCGAATTTACAGTTTAGCAAGGGAAATAAATATATGACTTAACACATAATCCAAGTTGAAAAGCAGTAAGACCCCCGAGAGAGGTATAAAATGCCTGTGGGGGCTGATAGGATGGGTTTTTATTCTGGCCCAGGGGCTTGAGGGGGGCTCTCATAGTTGAGCCTTGAAGGGGGGGTGGGATTTGGATTAGCTGTGAGAAAAGGTCCTGGGGATGGGGTGGGGTGTGGGGTGAGGGGGTTATACTGCATGTGTGGTAGGGCTGGGGAGGGGAGAGGGGAGCCAGCATGCTCTGTAACTCATGACCTACAGGGGCCTCCCGGGCCCTAGAACATCTTCTCCCTTGCAATCATCTTTGTATAGATGCCTGAGCACTTCTTCTTTTCTCTGGGAAAGGGCCCAACTCACTATTCTCTCCCAGCCTGAGACCTCAGCCATCATGTTCCCTTTTCCTAGGACTCTCAGGATGAGTTACAGTCTGCTGTCACTGCCCCTGCCCCCATGGGGGACAATATGGCCTTGAAGGTGTTAACCTTCCCCTCTCAGGGGCTAGTGGAACTACCTGGGTAGGAACCTGCTTGTTAGAACTGGCCCTCCCAGCCTGGCCTGAGAGCTGTAAACCCAAAGACTGGGATGTAAACCCTGTTAGTCTTTGGCAAATTGGGATGCCTGGCTCAAAGCTGCCCTCTTCTGACCAAACTAAGCCTAGCAAGTTTTATGGGATGCCCAAAAAGCTGTGACCACAAAGCAGGCGATGTGTTCCTCCAATGAGCCATTCATTTGTTCATCCATTCATTAATTCAACAAATATGGACCGAGCTGTTACAATAGGTATAATAATATCTAGCATTTATGGATCCAGCCCTGGTTCTAAGCCTCTTAGATACAGTGTCACATCCAAGACCACCCAGCTGGGAAGCAGCGACGCTGGGAGGCAAACCTGTCAGTGCAACATCACACCTTATTGCCCTGACTATTGCATTGCCTTATGGTGCCTGAATGGGTGCCGGAAATACAACATGGAACTAGTGATCTTCTAACAATTAAATTTTTTTTTTTTCTTTTTTTGAGACAGGGTCTTGCTCTGTCGCTGGGCTAGATTGCAGTGGCATCATCATAGCTCACGGCAACCTCAAACTCCTGGGCTTAAGCGATGCCCTGGCCTCAGCCTCCCGAGTAGCTGGGATTACAGGTGCCCACCACCACGCCTGGCTAATTTTTTCTATTTTTGGTAGAGACAGGGTCTTGCTCTTGCTCAGGCTGGTCTTGAACTCCTGACCTCAAGGGATCTTCCTATCTCCGCCTCCCAAAGTTCTAGGATTACAGGTGTGATCCTAGTTCTGTGCTGCAAACACTGAAAATAGTCCTCCAGCTCTCAAATTACAATGGGAAATGTAATGTTATTCACAGGCTAGGCCTAGGAGGGGATGTGGCTGAAGGAGAAGCTAGCTCTTGTCCCCAAGCCAGAGAGCTTGCCCTGTCTCCTCCCAGAGAGGTAGAGAGAGCACACACAGAGACACAGGAGTCAGGAGCCCTGGGTTCCAGCTCCACTTGTACCACCAACCCACACTGTGGCCATGGCCATAGACTTTCTCTTTTGGGGGTAATTCCTTATCTATAAAAAAGGGATTTGGATAAATCAACTCTGAATTTTGTTTCAAATCTGCTGTGACTTCTCTGCAATAGCTAAACAGGGACAGATTATTGATAGACATCTCAGTCATCCACCTTCTTTTGCCCACCTGCTAACTGATTCTCTCTCTCACCCCCGGGCTGGCATGATGACTCAGGCTGAGAAGTCTGGCGACCTGGGTTCGGGCTCTGCCCTGCCACTGTGATTATATTTCATCTCTCTGCCACTCTATGTAGGAGAATTATTCTTTTATGCAGCTAACACGCTTTGCGCCACCCACTCTTCCTCAGATTATCTGTATTAATAAATTCAATCCTCCCTACAGCTTTATGAAATAGGTACTAGCATATGATTGTCCCCACTGCACAGATGAGGAGACTGAGACACAGAGAGATTAAGTAACCTACACAGGGTCACAAAGCTGGCAAGTGGTGGAGCCAGATTGGACCCCAGGCGATCCGGCTGCAGAAACGGCACTCTCAGTCATCACGCTTTGGCTTAGAGAGGATTCCCGATTTGCCCAGAGCCTCAAGTGGACTGAGGGGCACTACGTCATAGTTTGCTCATCTGAAATGTTCCTCGTGACGACCTCCTGGGCTTGCTGTGGGACAAAATGAGATGCGAAGTTGTCAGATTGATGGTTTCCTATTAGTCTGCTTGAGGCTTTGCTGGGTCCTCGTCCTGCCGAGTCCCCTCCCCCAATTTAGGCAGAAACCAAGTGCACCTTCGAGGGGCTTATTAGACACCCTGTGCTCCAGCCGATCCGATTTGGGGCAGAGGACAGTCAAGATGAGCTTAGAGCTAGGAAGTGGTCACTGGCACTGCCCAAGACTAGAGCTCTGTTTTGGGGGAGGGAGGGAGGGCTGACCTGGGGGAGAGGAGGAAGGACCTCTTAACTATTCTCCCTGCTGGATTTTGACACCAGAAAAATGTTGTTCTGTGAGTTGGGAGGTGGACCGGGTGGATATTTGTATAGACGGAAAGTCTAGAGCTTCCAGTCAGTGTTTTGGAAAGGGTCTCCTTAGCTCATTGTCCATGGCAAAACAAAGAGATCTTCCTCTTTTTCTGTCCCTCGTTCTCATGTCCTTTCCTGCATCTCTGAGGTTGTGTCACCACCATTGCTGTGGGGTTGGGCAATGTGTTGGGGTGTGAGAAGGGGGAAGCTATGCTTACGACTAGGGTAAAGGTTTTCAGGGGATTCCTCCCCTGGGACCCCAGAGTCTCCAAGTACTTCCCGATAACTAACCCTGTTGTGTCATTGTCTCTGTCCCCTGAGATCCTCCACCTTTACAGGTGTGAGCACTTTCACATCCATCCTTTTATTGATTCTTCACTGACCCTGTGAAGTTGGGGCCTTGGGTTAGATCTTGGGGCGCAGAGGCTTTGATATAGATGAGGCAGGAGGTACAGTGAGCTTCAGAATGGAAGTCAGAGGATGGGGTGCTGCACCCAGCTCTGTAGGGTGCTGGCCACATGCCCTGGGCAGGTGACTCAGTTCTCCTAGGCCTCAGTCCTAATGGGTCAAAGGAGACCTTGAACTTGGAGGTACTTTGCAGACTGTTAAAGACTCCCCAGCAGGTTGGGATCTGTGGCAGTGGGTACTGTGGCTCAGGGCCCTTCAAGGTCACTTCACACCATTTAAATGCTGCTCCATGAAAGGGGTGAGTGTCTTCTCCCTCCTGGCCCTGCCTGTACTCAGGAATGACCAGACACGGCATGGGAGTATGTGCCCAGGAGGGAGGGGGGAGGAAGGTCTGTCCAGTGCCACCTCCCTGCCCCGTGCCTGGCTCCTGCTGACAACCTGAGCCCTTGGCCTCCCAAGCTGATGTTGGAATGTAAACCCCAAGCAAAGCACATTCTTTCACTGGGTCACCAGCTCCTGGGCCTTGGTAAGGGAAGACGGAGCCAGCATTTCTCTCGGCCCTGAGTGACACGAGCGCAATCTGGTAGTGGGGGGCTGTTATTACAAGGCTGGATTAATCAGCTGGCTGTCACCCACAGCTCATAAAAAGCCTAATTCTGACCTAGCACTCCTGGTGGAGCCCACAGCAAAGGGGAGAGGGAGCCCGGCTCCTAAGCAGGGCATTTGGGATACTGCTTATTTCCTGGGTCTGACTCCTGTGTCAGCTGCAGCCATGGAGGAGCCTGCAGGGAAAGGGGCATTATTAAGATTCCTCTCAAAACTGGTGCTGTCTTTGGGCTCTTTGATTTATGACTTTTATGCAACTCAGGGAGCACTGGGCAGAGGTAAGAATGGAGGCTGGAAGGGTGGGACTTTGCGAAGGGCCTTCCGGGGAGGGTTTTTATGCCCCATGAGGACGTAGGCAAATCTGTAGACAAGAAGGATTTCTGGAATGGCACAGGGAATGTAGCAGCCAAGTGGAGCATGGGCTGGAGGAGAGCCTGGGGGCAGGGGAACCGGAGTTAGGGGGCTACTGAGGTTGCCCTCACATAAGACGGTGGGGGTGTGAGCAAAGCCAGTGGCCCCGTGAGGGAGAGAAGAGCAAAGATGAGGTCACTTGCGACCCAGGGCTGAGCTGGCCGCCCTGGGGCCCCAGAGGCCAAGGTCGGAGGTATAGCAAGACCAGGTCAGAAGGGCAGCTCTAATCCAGCCCCTTCTACAGATGGGCACACCGAATCCGGAGTGGGGAGCCTGGGATAGGGATCTGTAAATGACTATTCCCTTATCAACGTTTCATGTGGAGGCTATGGATTGCTAGGCTGAGCTTGGGACCAAGGCCCATTGTCTGTTGAATGGCAGGCAGGGGGCCCCAAAGTCCTTGTCTCTTCCTTCAGGTAAGGAGGGCAAGGCTGGGCCACCTTCTAGAGACATGAGTGGGGCTGTGGTGGTCCCTAGCCCTGCTGGCACGGCCACGTTCTCCCTTCCTAGGCTGATGAGAGAAGGAGGCCCCATAGCCCAGTTAGAGCTCAACCAGCCAGAAGACCACCAGCCTCCAGCCTAGAGTTCCTTCCCACCCGCTGCCCATGGTGCCGGCGTGCTGGGGGGAGGAGGACAGATTTCCACCCCGACCAGCCAGGAAAACCCTTCAACTTTGAAATGTCACCTAAGGCACCAAGTGTTCAGACAGGTCTCTGGCCTCCGGCTCCTCATCCCAGGGACCCTCCTAGTCATCTGCCAACTACTTCCTCTTTGGAGGAGGGTAGTGGTTGGGAGGTTTTGTATGAAGAACAGAAACTGTCTCAGGAGCCTGGAACTGGGGCACTAGGACCTTCCTAATTCTTCCCTTCAGGAAACTTCCCCTTCATTCACTCTACACGTGTTTATCACGTGCTGGCTCTGTGCCAGGCACACTAGGTGCTGAGCTTGTGAAGGTAAGTGACGAAGACCAGGTGACCCCCTTTACAGTGCTCATGTGGAAGTTATAGGACTCCTTTGGGTCTCAGTTTCTCACCTGTAAAACAGATGGATTTCAGTCATTATGACAGATCAAAAGATCCCTCTAAGCCATATGGCAAACTGGGGCCAGAGGTTCTGGAAGAAGGGAGCTGCCATGCGAACAGCCCAAAGCAACAGAGGATTCTGCCTGGTGACGACTGAGTAATGTCGCAGCAACTCACCGCCCAATTTAAAAGGATTCTGAGTCTGGGCACCTGCCTGAGTGTGCATCCGAGAACGTGAGTGTGTGCGTGAGTAGGAGAGCAAAAACATGTGCATGAACAGGTGTGTAGAATGGCGTGGGGCTGTGTACATGAATGTGCAAAAGAGTAAGGTGTGTGTGAGTGTGAGGTATGAGTGCTGGGGACAGGCAGGGCCCAGGGTGTGCTGGGTGGAGTTGCAGGAAGCTCATCTGGTACGAAATAGCAGCTGCACAGGGTCTGCAAAGAGCTCGCTCTTGGAAAGAGGGACGCTTTGCCCTCTGGGTCGTGGGGTTGTGGGCTGTGGGTTCTTGGTGCTCTGGCTTCATGGAGTCAGAAACAGGGCCTCTAGGGGTTCTTTGAACCAGGTCTACACCTGCCTTGGGAGTTCAAGTGAACTGGGATGTTTGGGAAACAGCCTGTAGTTTACACCACTAAAAGAAAGAGGATCATACTAGGGGGAGAATGCAAACTCTATGTGAAGTTAACACAGGACACTAAAGTCATTTTGCCCGGGCAGCCAGCTGGCCCTCCCCTTTCCCCCAGGGATCCGCTCTCCCTCCTCTGTTACTGGCTACACTGGGGGTAGAGAGGATGGAGTCTGAGAGGCACAGCCAGGACCACCACATTGCATCGCACTTTTGTAGACCTGCCCCAGACCCCTCCCCTGGAGGCATCAGCCCCCATTCAAGGTTTGCACAGACTCCAACTTGCTTCAACCCCTTTTCACACCACTCCCCAAAGGCCTCCCTGCTGCCGACACTTGGCATAAAGTTCCAACCATTTAAAAATGCCCCAGTCCTAGTCACATCTATAATCCAAGCACTTTGGGAGGCTGAAGTAGGAGGATTGCTTGAGGCCAGAAGTTTGAGGCCAGTGTGGGCAACATAGCAAGACCCAGTCTCTACAAGAAAAATAAAAAATAAAATAAAATGCCTCAGCCCCATCCACGATTATGGGGCCATTTTCTGCACTTAGAAAACACCCCTCCCCACCCCTACCCCATAAGGCTTGGCTTCCTCTTGGAAGGGGTGGATGCACCCATTTATGAACACTTTTCTTGGGTAGGGTGTTGGGCACATGGTACCAGGGCTGGCCTTTGAAACAGCTTCCCCTAACGTGCGGTTCCACGTCCTTCCCAGTCTCTGCAGCTCCTCCAGCCGCTTTTCTGATGGCCACTGCAGAGCAAAACTGGAACGGGATCCAGAAGCAATAGGAAGGCCTCTCGGCAGTCGGCTCGCCAGGGGGCACCAGCGGCCACAAGAGGGAAGGAAATGCCAGGCCAGCAGGTGGCAGTGCCCTTCTGGGACCCAAGTTAGGAAAGAATCCAGGTACCCAGAGAAATGGAGGAAAAAAAAAATCCCTACCCCTTAAAGGCCCAGATTCCG
>VBSM01002937.1:6150892-6179951 GCA_008086735.1 Cheirogaleus medius
TTCTTTAAGCTGTTTTTTTTTTAAAACCAGTGAGCAATTCCCTTTCTACTTTGGATAAGACAAAAATGAGCTTTAGCTGAATGAGGCTGGCTATGAGAAGAATTCTGAATGAGGACTGGCATATACACGGAGTCTCAGTGCAAGAGAAGGAACATATGCTGTTTTCCTGGGAGTGGGGCAGCTCGCAGTGGTTGTGGGAAGGTGGAACTCTTCAGAGGAAACAGACAAAATAGGTGGCCACTGGGGGTCCTATTTAGCCTGAGAATGCCACAGGGATTGTTTCATTGTCCCCTCTACCCATCGAGATACCCTTCCCTCCCACCCCCGGACCAGGGTGCCAGAAAAGATAGGAATATAGATTTTAATCATTGTCCTGCTGCTATTGACCAGAGTGCAATTAATCCATCTTTTGTGGATTTTGATGCCACAGTGTAAATGAGAAGGTTTTATGAAGAAACACTCTGGGGACCTTCCGTGATCAAAGGGCCAGGCCTCTGGTGGGTAGGGCATGACACAAGGTGGAATGGAACAAAGAGAGGTGTGGGGAGCAGACCCAGGGCTGGAAGTCTGCTCCCTCCCCATTGTCACACGGCCAGTAAGGACCCCAAGAGGAAGTGGGTCCTTCCTGCCAAGGCTGCTGGCCTGGCCTGTCCATGTGAGCCCAACTTCCCTTCCAATGCAGCCGCTCTCGCTTCAAGTCCAATTCTTGCTGAGTACATGAGGCCCAGGGTGGGCCCACAGTTGACTACCAAATGGAGAAGGGATGTAGACCAAGGGAGAGAAAGGGGTGTGGGATCCCCTGCCAATCCTTCCCCACCTTTCGTCCCAAGAGACCCTCAAACAAGTTCAGAGCTGGGGAAAGGACAGCAAAGCTGGCCTCTGGGCCAGAACTGCCCTTCCTGCCTCCTGGAGATGGGGGTGGGGTGGGGTGGAACTCACAGGGGAGAGTGGCAGGAGAGATTCCTGTGCCTTTCTGTGCCTGTGCAGTAAGTGGGGACTCTCCCCAGAGGTCAGCTCAGCCACAGCCTGGGGCTGGTGGAGCTATGTGCACTGTTTACAGTTTTCTGGGGTGCACAGGGTTTGGAGTTGGAGAGAGGTGACTTGGAGCCCCAGGGCCAGACCCTACTGGCTGCTAACGGGAGCCGGCACCCTGGGAAGTAGCCCAGACTGTTTTGACAGTGTCGTTCCTCATGTCAGAAGCAGAGTGATATGGTCCAGGGCAAAGGTGCTAGGCCAGGGGCAGCTAGGAGTCAGAGACACACAGAGCTTCCACCGCGTCGCTCAGACCCTGGTTGACGCCCCCCACGGCCAGGAGGCAGTTCTTGATGATGATGCTGGAGCAGGCGCAGCGGGGCGTGAGCATGGCCGGGAGGATCTCCCATTTGTTCTTCCCCGGGTGGAATGCTTCCGCCGTCTCCAGGACAGTGGGTTGGTTCCCTGACAGCGCCAAAGGAATCAGACCTTACAAAGGAGTCCAACCACCAATCCATGCTCCACAGTTACCCCCACCCCTTCTTCCCTCCATTGGGAACCCACAAGCAGAGGCTAAGCAGCCACAGCTTCCTTGGCTACAGGATCCCTCCCTCTTCCCTGAGCTGGGCCAGAGGCTTTTGCAAAGCTGCCACTTTGCCCCTTTGCCCTTTCTACCTTCTTCCTGTCTTTTCAACTCCTTAGAAGTAAGCTTTCTTTCCCCACCCTTTGCTTTTGAAAGGAGTTCTAGAATAGTACTGCCTCCCTCCTGCCTTTTACTAAAAAAGCTACCCACATGGTCTAGCTCACATAGTCCTTTCATGCACGAGTAAAGTGGGAGTTTGTCTACACTAAGTAAATGTGGGGTGCCTGGGACCCGTGCTGTCTGGACCTCTCTTCCCTGATGCTGTTGGACTTTTCACCCTTAGAGTCCTCCCTGCAAGATACCAGCAATCTCTGGAGGGGTAATATATCCAATCCCAGATTCATTAGACCTTATTTAATCAGATTGCTTTCCTACTCCATGATAGAGCTGGGTATCCAAGAAAAGATGGGTCAGAGAAGAAGGACCAAGGCTAATCCCCTCCACAATTTGTCTCAAGTCCCTCCCAGATAGGTCCCCAGGGATCTGTGCTACGTGGTGATTGGTATGCCCCTTATTCTCTCTGGGCCTCAGTTTCCCTGTGTAGGAGGACAGAAAGGCCACGTCTGTGGCCCATATACGGATAGGTAATGTCCATGCTGGTAGGGAGCATTGTGAATTCTTTGGAATAAAACGGTAGGCAGGTGACGTGAAAGGAGCCAGTACCCGCTCCTGCCCATGCAGAATGCCAAGGAACCACCAAGCGCCAGAACCACAATACATTCCAGCCTGGAAGCTCCAACCTTACCAAGTCCCCCGGCTACTATCACTCGTCCACCCAGAGAGCCGGCCACAAAGTCTGCCCGCCGTTTCTTGAGGAAGAATGAGCGTTCCATTTTCAGCCATCCCCCTAGGGGCCACGGATAAATGGTAGGATATAGAGAGAATTAGATGCTGGCCATGCTCCAGACTGAGTCCCAAAGATCTCTCACCCTGGACAGTGTCTCCACTCCGTTTACCCTTTGTGCTCAGGCAGTAAACAGCTCCTCCTGCTGGTTAAAATTCTCTGCGGCCGCCACCCTCTCCTATGCTTGTTGCAATCTAAGGAACCATAATGCCCTATGATGACCACCTTGTTATACCTATGTCCTCACGGGCTCTAAGCTGGAGAGGAGGCTAATAGAGACAGTGAGGGTAGGAGTTAGGATTGTTCTGTTAGTCCTTGAGTAAAAAGTAGGAAAAATCCCTCCCTGACCTGGTCCTGCACGGATATTGTAAGAAAAAACACAATAGGTAGAAAAGGCTTTGCTAAAAACAACCAGCCAAGCAAAAGGGAGCCCTGTACAGATGACAGAATTTGATCCCAAGAGTAGCCCTGAGTGCAGAGGGCTGTTCGGACTTCTGAGAAGCTTGCCCAGCTGGGTGAGCAGCCCTGGGGAAGAGGGCTGGCGTGTGGGTGAGTGAGGGGAGCCGGCCAGAAGGAAGACAGGTGGCCAGCGCTTCCATGCGGGAGCCCTGAGAGAGCAGGGCCAGGGGCTGGCGACCAGCTCACCCTGTTCCATGTCGAACACGTCCATCGTCCGCAGGAACTTGGGCTGCCGGTAGAGCCGACCCTGCCGCAGGCCTCCCAGGCTGTACAGGCGGTTGTCCAGGGTCACAAAGCTGGAGAAGGCCCGCTTACAGGGAATGTTGGGGAACTTGGTCCAGGAGCGAGTCTCGATGTCAAAGACCTCAAAGGCATTGACCGCGTACTTGGACTGTCGTCCCCCTGGGGGCCGGAGCAGGGTGGGGGTTGGGCAGAAAGGGAGTCCCTGAGCATAGGGACTGGGTTTCCCCTTCTGACTGGTACCCAATCATACAGGAAGCTCCCTGTGGGTGGGGCAGAATGATTATTCCCCAGTGCCAGGGAGCTGCTCAGCACTCAGGCACTGCTTCCCACGGGAACCGACCCCAGGGAGGGAAGGAGGATAGATGTGGAACAGGTAACCCATCCTTACCCAGCACATAGATCTTGGAGCCTCGGAGGAAGGAGGTGGCAGCATATCTCGGGGTGGGCATGGGTGCCAGAGACACCCACATGTCCTTGAGCATATCATAGTGTTGGAGGTGGTTGTGTGGACGGAGGTCCAGGCCCATCCCACCTGCTGCATATACTCGGTAATCTAAGAAGAAAGACGACACACACACACACTGCTGGCTTAGCTCCCAGGCACCGTGAGACAGCCCACAACACCCATCCCCTGCCATGGCCAGGCCAAGTTCCCAACCACTGCTCTGCCTGAGCGAGCCATATCTATGTCATTGTGGTTGATGGCACTGTTCAAAGTCCCTGCTGTGGCTGAGCCTGGGTCTTCATGAAACCACAGCAGGACTGCATGCCTTGGCCTTCCCGGTGTCCAGCCCTCAGCTAAGTCCCAAACACTAAGGAACTCACAAACTCTACGCCTCCCATCCCTGTGTTACCTGAAACAGCTCCTCCTGGGAATCAATCCTCCTACCTACTCCACACTACTACTTCTGTGCCCAATTCTTACTCATGCTTTCAGAGTCATCTCAGTGTCCCCGAACCACAAGACTGGGCCAAGAGTACCTGCTCCGGGCCTCCTGAGCGATGGCAGCTCCGTCACCCCACTTGCCTCGTGTGACTGAATAGTCTTTGTCTGTTTCTTCCAACAGATTGTAGGCTCTTGAGAGTTTGTTAATCTGTAGCCCCAGAAGCTGGCACATAGGCACGTAAATGCTTATTCAACTAACTGTTAAATCCATTCAATGCCACGGTTAAGAGCGCAGACCTGATCATCACTTCCTAGCTTTGTAACCTTGGGCCAGTGATTCAACCTCTCTGGGCTTCACACTGCTTTTCTCTAACATGAGAATAATAACAGCACTTACCTCATTGGCCAGGTTGTGAGGATCAAAGGGATTAATAGGTACAAAGCACCAATGGTAAGGACTCAATAAATGTTAGCTCTTAATCTTTCAGCACCATTAGGTGAGACCTGGGGAGGAAGAGGTACTCTTTTCCATGAACCTCCAGGCCCTCCATCCTTCTTACTGGGAGGTCAGAGAAGCCCGACTGGCTACCTGCCCTGGGGGCATTCTGCACTAGAATTTCTCTCTGGCCACCTTCACTGGTCAGACTCGGGCTCCTTCTGTTCTCCCTGGGGCCTGGCACTGTGCCAGGGACAGAGCAGGTGCTCAAGAAATACTGGTCCCTGATCTATAGTGGACCCGGCAGCAGCGAGGATGGTTTAGCAGAAGAGGGAGGGAAAGAGAGGAGACAGAGGGAAGGTCACAACCCACTGCAAGCCTGTGCTGCCCAGTCCAGTGTGCCTGAACGTGGGCTCTCCTGACTCCCACTGAACCATTTCCCATTAACCCTTTGTGTTTTTGGCAGAAGAGCTTTTGGAGACCCCTCTGGGCTGTATCAGGCTCGAAAAGAATGAAATGAGGGGCTTTGAGAAAGTAAAATGAAAAATTGTGAAACCACGTAGTCAGCACGCATATACCCTGAGAACTTAGCAGACCCGGGCAAGGTGCTGCAGGAGCACAACCCTCCAGAACTTTCTGGTCTCCCTTGGCATCTCCGAGATTGGGAGGCAGAGGAGATTGAAGGTGGGAAGAAGGCCCTAGAATCGGGTCCCAAATTCCTCCCAGGGGCGTCTGGTGATGGCGCAAGGATAAAGTGAACGTCCTCAGGACCCCAAGTAGGTGTGGAGGTGGTGGCATCTGCAAAGCAGGTCTCAGGGGCTGGGGAGTGGCTGGGAGGTGCAGTCGTCCTGCTGAGCGCAGGGGACTGCAGAGATATTGCCCTAAACTTCACCGCCCACACTTCCGGCCTCTCTGCCCACCCTCAGCCCTGGCCCCACTTGCCTTTGGCCGTGACAGAAATGCCCATGGCGGCCTCTCGTAGCACGCTCCTCTTCTTCCACTTGCCCTCGTCGATGTTGTACATCTCCACGACCTTCAGGGGCAGCTGATTGGTGCCCACGCCCCCGACCACCATGATCCGCTTCCCCAGGGCAGTGACGGCCACCCCGGCCCGGGCTGTGGGCAGGGGAGGCAGGGCCGTCCATTGGTCAGCCTCGGGGGAGTAGACCTCAAAGCAGTCCATGGGGACGCCGTTGTCGTCACACCCCCCGATGGCATAGACCTGTCCCCCGGTCTCCAGCAGGGAGCAGTAGACCCGGCGGCTGGGCAGTGGTGCCAGGCGCTTCCACTGGAAGTCCTTGACGTTAGGCACCTCCATGGCAGCCCCGGGGACCCCGCTCGCCGCGCGCCCGGGCGCCAGGGGAGGTGCGAGCCCGGGGGTCCTCCGGCTACTCGGTGCCGGCTCCCGCGTCCCCTCTCGCCGCCTCCATCTCGTCCCCGAGCGCAGGCTCCCGCCCGACGCCGGCCGGCGCTTCACCGTCCCTCCAGCCTCAGCGGTCCGGCGGCGTCCGCGCCTGGCCCTGCGGGAGGAACCGGGCGAGTCAAGGGCGCCGGCGGGCGCACGGGCGGGCTCCGCAGCCCCTCGCCAACTTTAAAGGGAAGACCGGGCGGCGGAGGGCGCCACGCTGCGGCGGCACCACGCCCCGCACCGCTTTGTCCCCAGCCCCCGAACGCCCGCAGCTCGGAAACCGCCCGAGCGCGAGGAGACCGGGGCTTTCGGGGTTCGGGGCGCCAGGCTGCCTCTCGGGAGAGGGGGGAAGGAAGGAGTTAACATCTTTCGGCGCCGACGCCTCTCCTCCCCCACGCCCCCTCCCCGCAATCTGGGCGCCCACGCCCCCGCGCCACTTACACTGCCAGGCCGGAGGCGCGCGGCGGCGAGGCGCAGGCGGCGCATTACCGGGGAGCCCGGGGCCCCCGCCCGGCGGCGCGGGGAGCAAGAGAGAGGCCGCTCTGTCCTTCCCCAGTCCGCGCGCCGCTGTCGCACATGCGGGCGAGGAGAATAAGTGAGCAGCAGGAAGGGGGAGCGGAGCGCGCCGGGGAGGAGGCCGGCGAGCCTGCCCCACACCCCCCGCACCTGTGCGGGAGCCCGCGTGCGCCCCGCGGCGGAGCGGACCGTGACCTCTTTACATAAGCCCGGGCAGCGCCCGCCCCGCGGGGGAGGGACAGGGCCCCGGCGGGCGGCGGGAGCAGCTCACCTTGTCTACAGGGTCAAGGAAAGCGGGGCACTACCGCCAAGTACACAGACGACAGGACCAGACTCCCTCCAGCGTGGGGGCGGGCTTTTGTGTTTGTTTTGGATGAGGAGGCGGAGAGACCAATTACCCAGTTCATCTACAGTACACAGACCCAGTTCGTGACTGGCTGGCTCAATGGCTTTGCACTGGGGGAGGTACTATCATATGGCTTAACCTCATGGAAACATGTTACGTGGGTGTGACACACGCAGACCTGACACAGGTACATCCAAATATAACGTATACACCGACCTACACATATGCATAACTTACACGTCACCCCCCCTCCCCTCCCTCCCACTGCATAGACACATCCACAGCGAAACTGACAAATGCACGTTAGATAAGTAGACACACAACCAGAGACATCAACACAGATAGACGGACACACAGGTGGTCTTTCTCGCTCTGTCTCACACACACACGCACACACCCCACCACCATCACCCATCTTCACACACTTCAGGAAGGAGAAACCTGAAGACCAAAATGACCAAATCTTGATCCTTGGTACCAAGGCACGGGGCTTGACAGATAATCCTTTCAAGCCACTCTCTAATAGCCTTTCAGGACTGAAGTCCCCAGTAACAAAGGTGCCAGTGACATTAGAAGACAGACCACCTGGTCTGATGGACTGCAAGGTCTATGGGGTCCTCCTCCTACCTGGTTCCCTCCAATATAGCCAAGTCTTGAAACACCCAGCCATGGGAGGCCGACAGACCTGGGTTTGAATCCTGGCTCTGAAAATGCTTTAGCTACTCTGAAACTCAGTTTCTTATATATATTTTAACTCGACTTTTTATTTTGAGGAAAATTGTAAATTCATATGCAGTTGTAAGAAAAAATACCTTTTACCTAGGTTTTCCCCAATGGTAACATCTTACAAAACTATAGTAGAACATATATTACAACCAGGGCCATTGAAATTGGTCAGTCAAATACAGAACATTTCCTTCACTACAAGGATCCCTCGTGCCCTTTTATACCCAACACTTATTGCCCTCCTGCCCCTTCCTTCCCAGGCCCTGGCAACCACTAATTTGTTATCCATTTCCATAATGTTGTCATTTCAAGAATGTTATAGGAATAGAATCATACAGTATGCAACCTTTTGGTATTGGCTTCCCCACCCCCAACACAATTCCCTGGAGATTCATCCAAGATATTGCTTGCATCAGTAGTTCATTCCTTTTATTTCTGAGTAGCATTCCATGGTGTGGATGTATCCTTGTAGGTTTTTGTAAAGATTAAATGAGATAATATTTGTAAAGTGTTCAGCATTCCTTCTGACATATAACAAGGGCCTAATAAATCTCTATTAATACCATGACTACTATCAAAAAAAAAAAAAAAACCAGGGAAAAGGAAAACTGAGAACAAACACAAACGTCTTGTCCTTTACTTAGAAATGACTTCCTGTGAGAAACAGAAGCCACAATTAGTATCTTGAGTTCTTGGCTTAAAAATTCCACTGTTTTTTAGTTCGAATTCTCTGTACTTACAAAGTAAATACCTCTAGAACCATCACAGTGGAAGAGTGTGTTCTGTTTTCTCTATTTAATAAGAACTCATCGATTTCAAAAGAATGTGATCTGAATTAATGAAATTTCACAGGAAATAGCAAACATTTCCCTCTCGTCCTAGGGGTCTCTATCTGCCCAGAGGAATAAGGAACAAACCTTTGCCTCAACTTAAATTGTTGTCACAGAATCAGAACGGGATGATCAGGAAGATTGAGACCATAGACCTTCCTCAAAGCAGCTTGGTGGAGTCTGTCTTCAGCTCTTTTTCCCCCCCAGTTGTCTGCCAAGGCAGGGAGGCAAGACTTCTTGTGCCCCAACGCCCCCCAGCTGGGGCAGCTTAATAAGCAGATATATAGAGTTCCACAGGACGAACTTTATGTTTGTGTTTTACTGATTGAGACAAACGAAGCCCTTGCATATCCATTTTCTTGTAATCTTAACACAACCCTGGAGAGGTGGCCAGGGCAGGTGTCAGCATCCACTTTTTGCAGGTGGGGACTCTGAGACTTAGTGAAATGAAAGTGACTTACTCATGACCATGCAAGCTGTTCAGGGTGGGTCTAGGTTATGAATTCCAAATCCAGTGCTCTTTCGCTTTATCACAATTAAATCACAAATGGAAGGATTATGCCTTATTAAGGAAACCAAGCTGTTCCACTCTCAACCGGCTTCTGGCTTTTTGTCCAACCGCAGTGAGGAAAGAAGCTGAGACCGTCCAAGGGGATTCCAGCCGCGGCCTGTACTGCTTGTGCCAGGCAGCACAGCTAGGGCAGCACTGGAATACGGCCCCAGAGCAGGCCTTGTTCTACCTGCCGATCACGCCCTGCAGGCACCGCCCTCTACGCACACCATGGGATCTAGGGACTTGGACCCTTGGAAAGGTACTAAGAACAGGATGTGTTCCAGGCTGTGGCCTAATTGCTTGTTCTGGAAATCCTGGCTTCTCTCCATCTCCCCCACTCCTTCCCCCATGGCTCTTCCTCCCAGCCAGGTGACATCCTTTAGTCCTTACATTGAGTGCACATTGAGGAAGCTTGTAACCTAGCAACCGCCACTTAAGATTCCCTGAGTCACCTCCAGTTTCCATGCCTGGGCTGAGTGCACCACGCTGGGGCCTTAAGGAGTGCTAAGCAGAGGGGGACAGTCCAGTGACTCCTTTGATCTCTCACCACCCTATTCTAGTGTGTAATTATTTTCCTGGTCAGGAAGTTCTTCCTCATGTCAAACCCAAATCCTTCTTGCTCTAAGATCTTGCATAGCATTGGATCTGGGTATCTCTTCTTTCTTAAAGAGTGTATGGCTTTTTGCCTTGGTTACAAGGTAGGAGTGGGTGGGGAAGTAGGGGAGGGAAAGGTCATAAGGCCTCTAAAGGTTAGGCCTTTGGTACTGTGGAGTCTTTGTTATGGTGATATTAATGCATCAATCAAACTTGGGCATGCTCAGCCCCAGAAAGAGTCATTCAGTCATTTTTTTAGAGATGGGTATCGCCATGTTGCCCAGGCTGAACTTGAACACCTGGGCTCCAGTGATCCCCCTGCCTCAGCCTCCCAATATCTGGGTCTATAGGGGTGCACCACCATATCCAGCTCAGTACATTTTTTTTTGGAAAGTCACTTCTTGGATTTGTTGAGATCTAATTTACATGCAATAAAATGAAGTTTTACTCATTTTCTATGGAGTGTCTGTTAGGTATTCAGCACTGTCCTGCCTTCACCTAACTTTGGGATAGGTTAGGGGGAAGCTGGGAGTGTAGGGAGGAGAACAGTTTTCCCCAGGAAACTAGGCACATTCTCAGTGTAGCAGGCCAAGGACGGAATAACTGTGGGTGGGGTTCCAAGGGCCTGTCGGAATTCCAAGTGTAGGGGACATTTTGGTGGGTGGGGAAAGAGGACTTGTTTAACTATTAGTTGTGGCAGCAGCTCCTTCTTGTGTCCCAGAAATACACTTTTTCCTGTCGGGGGCACCACCAGAGTGCCCTCTTCTGTGTGCCATGCTGGCTGGAGGGACTCACCAGGAGTTCCCTTCTCCACGTGGTTCTCTTTCTGCAGTGCTCCACAGATCACAGGGTGGTGGGTGAGTGTGTGGACTCTGGAATCAAACAGACTGGGTCTGAATCCTGGCTCAGCTTCCTCCTAGCTATATGACCATAAACAAGTCACTTATGTCCCTGAATCTCAGTTTCCTCATTTGTGAAAGAGGGTAAGAAAATCTACTCTAATCCTCCTGCCTCAGCCTCCCGAGTAGCTGGGACTACAGGTGTGCGCCGCCATGCCTGGCTAAGTTTTCTATCTTTTGTGGAGACAGGGTCTCGCTCTTGCTCAGGCTGGTCTTGAACTCCTGACCTCAAGCAATCCTCCCGCCTCCCCAAAGTGCTAGGATCACAGGCGTGAGCCACCGCGCCGGGCCAGGAAAACCTACTTTCTAGAATTGTGGGAGGAAGGAGATGCCAAGCATAGTTCCTGAGCACATAGTAGGTACCCCATAAAGGCTAGTTCTCCCCTTGTGATGGCGAGTTTCTGTTTCTCTAACTTTCTGTGAATTCAGGCGAGTGTGCCCCAAACAGCAGGTGCCCGTCTCACAAGGTAGGCAGCCGTACCAGGGCCCACGCCCTCCTTTGGCCAATCATTTCTGGGCCAATTCTTGGACAGGATATTTTTCCTCCTAGCTAGCTGAAATTTCTTCTGCTGCAGCCGAAACTGCATTCTAATCTGGAGAACAGCTGGTGCTCTTCCTCTAGATAATCACCTTCTCATTCCTAACCAGAAGATTGGTCTCCGTTTAGGGGGTGGGGAGTGAGGATGACTCATCCAGTCAGGACTGAGGCTGCAAGCAGACCAAGGGAAGGGCAGGCTCCTCCCCCACCCAGTCCCAACATCAGCCCAGAGGAAGGATTTAGGGCTCACGTGGGCTCGATGGGAGATGGCATGCCACAGCTGCCGGCGGTCAGAACCATGACCTGCATCTGTTCACGCGGCAGTGCCACCCTAGGGGTGGAGGTCTGGGGTCCCACAGCGTGGCCTTAGCTATTCGGGCTCCCGTCCTGACCGCAGAGCCTTGATTCGAGAGTTGGCTTAGCCACATTCCTTCCATAACCCACCCTGCTCCCTCCCCCGCAGGGCATACAGCAGCAAGTTGCCTGGAACGTGGAGGGACGAGATGGGTCTCAGTTAAGGAACGCATCTGTCCAACCGGGAGCACCTCCCTGCCTAGCTAGGCACAAGTGGGACGCTGGAAGGTAGATCCCAGGTCTAGACGATGGGTTGGGGGGAAGGGGGCCATCGTGGTTTCCAGACTCAGGAGCTGCACAGTTTGGGAAACAAAGGGCTGGGGAGCCTCACACTCCTCCACTGTTTAGCGTGCAGGGTGACAATGACGCGGGAAGGGAAACCTCTGAAAGGCCGTGGTTCCTTCCCTGTGTGCATTGAGGAAACTGTCAGAGGACACGGGGTTGATAATGAAGCCTGAGAGTCTGGGTTATGAAGAAGGAAGGATTTCCTGAGCAGCAGCATCAGAAACTAGGAACAGCCGCATGCGGTGAGGTGAGAGGCCTTGGAGCCAGCTGCTCTGCTGCCGCCTCTGGGACGTATTTAATAGGGGAGACACAGGACCGGGGGTCAGGAGACCTCCGCTCTGCCCGCATTTCGTCATAACCGGTCTGTGCAACTCTGGCGAGTCACAGCCATTCTTTAAAGTTAGGAGGAAGGAAGGCGAAGAAGCGCAGCTGAGGTCCCTCCCCGCTGGGGTGTCCTTTCCTCCCAGGGGCATCATACAGGGAGGGAAGCCATGAAGAAAGATGCATTTAGCCATAGTGACAAAGCAGCACATTCTAGAATGGACATCCTCACATTCTTCCAGGTGATACGATCACAGAGGTCTGGCCCTACTGGCTCTTGTAGGCACTGCTAGCTACCCAAGGTCCAGTCACCAGCGAGGACTTTAGCAGAGGCTTCTCCTGGCCCTGCTGCTGCCATCATCACCCTCATTTCCCTCCAATCAGCCCAGGATGGCGGGGCTGGGGCTATTAGGGGGCCTTATCCTCACCCTTCTGATGCAGAGGACATCGAGCCTTCGTGGGGGCAGCTCTGCAGAGGAGCAGAGGCTGCGGGCTGGGGAAGGAAGCAGCAGACCACTCAGACACGGCTCTTTAAATGCCCATTAGTAAGTTAATATCTCCATTTCCAGAGTCAGCAGCATCCTCCATTCTTCTTAATTAAAAACAGCTCCGTGTCCCGGCAGAGCCGAGAGAGGGCCCTGAATGATTTACACACCAGCCCTGATGCTTCCAGCCGGGAAATCAGCGAGGAAGATTGATTGGCAGATGGGCCCGCCTGCCTGTCACAGACGGTGTACGTGCCTGTGCCTGTGTGCATGCGTGTGTCCCCGCTGCCATGGGGGGGGGTGGCTCTCCTGCCGGCAGGCTCCGAGTGAGCAGGGCCACAGGGCTCTGCAGGCGCAGAGCTAGGGCCTGCTAGGAACAAAAGGCTAAAGGAAAAGCTGGCCGGCTCACCCCTGTTGCTGGGTCCCTCTTCCTAGCTAAACTACCCTATCTGGATGACGAAAGCTCATCTATTGTCTGATCTCTACCCAGGAGAGAAAGGGGCCCCTCCCTGGAGATGCCTCTTATTTCCAGGCGGATATTCCTCAGCTGGTACATAACAAGTATTGGCTTCTGTTTGATCGTTACTGCTTGCATTGAGAAGTGGATTTCTCATGGCCCAGCTCTCCTTCCTTGCCTCCCTTCTAGCACCAAATTTTGTCTGACCCTGACAACCAGGGCCATCCAAGGCTCCGGGTCCTTTACAGGGCTGGGGAGGGAATGGTGAGGCCACAAGTTGGACTGGTGGGAAGTGACACTCAGCTTGGGCCTGTAGGGAACTGACAAGTAAGAGCAGCCACCCTCGGAGGTCCCGGTCCTCTGCCTCTCCCTGCCAGGGCTTGGGACAGCCTCTTTGTCCACCCCACGCCTCTGCTCATCTCTGAGAGTCCACCAGTCTCCATGGGTACCCGAGAGGCAGGTCCAGCTCGCCCTGCAGTGGGAAAGAGGGGCCTGTTCACTGGGGGCAGGACCTGTACAGAGGTAGGGAGTGGCTTTTGCTCTCTCTTCACCTCTCCCCTTCTCCTCTTGCACTTCACATCACGCACACACACACACACACACACACAAACATACGCACATGGGCCCTCCTCCCCAGAGGCTCCAGAGCAAGGACCAGGCAGAGAGGCGCAGTGAAGAGGAGGGGCGGAGCCTGGGGAGCGGGCGTCATCATGCCCTGCTTCCACCCCTGCTCCCAAGGGAGACGGGCAATCTGCCGCACAGCAAGGTCGCCATCTGGTGTGCCGACCTGTGTCCCTCCCTGCTAGAGACAGAGAGAAGGAGGGGACACATGACGGGCTGGCAAGTGGGTCGTGCAAGTGTGCCTAAGAATAGCTGAGAGTCTAGACAGGTGAGAGCCAGGCTAAGCTTTGGGTGACTCAGAGGGTCTGCGTGTCCTCGGCCGCTAGGCACTCCCAGTGCGGGCAGGTGTGCACCCGAGGAGGGCTGGGGGGCCCCGGGGAGCCTGCACTGCTTTCCTAGTTGAGGACAGAGGAGCAGGGCCTGAGCCTCTGAGTCCCCTCCTGTAGCCTGTCACTGGGAGAACGTGGCTGCCCGCTTGGCGCCCAGGAGCCGCCAGTCCTTCCCTGGACATCACTAGGCAAGAAGCGAGTGACACTTTTATTCACAGACTGACCTGATGGCTGGCACCCCAGGAGGAGCCGCCACCAGGGAGCCTGTGCGTCCTTTGTTCCTCGCAGTCCTGGCCCAGAAAAGGCTATTTGCTTCCTTGAATGCCATCCCTCCCCTGCCGACCCGCCCCAGGAGCTCTGTTCTGAGAGAGTTCTTGATGCAAGTTCCCCAAGTCACAGGTAAGACCTTAGCGCAGGAGTCGGCAAACTATGTCCGAGGCCACCGCTGGCCCCGCTGCCTGTTTTTGTCTGGCCTGCGATCTAAGAACAGTTTTTGCATTTTTAAATGATTGGAGAAAAAAAATCAAAAGAAAAATATTTTGGGATACGTGAAAATGATAGGAAATCCACATTCCAGCGTCTATAAATAAAGTTATATTGGAACACAGCCACGCGCATTCGTTTACGCGTTGTCTGTGGCAGCTTTCCCGCGGCAACGGCGGAGTGGCGGCAGGGAGAGCCTGGCCCGCACAGCGGAAAATATTTACTATCTGGCTCCTTGCAGAAAAGTTGGTCCCCTCCCCCCACCTGCGGCTATTTTAGGGGGACAAGAGGAATGCCACCGGATTCTTGACAACTCACTCCACACTTACCTTGGCACGTTAAGTTGGCACAGCAATATCTAGTGGCCATGGGGAGAAATGAACATTTTGGGACACTTACTGTATGTATACAAGACACATTTTCTCTGTTTAGCACATAATCTTTGTAACAGTCTTGAGCGAAACCAGCACTAATAGCCCCATTTATGTTACGAAGGCACAGGGAGATTAGGAAACTGGCCTAAACTCTTGCATCCTGTTGGAAGAGGATCCTGGATTAAAACTCGGATCTTCTTGACTCCAAAGCCCGTACCCTCCCCAGGCCACCATGATTCCGAGATGTCGTCCGGCAGCCCCAGTGAGGACCTGCCCAAATGGCTGCTGGCTTGGGCACCCCGTGAACAGACAGGGGACCCAGGCCCCGCCTCCAGCTCCTTCAGCCTCAGAGCCAGGTCCTCAGGTGAGGGTAGTCTGGGCCGAAGGCAGCAAATCAACAACAGTGACCAAGGTGACAACGCCACATCCGTGCCACCTCCCTCCTCCTGCCTGCTTCCTCATCCTTTGCTATCTATTTTCATCACTTATTAGCTTTCTTTCAGGAAGATTCAATTTGCATTTAGATAGAAAACCTCCGGAACGACTCTGATGTAATGTTAAGGTGCTAATTACACATTCATTCCTCTTGAAATATTAAGGCACTTCAGTTCATCTGGGGGGAGGGTGACGGAAGGCGGCAGGAAAGCTTGGTATTGATGTGGGATGAATATTGAACTGTTTACAGCAAAGCGCTTACAGCCCCTCGCCAGCAGAGGGCAGAGAGGAGATGTTCTTAAGCCCTATCAGGGCAATGTCTTGGGAGCCTAAAATCAACTAAAATTAAATGCCCAACAGCAATAAGCCCTGAGAGCAGCTGGAAGATGGCCAGTGAGAGGGCAGCTTCTGGGGGTAGGGGGTGGGGTGCACCCGGAAGTGCTCTGGTTGCCAGTTTCCTGAGTTGCTTATAAGCATCTCAAGGCAGGGTATGTGCCTGTCTGTCCACCCCTCTTTCCCATCACCACGTCCAGTGCCTGGGCATTCAGCGGGGACTCAGGAATATCTGGTGAATGAATGAATGAATGAATGAGTGAGTCATTTAAGCATTATGGGAGAGGTCATTCACTCCACTACCGTGATGAGTCAGGCATTGCACTGGATGATGGACATTGGCCCTCCTGGCATCTCCCCCTGGGCCATGCAGACGACAAGTGAATTCACCTCTGTCTTGAGGAACAGTACTTTGCATTTTGCATACTGCTTTGTAGTTTCACATTCATATGCAATATTTAATAATTATAGCAAAATTGTAAGGTAAGTCAAGTTTTATTATTCCTGCTTCGTCGGTGGGAAAGCAAACCCAGAGAGGTGAAGACATTAGCCTCAGAGCACCTGCTTCCATTTGAAGCTCAGCCAGGACTCAAACCCTGGTCTCAGGCTCTCTTTCGAGTTCACATTCCCCCTTGTCCTAGTGCTGGGGTGGTTCTTCCAGTCTTCACAGTGTCACACCCCAAACTTGGCCCTTGCCCCCCAAGATGCTGGGATCCCAAAGTCCAGCCCAGCCTCTCAGCCAGGCTTACTGCCTGGGCTCCAGCCAACCACTCTGCTAGCTGATGCCCAATAGCCCTTTCATTTCCTGCCTCTACCCTTGGCTTTGTGCTTTCTGCTTCATATGCTCACCCCTGCGTGTCGCAATCCCAGTCATCCTTCAGCACCCGGCCCGAATGCTACCTCCTCCAGGCTTTGCACGATCCCTGTAGGCAAGAGTCATTTTCCCCACGTTTCCATAGAACTTTGTCTAGACCTGTCAGCACTTACGACTGCCTTGCCTGGCGATGACCACCTCCAATATTCTCAATACCAGGTCAAATTCTTTACATATTTTGTGTAATTTGAACCTCATAAGAACTTAATAACCACACTAATAGTTAACGAGTATATGGTGCTTATTGTGTGTCATGAACTGATCTAAGTTTTGTGTGTGTATAACTTAACCTATAAGGTAGGCACTGTTATTATTGGACTTCCACAGATGAGGAAACTGAGACTTAGAGAAGTTAAGTGACTTGACCAAGGTCAAACAGCCAGAATGGGATGTGAATTCAGCTTGCCCGGCCACACAGTCCACATACCTATCTATGTATTCATAGACACTCTCTCTTTCTGGCCGGATGGTAAGCACTGTGAAGGCAGGAACCATGGTATATGTCATTCTTGTCAACGCACAACCCCTTTAGAGCCAAACACAACAACTTGTACATGACACATATTGCATCAATTGAGCTGAATTTGGACCAGACGCCATAAGTCCTGGATGTTGGCCGTATGCTGGCCAGTCTGTGCCTGGACAGTGATCTTTGAAGTTAATTAGCTGGGTTAAAACCAGATGAGAAAGAACCTTTAACATCAAAGCCAGAGAGGCCAGCTGAGGAGGAAAAGCCCTTAGAGACCCTTGCCCCTCCCTGACCCCCGTGCCAGCCTGTCTGGGCTGGGCAGCCCTCCTGTCACCAATAGCCCTGCTCGCTTCCCACCAGCAGGCACTCGAAATGCTGAGATGTCCCCCTGCATAGATGCATCAAAATACAACTTACCTGACCAGGGGCAAAAGGAGGGCATCCGGTGATCATCTGCAAAAGACAAAAAGGGGAGGGAGCTGAAGAGGGTCAGGCAGGCGTTGGCTCTGAGGCTGTCCTAGGAGCAGACTGGGGGCAGAGTTGGCAGAGTCCCCCGGGTCCCTGGGGCTTCCTCCACGATTGACGAGTCCACTGTTGCTGCCTCCGGCTGATGAACTGGGATGCAGCCAGGCTCCAGGCCGAGGGCACGGGGCCAGCCCCGCCCGGATGTGCAGAAGCCTGGGGGTCCCTGAGCCCCAGGAGGCGAGACGCCCCCACCAAGAGGGCCTCCGTTCGCCAGCCAGAGCCCGGCGTGTGCGAGCGCCTCTCCCTCCACGGAATCTCAGCTGCAAGGGCCCGCTCTGCGAGAGAGGGTGAGGGGGCGGACATGCTCACACACAGACAATAACTGCCATGGAAACTAACCAACAAAAAGAAGATTTAGGGAGCCGGACTCCTCTGCCAGATGGGAGAGAATGGAGGGAAGAGAGAAAGGGGCCGTGCTTTGCCAGGCTATGCAAAGGACACTTGCCAGTCATGCAAATGGCAAATGTCCCCCTTAGCCCTGACCCAACATCTGCAGATTTTCTCCCCTTTGAGGTGGGGCTGCGAGTAAAAGGCAGAGAAGTGGTTTGACCTTTTTGTATTAGGGACCCAAATAGCCCACCCCTTATCTTTGCCTTTCCATGCATGGGGGGTGGGGGCATCGGCGGCTCAGAGAGGGTGCACAATTCCCGAGGAAATGCTCAGCACCGCTGGCAAAGCTAGACCACGAAGCCATGTGTTTTACTAGGCCAAGCTGAACCTTTCAGGGCGATTTGATCACTGCTTGGGGAGATGACTCGAAGAAGTTTCTTAGATGAAAAGGCCAGTATTTCAAGGGATAACAAAACAAAACAGCTCTTCAAGCGCGATCTTCTCTGTTAAGGATGTCAGAGCAGACTGCCCACGGTTTAAAGAAAGCGCCAGGGTGGGGTGGGGGGATTGGTTTTTTTATTCTCTGAGAAGAAGGTACTGTTGGCAGAAGATTGTGAACTGAGCACCAGAAATGCCACTCCAAGTATTCAGCCCTGTGATCTTGGGCAAGTTTCTCCATCTGCAAAATGGGACCACTGGGGTTGCAGAGAGGACTGAACGAGGTGATGTGTGCTAGGTATTCAGAACCGTGCCCAGCTCAGAGTCTTTGCCATTGTTACTGCTATTTGTGCCCATCTTTCTGCCCTTCTCTTTCCTCGGTAACACCGATCTCTCACGGGGATTAAATGTGAGTATTCATGATGCTATTATAATGATGGAATGGTAGCGATAAGCGTGTATACATTTGTCAAAACCCATCAAACTGTGGATTTCATTGTGTGTAAGTTACATTCCAATTTTTAAAACTATGGGTTTAGCATATTTGTTTACCAGGCAAACCAGGCCTGAGCGTCTAGAACACAGGAAATATCCATCCCCTGCTATTCCCGGGCCCCGTGCCTTGGAAGACAAGAAAGAGAAAGTGAGGGCTGGAGGTAGAGAAGAGGGTTGCACAGGGAAAAAGTGTTTGCGTGTAGGCCGTATTGACTGACTCCGTAGGTAATGGGCCACCTATCGAGACAGAGATGTTCTGGATGTTTCCTGAGGCTTGAAAATCAGTCTGTCAGCTGCAGAGGCAGCACCCGGGCAACTGAGTTGCCTTTTTTAACCCAGCTCCTAATTTTATAACCCGGTGTAAGAAAGCGGACGGCACTCCGGTGTGCTCCCTACGTCTGTTCCGGAAGCCATCTCGTCACCGTCACCTCTCCACCCCAGCTGTCCCTGTGGCGCCTGGCTGAGCTGCACTTTGGCTCCCGGGCAGGGTGGCAGGGTGACCACTGGCTGTAGGCAGTCACACCTAATGAAGCCGTGGCCTGGGAGACACTGTCCATCAGAACAGCCCGAGGACGAACCGAGTGCCACATTAGCAATGCCTGGAAGAGACTGCCACGGCCCAACTAAAGAGGAGGCGTGTGTGTGTGTAGAGGGACCGAAAGAGATGGAGAGTAGGAGATAATTAAGAATTAAGTAAAAGGGATCCCCGGAGACAGATGACGGACCGCAGGCTGACAGCAGCTTGCCTGAACCAGAGCGGCCTGGGTGATGCTGGATGGTGGCCCACGGCCAAAAGAAAGCTTGCTGTTGCTCTCTGTTCTGCGGGGTGATGCTTATCGATCAATAAATAAATTTGATAAGCCATATCTCAAGAATAATTTTAAACTCAATTTGCGAATATCCATTCTAAGCGAATATCGATGGGTGCTGGCTCTTCGTCTTCGTTTTATTTGGGGTTACAAGATTGAGTAAGAGGCAAATGCAGAGGTGATGATGAAGATGTTTCAGACATGAAATCCTTTCAGGGTCACTTCCCTCATCTCTCCCAAGATGTTCATGTCGAGGGCCAGGGAGGAGAAGGGGATGAGTTCAGACTGTGACAACTAAGATAGCCACTAAGACAACCGTAGCCTTAAACTGCAATTCTGAATGTGAAATCCTGGTGATAAGGAGATCTCATGTTCAGCCCAGAACCTCTCCAGTGATGAAAACAAGCAACAGCTCTTTTGGCATTGGTGTGATATTCAAAATAAAGTTTGTTCCAGCTGAAATTAGCAGGCCAGGGTCCAGGTTGCAAGCAAACAAAGGAAGGCAGCCCGGAGTCAGCTGGGATTCTGGGACACGGATAAGTCACAAAGCCGGGTCGATCTGCAGGGGTCAGGATTGATCAGCTCGGCGTATATTTCCAAGGCTCCTCTCTACTCTGCCAGCCCCTCCCCACTCAAAAAACAAGAGGCCCACGCTGAAATATAAAAAGGTGCTGGATCTGAAATCCTGCCTAATTTAAGCTCTGCTCACAAAGGAGGCCAGGGAGCAGAGGGAGGGATGGAAATCAAGTAAGTAAATGTCAGCCCTGCGGTTGGGCAGAAGCCACTAGCCAGGCAGAGCATCCAATTAGAAGGCATTGAGCCGGAGCAGTGAGAGAGGGGCCTAACTTCAGAGGGCGCTGCGGGGAGGGCCGGCACACGTGGGCAGGAAGGAGCGCGGACGCCATCAATGGGGGATTACTGTAAGATGTGCAAATGGCAGGGCCAGATGCCTTCCAAATGACAGGGCACCCGGTCCAGACACCCTTCATAAAATGCCCGCATGGTCCCTTTGTCCTCCCCCAAATCCCGTCTCAGGGAGACCAGCCATCCCACTCCCACGGGCTATTTTGGAAAAGATTTCTCCTTTTTGCCTCAACCCAGAGACAAAACGGGCAGCTCACTGCCACTCCAGGATTAGTGGAAACAGACAAAGAAGGGGAGCAAATCCCTTGGCAAATAGTGCCTGGGAGATTTCATTTCTCTGCTTTTCAGTACAAACCTGCTCAAGCAGATGCGGAGAGAAACACATCCGTCTGCCTGGCACGCAAGAAGAGTGGAGCTGGTTCACATGCAGACATTGTCATTTAAAGACATCATAATGATTGTATTTTGTAACCAACGGTTGTCCGTGCTGAATCTTTTTTTTTTTTTCTTTTTAATAAATTCTCATTTCCTTGTCCAGAGAAGGAAAAGATTAACATTTCCTCCTGTTCTTCAGATCGGAAGATTTCAGATTAAATCTCTTAAAAGCCATGTAATTTGCCTGTGGTGCCACGTGCTCCTGATTCTAGCAGGGAAAATGCACTCTGAAGACGGACGTGGAAAGGAGCTCTGATTTGGGACCATCGAGTGCTGTTTATTAATCTAACACATAGCGAATGGGTACCTCCTGAGTGCAAAGCAAGAGGTAGCAGAGCAGATTGGTCTGGTGCTCAGGAAGCTTCTAGACTCAAGCAGGGGGAAGGCACAGGGAACACATCTTCAGAGCGGAAGGAGGCCTGTGTTATGGTAGGAGGGGCGAGGAAGCAGCAATCGTAACTACCTTGAGAGAGGTGAACTCTGAGCAGGGCCCTCAAAGCGGAGTCAGATTGTGGGACGGGGGAGTGGCAGGCGTTCCAAGCCGACACAGCAGATCGGTGTTTGCAGACTAGGGTGTGGTGGAGACTGACTGCGGGGCTGCCAGATAAAATACAGGATGCCCAGTTAAATTGGAATATGGAGGATACACTAAAAAGTGATTTCTTGTTTGAAATTCAGATGTAAGCGGGCATCTTGTATTTTTATTTACTAAATAAATAAACCCTATGACAAGAGCAAATGACCTCTCTCATGCATGGAGTCCCTGCGTTATTCCAGGTGCTTACCTGTGTTATTGGTAACCTCCACACCTATCTCTGCAAAGTGAGTATCAGCATGCCCATTTTACAGCTGAGGAAACTAAGGCTTGTAGGTTTTTGGGTTGTTTTTTGAGACAGAGTCCCACTCTGTCACCCTGGCTAGAATGCAGTGGCGTCATCACAGATCACTGCAACCTCAAACGCCTAGGCTCAAGCAATCCTCCTGCCTCAGCCTCCTGAGTAGCTGGGACTACAGCCATGTACGCCACCATGCCCAGCTAATTTTTCTATTTTTAGTAGAGACGGGGTCTCGTTCTTGCTCAGCCTGGTCTCGACCTCCTGGCCTCAAGGGATCCTCCCACCTTGGCCTTCCAGAGTGCTAGGATTATAGGTGTGAGCCACTGCACCTGGCCTGGTTTATGGGGTTTAAGAAACCTGTGACTCTGAGTCAAACGGTTAATAAGTGGCAGTGACAGGATTTCACCCTCGGCCTGACCAACTTCAAAGGTGCCTTTCGTGTTCTGAAAGGTCAGGCGAGGGGAGAACTAGAGACAGCCCT
This sequence comes from Cheirogaleus medius, assembly GCA_008086735.1. Classification (NCBI taxonomy): domain Eukaryota; kingdom Metazoa; phylum Chordata; class Mammalia; order Primates; family Cheirogaleidae; genus Cheirogaleus; species Cheirogaleus medius. The sequence goes on from VBSM01002937.1 coordinate 6,172,819, forward strand.
TCCTTGAATGCCACGATAGGGAGTGAGCCTTCTCGGAAGGCAATCGAGAGTCCTTGAAGGTTCTTGAGCAAGGGAGTCAAACGATCAGAGCAGTGTTTGGAGTATCAGTCTGGCCGCAGATAAAATAGATTTGGTTCAAGTAAGGAGTTTAGAGATAAGGAAACCATGCAACCTTCCTTTCCACAGGTTTTTTGTGGGGCACCTACCTTGTGCCGGACACAATGCTAAGCACCAAGGGCATGATGGTGGAAAAGAAAGACATAGTCCCTGACCTTCGTGAAGCTTATAGCTGGATATATTAACAAGCAACTGATTTCAATGCAGGGTAATGAGTTTTATGAGTGAGGAACTTGGCCTATTTAGCAGATTATTGAAATAATCCTGACTGATGCGGAGACGAGGACCTAAATTAGGGTAATGGAGATGGGAATATACGATGCTTCCGCAAAGCAAGATTTTTAAATATATTCAGGACCTGACCAAGTGATTCGATTCTTAATTACAAGAATAGTTGGAGCAGAAGGAACACAGATCATTGAAATCCAAAGATAAATTCCAAGTAGGCATTTCATGCTCCTCCCTCATCCATGGGTTGTGGAGGTATTTGTGCCTTTATTCACACGCAAAACAGTAAAGCACAGTGGGTAAGAGAAAAAGCTTCAAGACCTAAATGTAACAGCTAAAACCATAAGACTCTTAGAAGAAAACTAGGCATAAATCTTTGTGACTTTGGATTAGGCAGTAGTTTCTTAGATATACTCCAAAAGCACAAGCAGCAAAAGAAAAAATTGATATGTTGTAGTAGGTATCAGTACCTCATTTCTTTTTATTGCCTAATAATGTTTTATTGTATTGATATACCATATTTATTTATCCATTCATCAGCTGATAGAGTTTCTTTCTGGAGTGATGAAAATGTTCAAAATTTGTGGTGATGGCTGCACAAATCTCTTTGGCAAAAGTCATTGAATTGTACACTCTAAGTGGTTGAATTGTATGGTATGTGAATTGTATCTCAATGAAGCTGTTCTTTTAAAAAAGAACAAAGGCTTTAGCATTAGGTAGATATGGGTTCATATCCTAGTTTTCCACTTGATCTTGAATAAATCAACTTTCTGGGTTTTAGTTTCTTCATCTGTAAAGTCAGGATTACTACACTACCTAGTTCACAGGGTTGCTGAAAGGATTAAATGGAAAAAATTGCATGTAAAATACTTAGCACAATTCCAGGCATATAATAAGCTTTTAATTAATGTCACTTATACTACTAAGGTTGGATGAGTAGCAACTTTTGTGTGTGATCACAGACCATCCTTAATTCTAGCACCTTGAGTTATAGGAGGGTATTCTCTGAAAACTTCATGGGACTGTGTATACATGTAGGAAAGTTACAATTGTGCAATCAGTCACACATAGCATTTCAAAATCAGGAAATATACCTCTCAAGTGTTGAAACACAATCCTCAAAATCAAAAACCCAAACTAGAAGACTCCAGAGTTAAACCAATTTTAGTTAAAGGTTTCATAACTAAACTTAGTAGGGGGTATTTATATTAACTTCATATCCTTTGAATGGACTTCTGTGAAAATGTCTTAGATAGGTATGTGATTGATTAACAGATGGTATAACTGGGATCAGAGCAGCAAGTAAAAGTTCTGCCACAATTTCCATAGCTTTCACATGTTTATTTTTCCATCACTTAAATGTGAATTGCGAAAATTAAATACTTGGATTTACACATACAAGTTATATTGTGAAAGCACAGTTGCCTGTAAACATATGAAAAGACTTGCTAACTAATTTGATTGGACAATAATGTAAAAAAATATATATATAGCAAAGAGAGAAAAAGCTTTTCTCTAAACTGAAAGTAGCAACTCTCGCAGTTTAGATTTCTTTTATTAATCCTCTTGTCCAACTTAAATGGGGAATGGCTTACAAGAATAGAGAAGAGGCTGGGCGTGGTGGCTCACCCCTGTAATTGTAGCTTTTTTGGGAGGCCGAGGTGAGGCTGGGTGGCTGAGGTGAAGCCAGGAGTTTGAGACCAGCCTGAGTAAGAGGGAGACCCCGTCTCTACAAAAAAATAGAAAAATTAGCCAGGTGTGGTGGGGCGAGCACCTATAGTCCCAGCTACTTGGGGGGCTGAGGCAGGAGAATCATTTGAGCCCAGGAGTTTGAGGTTGCTGTGAGCTATGATGACGCCACGGCACTCTAGCCCAGGCAATAGAGCGAGACACTGTCTCAAGAAAAAAAAAAAAAAGAATAGGGAAGAAAACCAACCAAAAGGGTCTAAATCTGGATAAGGAGGCACCACTTGCATTAATAATAACTGTGTTAATAAAAACTGCATATTATTATTTGATCTACTAGTATTTAATCTACTATTAATACAAACAAGGTGTTTCCCACATATTATCTACTGCATTCAACTTATGCAAGGGAGATATTTTAATACCCATTTTATAGATGAGAAAAGGGAAGCCCAGAGTTAGTTTTCCAAAATCAGGGGCGCAGTAAGTGGCAGCACTAGAGCCTGAGCCCCCTGAACCCCACATAGAAGATTCCCCTTTTATTATACTATGTTACCAGGCCCTGGGAATTCTTGGCCTGATTGACCTGTGAAGAAGACTGGGAAGTCACACTCTCTCCCAGTGTCTGAGCTCAATCGTTCAAAAATGTTTAACCATCTCTACAGGGTGCAGTGTGGCATTGGAGAGCACTTAGGAGGTTCCCAGGTGGTTGTAATGGCAGCCGGGCTGAGAATGGCAAGATTAGGGGAATCCGTGTGCTAGTGATTCTGAGCCTTTGGTCCACACCTGCATCCTGAAGGGCCCAGAGGAGATGCCCCAATAGTCACTTAGCCCCGGCCAGATCAGATCTGCCCACGTGAAGCTGGGCCTACGGCAGCCTCGCCAATTCTCGCATTGTAGGCTCCTGTTAGACAGATAAGAAGCCCAAACCCAGGCTCCAAGCCAGCAATTCCGGGTCAGGCAGTTGTTTAACCAGTTTAATTGTTGTGTGAACAAAATGTACCACTGCAGCAGTTTCTGGAATTTGATCTCAGAGGGACCCGCTCTCCTCTCACCCTGCCCGGTGGCCTGGACAGTAAAGACAGCTGACTAAGCCTCCTAGTGCTCTCATCCCGTTCCTGCGTGGCCCTCTGAGAGCAAGGGACAACCAAACGCCAAAACAGGCCGGGAGAGTCTGTGTCACTGCAGGAAATAGACAAGAAAGACATCAAAGGAGAATGACAGGAGTGTGATTAGGAGCTCCAGGAGACAAACACCCACATGGCTTTTCCTTTGAGGTTCTCTGTTGTTTGCAAAACCCATAATATTAAGACACTTTGCCTGTCGTGGGGATAATGGAAAAGAAAAGCAGAATTTTAATATTCTGAGTTTTAGTCCTCATATTAACACAAATCAAAAGGTAAAATCTGTCCTCCCATTTTTCCTTTCAGTATTCACGTATGTATTAATACCTATTTCTGTCTCAAAATTACTTACCCCGAAGCCTCAACCATCCAGAACTAAAACTTACGGCCTTTGACTGATGCAGAAGACATTCAGGCCCTCATTTGGAGCCTCTTTATGTACATTTCGTTTTCAATCCTTATTAAAATTATATTCAAAAAAATGTACCCTAAATAGCACCTATTGGATCCCTGTTATCTGCCAGCGCTGGGCTGGGCGCTAAAGATTGATCGATGATTAATGCTCTCAGAGTTCGCAATCTAGTTGAAACCTACACATCGACAACTTACCACGTGACAAGTCAGACCGAGAGACCTAATAACAATAAAAAACCCAATCGATTCTAATAAGTCTGGTTAGAGGATTTCCCCAGCCTATAGCAGATTAGGGTCGGAAAATTCACACGCAGGGAAAAACCGTTTGAGGTAGCTGACAGCCCGAAAGCAGGAGGAGAAACAGACAAAACCAACAGCTCAGAAAGCACAGCAGTTTGGGACCATTTGGCATAAGGGGGCAAGTGTTTAACAGGCCTCTACAGCCCCTGCTGAAGACATCCCTATTTTAATAAAAATAACATTTGTAATAACAGCATGATTGATCACCTGATGCTATACTACGCTTCTGTAGAGATTGTTCCATTTAGTCCTCACAGCAACCCGATGAGATAGACACCACTTTCTCACTCAGCGGATGAAGGAACCACAGCTCAGCCAAGCAGTGTACAAGGACCCTCAGCTGTTAGATGTGGCGACAGAATTTGAACCCAGGTCTGTCTCCCTTTCCACTCCATCCCCCAAATGATGCTCATGGTTATAAAGTCAAAGCCATGTAAGAGTTGGCAGGGAGATCATCTAATTCCATGTCCTCATTTAACCAAGGAGGAAAAAACTAAAGGGGAAGTCATTCCAGAATATGCAAAATTAGATTTGAGATCTTTTTGCTTTAAAAGGCAAAGAAGAGTATAACATTCCAGGAAGATTTCTACCAAATATTTCCCCCATAACGCTGTCATAGATCGGGTTTTCCTAGAAACAGAGCCTCAGACGGGGATTCAAGCTTATTATGACTTGTTGCAATGGGCTCCCTTTAAGACATGCGTAGAAGCCAACACCATGGCAGTGGCTTTTGAGAAAAGAAGAAGCTTTATCGCGAGTCGACTGGCAGAGAGACAGGAGGCAACTCTCAAATCTGTCTCCCCGATCTAGGGGTGGGTCCAGCTTACATGGCGTTTCTAACTGGTTCCAGGTGATGCCAATGCCGCCGGTCCGCCAGGCTGATGGTGGAGGAGAGAGGCATCCAGTTCGCACGGCAGGGCTGGGTGCGCTGGCCCAGGGAAGGGGGTCTGGGCAGAGCACCAAAGCAGCATCCATCCAAACTCTCTCGACAAGTTATAGTCATCTGTTCCTGTCTCTGCTTCCCCCACTATCTGGTGAGCTTCTTGAGGGAGAGGATGGTATCTTACTCATTACATCCCAGCTCCAAGCACAGGGCCTGGCACGCAGCAGGCCCTCCGTATATGTCAGCAGAATGATACACAGTTAGGAAAAGAATTGCCAGAGCTCTCAAAGAGGCAGACCGTAGTTATCTGGGAAAAAGTGGCGGCCAAGTGAGAAATCACCGGGCATAAGGCCACCGTGGACCACAGGCGTGTTGGGGCAGAAAGACTCAATGCATACAGTCTACCACCTTCCCATCACCGGCAGTGTTTGCCGAGAATGCAGATCTGTTCGTCTAAGCGACACTTCTGCTTGCCCACTTTGGGAGAGCATAGCACATCAAAAAGAACCTTTTGATGGCTTCTTACAAGCAGGAGACATCTGTGCTGTCACTGAGAATTAATTGTAGAAAGCCTAGGGTAAGGAAAGACCCAAATTTCTCCTTTTTGCTCCCAGAGTTGGTAAAAGCAGGCAGCGAACTGGCAGATGATTAGTGCTGTGTTCCCTACACCTCTCCAAATGGCCTACTTCTGCAAGCAACATCCCACCTTTGCATAAAGCTGCTAGCAAACGCAGAACGCTGCCTCTCTTCTTTTGCCGAGTTGCAGTATCGGGCTCATAAGTGAAATACAGCACAGGCGACCTCTCGAATCTGCGTGGCTGCCACTACTCCAACAGAGTAGCATCCTTGGACATATTGGGATATATTTTCCACGCTTGTCAAAAGTCAAGAGAGATGCAGGGCAGTCTCTGGCTTCTGAACTTGGTCATGAGAATGGACATCAGATGGAGTGAGGAAGCTGATTGGTTTTAAAACAGAAATGGAGAGTGATGGGGGGAGGTAAGTACTATTTCACTAGGTCTCCATTAAGAAAACTAAGAAATTAATGATAAGAATGAGTGGAATTCTTGAGATGAAAGTGAATTTGGGGCTAGAAAATGTACACAGGTACCCCAGCTCTCTCTGCTAGAACAGCCGCAATATTGATGCCATTGTACCTGCCTGCTGACAGGTGGGTATCCTCCACCTGTTCTGCCATGCTCTGGTTGGGCTCCCACGGCACACAATGCAGAAAGTCAAGGGACTTGTCCAGGTACAGCTCACCTTGGCCACAGCCTGTCATCAAGGACGGTGTGTGGGGTGGGAGGCTGGCAAAGGAAGAAGAAAAGAAAACGAGATGATACAGATTGGTCATCTCTGCAGAGGTAGAAAACACGCTCTACGCTGCAGATGTATTTTGTTTGCCCACAGTTTGTTTCTTTTTAAAATTTTGACTCACTTGCCAAATTTAATGAATTGAGAGATTTCACATAAATATCCAGAATTTTCACTTCCTCTCGAAAAATCTACCCACATTCCCACGCGGCGAGTCTTGGCTGGGCTGGGAGCTGCCACCTCCTCTGTACACTACGCAAGCCACTGGGCTCACTCCTTTATTTACACAAATTGCCAGGCCCCCATGGGTGCTTGAATTTGAGACTCCTGAGTGAATGTTGCAGATAATTGCTTATTTAAAATATATGTATATATAGTGGTAAAATATGCATAAAATAAAATTTACCATTGTAGCCATTTTTACGTGTACATTTCAGTGGCACTAAGCCTACCCACACTGCACAACCATCACCACCGTCCAACTCCAGAACTTTTCTCATCTTTCCAGACTGAAACTCTGCACCCATTAAACAATAACTCTCCCTTGCCCACTGCCCCCAGCCTACTTTCTGTCTCTGTGAATTTGGCTGCTCTAGGGACTCCTGTAGGTGGGATCATACTGTATTTGTCCTTTTGTGACCGGCTTATTTCACTCAGCATGTCTTCGAGGTTCGTCGTTGCACAGTTTCTGGCTCAGAGAATTCTGGTGCTCATTTTACAGATGAGGAAGCCGAGAGCCCAACATTCCCATGAGCAGCCAGGAACAGAGTTAGGATTGGAACCTGGATCCTGGAGTCCCTGCTCAGGACGCTGTCCTCATCGTCGCCCTTCTCAGACCAGGTTTCACCGCTCTAGCGGTGTAAGGAGGAGTAACGTGTCTTCACAGCAGCAAAGCCGTCCTTGTCCATGCAGGTTGCAAACTAGCCCTTCTCCCTGTTTGCCTATTGAGGGGTTGCCCGACATTCACTTTGGGAAGGGAAAATAGCCGCCCTCTAATCAGAACAGTGATGAACATTAATAACCATTCTCCTCTTAATGGTCAAAAAAGAGAAAAAAAAAAAACCCAG
>VBSM01002937.1:6188905-6214164 GCA_008086735.1 Cheirogaleus medius
AAAAAAAAAAAAAAAAAAGCAAGTTGAGGACAGGTGCGGTGGCTCATGTCTATAATCTCAGCCCTTCTGGAGGCTGAGGTGGGAGGATTACTTGAGGCCAGGAGTTCAATACCAGCCTGGGCAACATGGCAAGACCCCATCTCTACACAAAATTAAAAAACTTGGCCCAGCATGGTGGCACACACCTGTAGTCCCAGCTACTTGGGAGTGCCAGCCCTATGCCATCTGTGAAGATTTCAGAAGGGACCACCACACCGTCCCTGCCCTATACAGCTCACCGCCGAGCGTGGTTAGTCTGCAAGTGTTCCTCGCTGGCTTCCTTCTTCCCTCATCAGACCATCTGTTGGCTCTCACGGAGCTGTCTTCTCGTTCTCTTTCTTCCAGCCACAATATCTAACACTCGGGGCCACCGATAGCTCAAGTGTCTGCCCCCCTCCTAGCAGCCCAGGACCCCCCAACATGAGAGGAGCCTTCTGACACCTGCCGTGCTGCCCGAGGCCTGTGACACAGGCAAGCTGCACACAGCCAGTCGGGAACTGGAGAATTCCTGGGAACGGGAGAGGGAGCGAGACTCGCTTCAGACAGGGACAGGATAGAACAGGAACCAGAAGGCAGGCCAACAGGCACGTTCTGACGGCAATACAAGGGTGCGTGGAGGGTGGGTCAGGGGAGGGACACTGGGCATCCGAGTGAGTTACGGAGTTACTGGGAGAAAGGAGAGCCCTGGTCTTAGCAAGGGTGTTGTCAGGACACCCCAATAGAGCACATGCCTCTAGCGCGTCCGGACTGTGACCTCCGGGTGTATCTGCAGGCCCGAGAGCCTCAGCCCAGGGCGGCTGGGGAGGGCACAGCCTGCTGTGGCATCAGGCACTGCCGGTCACCTCTACCCAGTGCGGGCCACAGTGACAAAACAGCTGCAGCCTCGTCCCCTTCCCACCTTTTATTTTTTTTTTTGACAGAGTCTTACTCTGTTGCTGGGGTGGAGTGCATGCAGTGGCATCATCAGAGCTCACTGCGACCTCGAACTCCTGGGCTCGAGCCATCCTCCTGCCTCAGCCTCCCAAGTAGTTGGGACTACAGGCATGCGCCACCACACCTGGCTAATTTCTTTTCTTTTTTTTTTGGTAGAGATGGGGTCTCGCCTTGTTGCTCAGGCTGGTCTTGAACTGGTCTCAAGTGATCCTCCTGCCTGGGCCTCCCACCTTCTTAGGGATGTTCTCAACAGTGGTTTAGTGACACCCAAGCAGTGCCTCCTCTGCATGCGGTGGGAGGGGGAGGTCGTGCATGGCACAAGAACCCCATGCCCAAGGTAACACCATTCCTGGCGTGGCCACCGTGGATTTACATACCATTACAACAGTTCCTCGAACAGAAAAGGAAAGGCTCTTGAGGCAGAGGTACTTAAAAACATCCCCACAAACGTGCCACATGGGCTGGTGGTGGCCCGCTCACCAACAGATACTTCAGACTGTTTCCAAGTGTATTGGGAAAATCATTTATAAGCAAATTCTTTTTTTTTGTTTGTTTAACATTTTTGCTTATGGAAAATTTTAAACATATACTAAAGTAGACAATAGTATAATGAACCTCCCCACGTGCCTATCATGGGCAACTCCTTTTTAATTCTCTTAAATTTAAAAATAGGTATATTCAATAAGCATTTGGGGTAGAAGTCTGTCGCAAAATCAAATTACAGGATTTCACAACTCTTAGGCAATCAAATACCTCCCTCCTGCCGTAAGGAGGTTTAGGTCTTTTATTCATTTTCGTTTAGAAGTCGTTTTCTTTGTTATTATTCACGTGTAGGGTTCTTCTACAGTAGGTAGAAGGTGGACGTTTTGATTTCCAAAAATGGAGTAATTATGTCCTATTCACTCAACTGTGCAGCCATCAGTAGTAATACTAGTTACAGAGACTATATGACAGGGAAGAAGGTTATCGATTAATGCTAAACAGGAAGCAGAGTATAAAATTGTACGTACGCAACAATGTCTGCTGTGTAAACATATACTAGGTATGCACCTAAACAAAAACTAGAAGTAAATCGAAAAAAATAAAATTAATTTTTGCATCAAGTGGTGTGTTTGTAGTTGATTTACATTTCATTTTTTAAAAAATCTCCTTAATGCTGTTATAATATAAATTTTGCTATAAATAACATTTACAACGGAACTAAAAAATATTGGTGTTCATTAAAGCAATGGCTCAGTGAGGGCAAATGGTACCCAGGAGATGTGTTTAATAATATCGTTGCTCCTTTTTCCCTATGCCCAGAGCTAGAATTCACAAAGATGGCTATTTGCGCAAAGCATCCAGAGCCCGAGCTGGGGAATGTGTAGTAGCCTCCTCTTCTTCCCCACTCTCTTCGCTATACGCTTGGCATTAAAGAAAATTCCACCAATCCACACTTCCAAGACCTGAAGCATATTACTGGCCACAGCTGTAGTCATTAATATAAATGCAGTAAGTCAGAAAGATGCCAATACAACAAACCATGAGCGTCTCACTACGATAGCAGCTAACGCTTATGTGGCATTTCTTGTGTGCCAGGCACCATTATAAGCATTTTGCATAATTAAACTCATTTCACTCTCGAAACCACCCTCGGAGGGAGGTGCTTTGATTATGCCCATTTTACAGATGAGAAAACTGAGGCATAGAGTGTGTAAGCAGCTTGCCTGTGGTCACACGGCTGGGGAGGTAGTGGAGCCAGGAGCCAACCCAGGCAATGAAGCCTCACAGACCCTGCTCATAATCACCACACTATGCTGCGGTACATTAGCGCTGCGTTACTGGAAGGGAATTAGAAGTTCCACGTTCTGCATGTCTAGTATCTTGAGCATTCAACATACCTTGATTCACTTAATCTTTCTAACAACTCTGGAAGGTAATCATTATAGTCACCATTTTATAGATGAGGGAATAGAGGCTTAGGGAGCTAAATCATTTGCTCTGGGTAACACAATAAAAGGAATGGCTATAATTTAAACCCAGATATTTTGGCTCCAATGCCTTTTTCAAAAGTATTTCTATTGGGAACTCATCACTGAAAATATGTAAAAACATATTTCTAAAAACTGTTTTTGTTAATTAATAAATTATCAAACCGTGAATTTCCTGTGGAAGTAACATTGGTAGCCCATCGTTCTAGTCTTAAATATTTCAGATGAACTGACCTTTCCATAAGATTTTTCAAGGTGGACTATTTTGTGCTAGTTCTGGCTGACTTTCGTGTATCACATTAAATCTGAAAGTGGATTGTGTCTGAGATAGTATGTCATACTGTATTATATCGTAGTTAGCTACAAAACACTGGGCTAACGTCCAGAGCCAGAAAGAACAATAAACATTTTGTTTTCTCATTAAATCATTAAACATCAAAAATTTTATCTTGCTTTTGAAAAATTATTGACCTTGACTAAGGCCATTTCTAATTGTCCATGAATACATAAAATTTGTTTGCATTTCCACAAGACATATATTTTACAGTGTAGGGCCAAAGCTAGCCAAAATATGAGCTGACATCTACAATTATGAGCGGTCAAGGAAGAGTTACCGAGTGCTGAGTTCCCTACCCCTCCTTTCTCTTATTCTTCCAGAACTTCTTACCACTGGACTTGGGGGAGGGACGGTTCAATGACGTCCAGTGACGGCCCTGGGTCTTGGGGATGGCATTCTCTCCAAATGGAAACATAGTACATTTTCTAATCACTCTGATTCATTAATGCAATTTTTTTAAAGGCCTATACTTAGAATCAGATATTTTTACAAATGACATAGCAAGCTGGCAGTTGTGACCTGCTTATACGCAGAAAAAAAAAACCTTTTGATTTAGAGCTCTTTAAAATTAAGTTAACCCTGAGTCTCTTTATTGACTAAAAATGATTACGTTAATAAAAGATCTTATAATCATAGCAGACTTTTACTTAATTGTTTTACCTCTGTCTTGACTTAATAAAGCTTTCATTTAAAACATTGTGTTCTTTTAACCTAACTGATGATTTGGAATTAATTAAAAAGCTTTTAAAATTATCTGTACCACATTCACAAAAGATTAAAAACCTCATGATCATCTTTATCCCCGATTAAAAAATAAAATCTTTTAGTAAACCAGGAAGAGAGTAGAAACTTCCTTCACTTGATAAAAGGTGTCTTCCAAAACCTACACCAAAAGTCATACTCAAAGACAAAACATTAAAAGTTTTCCTTTAAAATCAGGACCAAGGATAAGAATGCCCGGTGTTATCACTCTTATCCAATATCGTAATAAAAAGATCTTACCCAGCACAATAAAACAAAAAGAAATTAAAAGTATACAAACCTGGCTACAAAAGAATCTACAGAAAAATTATTAAAATTGCAAAGAGGTTATTGTTATAGCATCAATATACAAACGTCAACTTCATTTCTATACAGCAGCAACAATTCAAAATATGCTTTAGAAAAAGATACTATTCCCAATAGCAACAGAAATTAAAAGTCTACCTAGTCATAAAACTAACGAAAGATCAGCATGATCTTTGCTGAGAAAATTATAAAGTCTTACTGAAGGACATTAAAGAAAATTTCAATAAACATAAAGACATTAAAATACTCATTTAAAAATATCCATGTATATGTGGAAACTTGATATATGACAAGAGCTACTATTGCAGGTAGGGAGAGAAAGACCGGATTGTTCAAAAATGGTATAAATAGGGAACAAAATAGGATAGATGTACTTCTCCCAATTTCTTCCACTAAGTACAGCCCAAACCCCTGGCTTCTACATGTGAAACCAGCATACGCAGGTGAAAGGTGGAGGGAAGGTGCATGGACTAGTCCTCGAGACTCAAGGAAGAAGAAAAGGCAGTGAGATCCCTGGGTTTTCTTTTCAGCTCACATATTCTGAGCTGGGTGCTGAGGAAGCTGACGACCTGGAAACACCAAGTGACACAGGCCAAAACAAGCTCCCAGAAAGTCCAAAAGACCCAGAAAGGGGCAGCCTAGGAAGACAAAAACTTTGTGACAATTACTGCCCTACTCCGGCCAAACAGCCCCCCCACCCCCACCAGCCAAGGTTAATAAGAAGCCTGGACTGTCACCTCCATGTGGCAGACCTTCCAGCTCCCCCTCGGGTGGTGTCAGTGGAGGCCGCATGGGAGCCCCTCCCAGCAGTCCAGCAAAAAGGAGGCACCCACCCCCCAACACACACCAAGGTGTCCCCTGTGGGGACGAGGGACCTCACAGCAGAGAAGCAGCACCCTTCTTCCTCCACCAGCGTGGAGTCCGAGGAGGTCTGCTAACACGGAAAATTCCAGTGAGATCCAGTCTCATAACTGAGTGATGGGTGAGAAGAGATAATCACAATCACTAGCACTGAGATGACACAAATCTTGGCACGATCTCTCCGGGATTTTAAAGCAGCCATCATAAAATGTTTCAATGAACAATATGAACATGTTTGAAACAAATGAAAAAATATAAATTCTCTGCAGAGAAGTAGAATATATAAAGAGGAACCAACTGTAAATTTTAGAACTAAAAAAGTACAACCACCAAAATAAAAAGCTCACTAGATGGGCTCAACTGCAGAATGGAGAAGACAGAGAAAAGAATCAATGAATTTGAAGACAGAACAATATAAATCACCCAAACTGAACAACAGAGAGAAAAAGGCTACGAAAAACAAAAACAAAACCAGAAAAATGAACAGTGTCTCAGGGTCTTATGGGAGTGAAATAAAAGACCTAACATTCATGTCATCAGAAGCCCTGCAGGTCAGAAGAATGATATGGTGCTAAAGAAGGCATTTGAAGGCTGGGGCGCGGTGGCTCACGCCTGTAATCCTAGCACTCTGGGAGGCCGAGGCGGGAGGATTGCTCAAGGTCAGGAGTTCGAAACCAGCCTGAGCAAGAGCGAGACCCCGTCTCTCCTAAAAATAGAAATAAATTAATTGGCCAACTAAAAATATATAGAAAAAATTAGCCGGGCATGGTGGCGCATGCCTGTAGTCCCAGCTACTCGGGAGGCTGAGGCAGAAGGATTGCTTGAGCCCAGGAGTTTGAGGTTGCTGTGAGCTAGGCTGACGCCACGGCACTCACTCTAGCCTGCGCAACAGAGTGAGACTCTGTCTCAAAAAAAAAGAAGGCATTTGAAGAAATAATGGCTGAAAATGTCCCAAATTTGGCAAAAGACATAAACCTACAGATTCAGAAGGCTGAGTAAACCCAGATAGGATAAATCCAAAGAAATCGCCAAGACACATCATGATTAAACTTCCAAAAACTTTTGGGCATCAAAGGACATTATCAAGAAAGAAAAAGACAATGTACAGAATGGGAAAATATATTTGAAAGTCATATATCTGACAAGGATCTATTATCCAGAATATATAAAGAACTCTTACAACTCAACAAGAAAAAGCAAACAACCCAGACTAAAAATGGGCAAAGGACTTGAATAGGCATTTCTCCAAAGAAGACATACAAATGACCAATAAGCATATGAAAAGATACTCAACATCATTAGTGTCATTAGGGAAATACAGATCAAAATCACAATGAGATACTACTTTACCCCTGGTGGGATGACTTTTTTTTTTGAAGGAAAATAACAAGGGCTGGTGAGGATATGGAGAAATTAGAACCTTCATACGATGCTGGTGGGAAAGTAAAAGGGTGCAGACACTGTGGAAAACAATTTGACAACTCCTCAAAAAGTTTAACACAGAATTACCATATGACCCAGCAATTCCACTCCTAGGTACATATCCAAAAGAATGGAAATCAGGTCCTCAAATACGTGAACATGAATGTTCATAGCAGCACTATTGACAATAGGCAAAAGATGGAAACAACTCAAATGTCCATCAATGAATGGATGAATAAACAAACTGTGGTATATATATACGCAATGGAATATTACTCAGCCATTAAACAATGAAGTACTAGCTGGGTGTGGTGACTCATGCCTATAGTCCCAGCTACTAGGGAGCCTGAGGCAGGAGGATCACTTGAGCCCGGGAGTTTGCAGTGAGCTAGGATGATGACGCCACTGCATTCTAGCCATGGTGACAGAGCAAGATGGTCTCTAAATTAAAAAAAAAATAAACAAACTGAGATAGAGGTGGTGGTTTCAAAGCGTTTTGAATGTACCGAATGCCACTGAATTATGCACTTTAAAATAGTTAATTTTATGTTATATGAATTTTTTAAAATCTTGATTCTTGTCATTGTACTGGGATTATATAAGTGAATATCCTTATGTCTTTATTTCAAGGAAATTTCACTGAAATTTTGGGTAGGGGGTAAAAAATCATGATGTCTGCAGTTTGATCTCAAATAGTTCAAGGAAAAAAGATAAATCAAATTATAAAACAAATGTGGAAAAATGTTAACCACTGGTGAATCTGGGTGAAGGCCATATAGGAATTCTTTACTGGAAACTTCCTCTAAGTTCGAAATTATTTCAAAAGAAAACTACAAAAAATAAGCACTTTAAAAAAAAAAAGGCACCGAGAAGAGAGTAAAAAGACAAGCCTAAACTACTAGAAGATATAATAGTTAACCAAAGATTAGTATCCACAATATGTAAAGAGTTCCTATAAATTAATAAGAAAAAAATAAACGACCTAATAAAAATGGGCAAAAGACATGAACAGGCATTTCACAGATAAGAAAATACAAATGACCCATAAATGTATGAAAAGATGTCCAGCGTTATTAGTAACAAGAGAAATAAAAATGGTAGTCATGAAATACCATCTTACACCCACCACATTGGCAAAAAAAAAATCTGGCAATACTAAAATTTAAAGATTTAGAAAAATGGAGCTCAGTATATTTCTGGTAGAGGTATAAAATGGTGCAGCCACTTTGTAGAGTAATTTAGTACGATCTCCTAAGTTGAAGATGTGTATGCCCTTCACTTCGGCACTCCTACTCCTAGGGACATTCATGCAATCAGAAAAAAACTATTGCACATGTACACACAGGATCATATACCATAAAGTATACGACAGCATTGGTTGCATTAGAAAAACTTGAAAACAATCCAAATGCCCAATAAATAGGGAGTGAATAATATGCTTCTATAATAATTCTATGTAGCAGTGACAATGAATGAACTAGAGCTACCAATATTGGGTGAAGCCCCCAACATAATGCTGAATGATAAAGGGAAGTTGCAGAAGAAAACTTACACTATACTATCATTTAAATAAAGTCCAAAGTCATGAAACACTAAAGTTTGTGGATATTATAAAGAAAAGGGAAAGAATAAGTAAAAAAAGTCAGAATAGTGGTTACCATGGGAAAAAGGAAGGAAGGGGCATATGATCCAGGAGGGATACACTGGTGTCTTCAACTGTTTTGCAATGATTTGTTTTTTAGTCTCTGGGGTGGGAATCCAACTGCTCATTATATAATTCTTTATTCCTTTTCAGATGCATAAGGTATTTTATAATAAAATGTCAAAAAGATTTTCAGACTCAAATTTTTTTCCTCCCCACTGAGCAAATTCCAACTACCTATCTGCAAATGTCCGCCAATTTCTAACTGGGCTGATTTCTGTATCGTGGCTTTAATGTCTGTTTGGAAGTGTCACCAAAAAGTGCCTCATACAGAGTCTCTTACAAAGCAATCATCAGAAAGACAGCCTTCACTTCCTTGGGTAAAGAAATGGCCTGAGTCCTTCTGCAATATCATGGAAAGGACACTGGGGGGAGCTATTTAGTCGCTCAGATGCCTGGTTGTTTTTTCCTCGCTCTTAGCCACTTGATATAACGGAGAGGGCAACAGAATGGAAATTAGGAGACTGGAAATCTATTTCTAATTTTCCTCTAACCCTCTATGTGGTCTTGGGAAAGTGTCACATTCTCTCCTTACCTGTTTCCTCATCTGTTAGACAAACCACATAGCTTCCTTCGAGAAGCCTCTCAGACAGGAAATTCCATGATCAATAATTATCTATAATAAATCATTCCTGGATTTATGAATTGCAATCACTATGCCTGGCACTCAACCAAGCTCTGTCAAGCCCCAAGAGATTAAAATAACTCAGGGGTGCTCACATGGAAGGTATAATGGAGGTGTATATCTATACTCATAAAGCAAATTATAATAGCTAATGTATGGGCATATTCTAGTATGAAAAAGAAAGGAAAGCTGACTTTTCGAAACAAATTCATACTTTTCCTACAGAAGGAGGACACCACTGCTCATAATTCAGTCTTATGAAAATGGGTAAGTTTACCTTTATTTTTATCTTGGAATCGTAATCAGAGTTTGGTTTCATTTTTTCTTCCCGCTGCACTTGAATTTCAAAAACTGGGTTCTATTACACAGAAAGAAATCAACATGTAATCAGTGAGATCAAGACACATTGATCATTAAGCATATCTAAAGCGTACGTATCAGGAGGTCAATATTTTTACAGGAAGAATGTTAAATTACATTCCTGGTGAAGATGGCATTTAGCCCCTCCCGAGCACATGTCAAAGGTAAGAAGAAAGGGCTTATTAAGTAGTTATAGAATATGTAATTTACTCTTCACTTTAACCCTGCTGGAATATATAACTACTATTGGGAATAAGAATGTTTTTCAATTAATTAAGAAACTATTGTAGAGATGTTTAACATCAGGTCTTCGAAAACCTTTATGTGTCACTGGAACCACCGCTTCATTGCAGTCCTTTAATATGCATTCCCCTGGCACATGGGGCCTTCCGATGGCAGCATTTGGGGGAGGCTCTGCACATGCTAATTGTAGGCTACAAGGTTCGAAGATTCGAAGCAACAGTAGAAATTGAGACACAGAGAGTAAAAATCCTATTAAAGTTTGGCACAAAGACATTGAAACAAACTTAAGAATTAGAAGCAAAAAGAGACCTGAAGCTTTCCCTCCCTGGCTTTTCCTAGCCTGAGGTGTCAGTGTGCCCTGTACACTAAGGAGGGGACAAGGACACAGAAGTGTCAGCATGCCTGGAGGCCAAAGAAGTAGACTGGTGGCTGAAGGCTTGAGAGGCGGGGCTGGGGGGTTTAGTGTCCTGGGGCCAGGGAAGAGGGACAGTGAGGAAGGGCTGCAAGGAGGTGTTAGGATGGTCAGTGGTCAAGGAAGCAGTGACAGAGTGACGGAAGAGGTGGCTATTGGGACTGAGCGAGTGGTTACACTGAGAAAACTAGAAAATTGAGCAAGAATGTAAATATATTAAGTTTAGTGGGATCCACAACCAGGGGATAACAGAACCACTGTCAGAGAGGTGGTTTCACAAAAGCGAATGGTTATTTGCCATTGACACGGTATAAAAGAAAAAAGATTAAAAGCAAATGGTTGGAAAGAAAACCGAAATGTTAGTTTGCAATTGGAGATACATATGAACTCATGGTCCCTAATTTGATACATACATATATAAAAGTAGAGATGTACATGTGTATCTGTACAGAGAGAAATAGTTATCTTCTAGCTCTGTCCACTGAAAGGGCCCAGAAGTGATGACACCCAGTACAAGGAGCTCGTGGAATAGATCTCAGTTTCTAAAGTGAAAGGAACCAGGGTTCCCCGGGCAGGAAAAGTACAAGGTGAGTCTGAAACATCTTTTTGTGCCAGGAACCAGGAAAGTGCTCAAAAAACTATCAAGACTTGTCAAAAGGACACAGTGTCCATCCTGAAGGGGCTCCCTCCCACTGGCCAAATCTGGGACAATCTGAGCATTGAAATAAATAATGATGTCAATGGATACAACTCACTGAAAAACAACAAGAAAAATCAATGAGTTCACGCTAATATGAATGAATGAGTTATTGAATGAATGAATGAATGAATGCATAAATGGGAGAAAGGAAAGGCCTTCCTTACAGTAGAACAGCAACTAATAAACGTAGGACTGATGGAAACAGAAAATCCCCACGGGCCATCACCATCCTGGTGGGAGTGGACTCAGGCAGAGTGGTCTAGGGATGCTGTAGCTAACAGCATCAAAGAGGTTTGATGGGTAAAAACATGCCGGTGTCAGTTCAGAATATTCCTCCCCAAAAACCTATTCAATTGCAAACGGAAAAATAATGGTTTTATGGTGGAAAACCCTGACAGACACCAACTGTTCCTGGTGAGTAGGGCTAACATTGCCAGCGGTGGGATAGGATGACGTTGTTTGCCCCCACCCCCCACCCCCATGTGAGGCAGTCATCTGGGAGGAATTCCCGCCGAGGATGCACTGCCTCTAAGACTGGTCAGAAAGAAAAATCAGATTCAACTTGAGGTTGCCCTTGCGATGCTGTGGTATAATAAGACTCCTGGGCAGAGGGCGGGGTGAAGGCTGATTGGAAAAGCAGGTTCTTAGGCCCAGAGCTGCAGAGTGTGGGAGGGGTGGGGAGATGAGAAGAGGGCACCCAGGCTGGGAGGACAGAGTGGAATGAGATCCTAGCAGGGAAGAGCCAGCTGTGTCTGGGAGAGGGTAAGGAAACACCCGGATGGCCCAGGGGGGCTCAGGAGTACACACCTCCCTCCCAGGGTCAGCTGCCCCTGGGCCTTGCATGCAGCAGCCCTCTGCAAAGGGGTGTGCACATGCAAACACCTGGACCCAAACCCACGGTGACCCTACGCCCTCATTACCCAGGACAGTCCCAGTGGTCTCCTATTGTTCCAGCTTTCCTTCTGGTTAGTGTCCCCTGTTGTAACTCCCTGTTCCATCACTGGTAGCGTAAGCTGTGACTAGTATCCTGATGAAAAAAAAAAAAATCCTCCCCCCTAAAAAAAACATGGCCCTGGCTTCCTGAGTGGTTTTAATGACCAAATCCAAAGGGCTGCATATGCGATTTGACAAAACACACACATACAGTGCTAAACAGAATCCAGAAATTGGCATACTTGAAATCTCAACGTGGCTTGTATTCCACTAGAAACCTACTAAAATGAGAGGAAAATATGGTGTTTCAAAGAAATGCAAATACTACCTTTCTAGACACTCAGAGGTCCATCAGGTACAAACAACTGCTCTTAAGTAATTAAAGTCTATAGCGTTAGACAAGTGTCTCCATAAACACACCTTCTACCACATTTTACATGGAAATTTAAATGCTTATTTACATTTACTTTCAGATTTAAAGTTGAACAGATGTCTTGAGGCCCTTCTGGGAACCAAAATGGCTTATATAAATCCTTCAGATCAAAAAGATTTTATGTCATCACAAACTTTTTATCTAATTCTATCGCCAATTCAAAATATTGGTATGGTTTTATTTCAGGTTTATGGAAAGCAAAGACTGAGGGGCGCTGGTCCCATCTAATAGCTTTTAAATACTCAGATTGCTTTTTCCACTGTCAATGTCTTTGCAGGAACTACACAAAAGAGTTTTCTGCAGAACCGAGCTTTACTGAATGGAAAGGATTCCTTTAATGAGCTATTTTGAAGATTTTTAAAAAAATCTTTAGAAATTTTGATATGATATCAGAATTACTTCATCAAATTTGAATTATGTTTAAATGGGAAGTTGAAGCTACAACATATTGCAGCAATGTTTACCAGGAGTTTTCTTTTCATTTATTTAAACTCGGCAAGTAGTTTAAATACTAGACTATCTTTGCAGACTAACCTATCTGTCACTGGAGTTGTTTGGTAGATTTGGTGAGGCGAGTTTGGGGTTCCTACTACGTGCAAGACCCTGCGACAGTTACTGAGTGGGGATAAAATGCCATTTTATTTTATCTTGTTTTGTTTATTTATTTTTTTTGAGACAGGGTCTCGCTCTATGCCCAGGCTGGAGTGCAGTGGTGTCATCATAGCTCACTGCAACCTCAAACTCCTGGGTCCAAGTGATCCTCCCACCTTAGCGCCCCGAGTAGCTAGGCTTATAGGTGCGTGCCAGTACGCCCAGCTAATTTTTAAAATTTTTTGTAGAGACGGGGGTCTTACTCTGTTGCCCAGGCTGGTCTCAAACTCCTGGCCTCAAAGAGATCCTCCTACCTCTGCCTCCCAAAGGATTACAGGTGTGAGCTTTAAAACGCCATTTGAAAGGGGTTCACAGGAGTGGCCTTTGAGACATTCCTTAATAGATGGCAGGATTTTAGCAGGAAGAAGAATGGAGCGGGGGCAGGAGCGGTGGAAGGAATTCCAGGCGTAAGGAACAGATGGGGCAAAGGCGGAGAGTGTGAGAGGTGCAGGAAAAGGCAAGCATCGCTGGGTGGCATGATGAGGGAGACTGGGTTACAGGCGACACTGGAGTCTCTTCACGACGTATGCTAAGTTTGCGGCTAGTGTTGGAAGTCTCTGGACAAACGAGTGACACGATTAAATCTCTGCTGATAGATCTGAACCGGAATGGGGAAGAGGTGGAGGCGCACACCAGCTAGGAGCATTTTTGCAATTGTTCCAATTTTTAAAGAAGTACTATGGGTGCAGGCTAGGATAGCAGCAGTGGGAAGAGAGAAAAGGGATGGATTTTTAAAAATCCCCAGGACTCGGCGACTGTTTACATGCGAGGAGCTGTAGCGAGTGGGTGTTCCGAGATAACGCTGAGGCTTTGAGCCGGGACAGTGGGGAGGTGGTGAAACCGTCAAGATAAACAGTGGCGACAAACGCAGTTTTGGGGTGAATGAAAATATGCTTGGTCCTGGATCTCTGAAAGCTGACGTCAAGGGGTACAAGTACCCGGGGAGAAGTGCCCATGCATCTGTGTAACCTACAAAGTGTTCGTGATTATAAGTGACTGTTTGTCTAGTGGATGCAGGACGAAGGGAAGGAAGGAAGGGGAAGAGAAGGAAAAGTGAGCGAGGTGGTGAGAGGGGTGAGACGCCAGGGACAAGATGCAGAGCCGGCGTGGAAGCGGCTGAGGACAGAGCGCTGGGGCCCAGCACAGTCGGGTCAGCGCGGAAACAGCTGGAGAAGCAGGAGAGCACGGAGCTGCCGAAATCTAAGGAGGCAGGTGTCTCAAAATAAAGGTAGACAGAGAAGCAGCCACTGGAGTCGGCGTCGTACGTTTGTGACCGGGCACTGATGAGGTGCCGCGTTTCATGTTAAGGGCTCGGCCTGCCTTTCCCTTCACGCCCGCCCGCGGCTGTCAGACGGCACCAGGTGGTTTAGATCTGTGAACTGACTTCCCCAAAGTCACACAGTGAGTGTAAGTGGAGGGCAGGTTCTCTAAAGCAGCTAGATCACCCCAGACCTGTAACCCTCACACACTTGGCCATGTGCTTCCATCAGGTGGTGGTGGGGGTCATGGAGGCCAGCTCTTAGCGACTGGAAAAGAGAAGGGGACAGAAACACACCTTTAGTTTATGTTTACTGTGAGCCTGGAACCAGCTCAGTGCTGCACGTGATGTAGACGACAGGTGCTCAAAGTGTGGGGCGGTGATAGCTAGGGGAAGCAGGGTGGTGGCTCTTGCAGGGAGGGGCAGGAGGGACCCTGTTCCCCTGTGTCCTCTGCCAGAACATGGCAATCGCTTCACAAAACAGAAACCTGCATTAAAATGATCCTCTTTACACTGGGATTTTACCACTATAGCAGAATGTAGTGACTTGCTTCTTAATACCTATGAAAAGTGCTATTTCCTATTTTTAATACATGGCTAAAGGTATTCATGCATTAGAATTGTACATACTTTTTTGAGTTCCTTGCCTTTTTCTGTTGAGAGTATGATATTTCCTTTCAACATGATATTAATCTCTGGATCATAGGAAACAAAAGGAAAATAGGCCATGAGAACATACGAGCTAGCAGAGGGGACAAACACCAATCGCTGGGGTGAATTCTCTCAAGCAGAGGGCGGTTTGGGGAGGGGAGGGAAATTCACGTTGCCCTTTTGAGGGAAGAGATCATTCTCCCCAGCCGCAGTGGCCTTTGTGAAACACGCCCGGGCCCTCCCGGGGGAGTGCAGAGAGGCTGCCGTATTTGTACGCCTGGGGAGAAATTCGCAAGCTGTCTGCTCATCTGGGCAGCTGTTTTCAGCCTTTGTCCCTTTGAACCAGCTGTAGGCCCCGAGCATCCCTGAATGTCAGGATTGGGCAGGAGGATCTTCTCCCTCTGAATCCAAAAAGGCACGCAGGGAAGGGAAGGCCAGACCTGCGCTAAAAGGCTTTCAAATCCGGGGACCTGCCGAGGACATAGAAGGCTGTCGCTGATCAGCCCGTGGAGCAGCATTTTGATAAACTCGGAGGAGTCACGTGCTGTTGCACGTTCAGGACGGCTTTTCATGGAGAGGATTTTAAATGATCTCTCCAGGTCAGAAGTATTTGGGAAATTTGAAAGGAGGTTAGATAATTAAAGCTACGTCCACCCAGTGCTGAAGCAATGAGTGAAATTGAGAAAAATCAAACCCACTGATTGTTTGGATGCCCTAATGCTCGGCCACAGGTCTAGAACTACTTGCACCCCCAGCCCCACATAACCCCATCCCAGGCCTAGGGGTTTCTGTGAGATGCCCCAGGCTGAATCCACAGGACCTCCTCCCCCAAACCCCATCAGTTGCATTTCATCCCCTCCATTCTATTGGCACCAGGGGCTATGAGACTCTTCCAATGAGCAAATTCAAACGTCTGCTTCAAACCTGACCTGGAGAACCGGTTTTCTACTTGTTGCAATCACAGGCCATCGATAACACGGAATTGTATGACAAGAGGAGGAATGAATCAGAGCTTCCCCCTCTGACCTGATAGCCCATAGTAGGGGTCTAAAGCTCGCAGTCTGAAGCAGTGGCAAAGCTTACAAACGGAAGGGCCAGTTTTCTCCTAGGGCTGCATGCTGGGAACCAGGACGGCTTGGCCTGAGGCTACAACGGCTTGGCTTTGCAGCTTTGACCTGCAGTCCTGGGCAGTCATGAGCAGCTCTGGAATCTTCAGGCTATCATTGCTTTTCATCAGAGGCTAGCCTGGTCCCTTGAGCTTCTTCCCAGGGTGGGAAATAGAGACAGGCCCAGGTCTGAGACAGGACTCGGAACACATTATTCACCCAGGAGGGGTCTGGGGAAGCCACTTGCCCTGAGACACCTCTGTGCTAACTGTCCTGCTCAAGGGCCTTGCTGTCCTTTTCAAATGAGACCAGCTGTGCCCAGCCCTTGGGGAAAGCTCTCCGCACCTGTGCCACCTCCAATATCAGGGTTACAGGATTTTTTTTTTAGAAGGCCCAGGTACTTGTATTGACTGTCGAACTATATGAAATTGTCCTTTTTTGTAGATCCGATATGGTCCAAAATGTCATGTGTTCATCCTCACAATAGAAATTATGAGAAAAGTGTAGGGTATGTGGCGAAATAGAGCACAACTTTGAGAGCCAGACGGGGTCCTAATCTCAGTTCTGTCACTTTCATTCAACAAACATATGCTGAATTCCTGCCGTGTGCCTGGTAGTGTTCTAGGAGTTGGCCATAGAGTGGGGACGAAGACAGATGGGCCCTGCTCTACGCGGCACGTTCTCATGGATGCTCATCTTCTGGGGCCACCTCCAAGCCAAACGATGCTGGGCCCGTCCCTGGGCCTCTCTGAGCTAAGTGCAGCGAGGGTGGCCTTCAACAAGTGGCAGCTTCTGTTATTTTACTGTGCCTCATGGAGGACTCCGAATAAATATCTGCTGAGTGCAAAAGCCTTGAAAGGTATTATGGGAACCTCCAAGGCCATCTTCTAAGAGCCCTGAAGCTAGAAGCCACGGCAGGGGAACGGTGGGGCAGCGGCCTTTGTAAGCAAAGCCCAGCAATCCCAGAGACCTCTGTTCCCCACCTGCTCTGCCACCGAAGGGGACCAGCTGCTGTCAGCTCCCTTGTCAATCAGAAGGGCAGTTGGCATAAGAGGGGTTCAAGGAGGTACGATCTGATTCATCTTTCTTAATAGGCATGATATTTAATCTGAAGAAAATAATGGTCCAATGTATTGATGGAGACAAAGCAGAGGTTGAGCCCTCAAAGGAGGCCTAGAATTTACTCATAGGACGCTCTGGTTTTAAGGAATCAGCACATATTTGGCTCTAGTTAATAAAAAGACATGCAAATTGAGCAGTTTCCCCCCCCCTAACTTTAAACCCAATTGAGTCATTAGTGTGAATACGGACACAGAGTTACAGATTCCTTTCGTAGCCCGGGCTATAAACAAGCCACCCAGCCATCTCACAGGTGAGCCTGCACCCCATTGAAAGCTGCATAAGTCACGTCGGACAAGGTGCTGGTAAGTGCAAAGTTGCCGTCTAGCAATGCAGCTCGTGACGGTACCTTCGCTGTCATCGCAGTCCTGAGGTCCATCCTGCTCTCTGGGTCCACTCGTCACAGGTGGTGCACACGGAGGCGAGACCAGCAATTGCACCAACTTTTTTTCATACAACTTTCTGGTGGAAGCTGGGGAAGAATGTGGAGGACAGATGAAATCGTTCTGTTTTTGTATGGGATCCTACTGGATTCAAGGTATTTCGTAATTCAGACCTTTATTCTTGTCCCTTACATTATCGGTTAATTACGGCTTTTGAAAAGAGGCAGAATGCACAGCTGCTCAACTCACTCCTTCCCCTCCACAAACACTCACGCGATGCCTTTGTGGATGAGCCACAGGGGCAGGCGTGGGATGCATTTGAGAACAAAACGGACAAGGCTGTGTGTCCTCTCTATGAGGAATACAGACAATAAATACACAAATTGTTAATATAGTGCACATGCTAAAAACAACACAAAAACCAGGATAATATAATTAAGAAGTAGCTGGTTTTTCACTGCTGAAAAAAACTAATCCCTTTTCTCTGGCACTGTACTTCCTGATCCATAAGTAGGATCTGGGTATATTTATTGCCTCTTCCCTCTTTATGGCTTTCTGTTCTATTTTCCTTTTTCTATTTTAATGGTCTTTATTGCATATGTTCCTTCTACTGTAAGCTGTTTTAAATCTTTAGAGGGAGTTTGTAAACAATAAAGGGCTCGTGTCTAATATCTGCCGTCTACTGTACATACGTAGTATTGGGCCAGGTGAAAATCCAAGCTTCTCCAGGTGGCTCTGCAATTCGCAGTCATCCAGACACTTCACATCCACCATGGTGACAGAAGTTTGGCCTCTTTTCTGACAGCGGAATCCTTGAAATAGCAAAACATTAAACTCACTGAGACAGCCTTGCAAAGAAGTACTAAAACATTACCGGTCCACAAAAGGGTTTACAACCCCATCTCCCTATTCTCAGAGATGCACAGGCAATAAAGCAAAAATCCACACTTTCTGCCATAAATTCCTGCTCAGATGAGATGTCTTGATGCACAACTTTAGATGGGTGTCACTTTGCCCAGTGTCCTTGGGGTTCGATTATTTCTAACTTTTCTACTCAACTAATGGGAGGAAAATCTTCTGGATAAAATGAACAAATATTTCCATTACTGCTCAGGAACTCTGAGCAAGACTCCAGCTCTGAGAAGATAAGAAGTTAATTAAATATGAAAGAGCTGAGAGAGATTTTTTTAGTGAGTTAAATAAAAGTTATTTATCCCTGCCCTCCTTTTGATGAGAGTGCAGGGAGTACGGAGCATTCAGTTATTGCAAACAGTAGTAGTTTTCACACTTGTAATTTAACTCCGAACATAACGAGATGGTAGTTTTTAATTAACTGCCAGCAGACTTGGTAATTGCTGAATTGGCATTTGAAAAAAGTCAGCTATTCATTCTCTGGTACACAAATTGATTTATATAGATTACGCAAGTCTTGCTATGGCTTTCCAAACCTGCTCAGCCTCCAGTTCAATCGGTTTTATTCAGCTGATTCCTCGATCCCCCTAGACTGGCACTTCTACCTACTTAACAAAATCCTGAAAAGGACAGACCCATTTGTCAAACCTTTTAATAGAGATTTTTAATTTTGGAGTTTGTTTATTGTACCCCATTTCTATCATGTTTCAAGGCTTTTTAATATTTCAGTGAAAACAACTGCAAGATAATTATTCACCCTAGGATGATCTAAACCAATTTTAAGTAACGACTTTGCTTTTATTGGTGATCAGTCAATGTCCAATTAGGAAGAACATTGTATGCAAGCCAGAAAAAGTCATGAATTGTTACACGTCATAGTTTTTTTTTTTTTTCCAGAGAGGCCTTGTTTGACACTTCTTGACTTTAAAGCTATGTTTTAAGGACAGTCACATTCTAGCACATAGCAGGTACTTAGTGAATGTTAGCTCCCTCCTTTTCTATGTGTTTGGGAAACTGAATCAACACTTTTAGGCCAGTAGGAAACAACCTAATGCTAGCAGGAAAAAGTACAATGTGCCTCACTACCTCAGATTTTTTTTTTAATGGGATCTAGTTTAGGCAGATCCTGTGACATTTGTTCCTGAGAACAGCTGTCTGTTGTTTCACCAGCTTCCCAAAAATAGCCTCCAAAGGAGCCCTCATCAATTTCAAGTGACACTAGACAATTGCCTAGAGGGAACACACATATGGAAGAAAAATATTCAAATGGAATCCAACCGGATGATTAATCCACTTACCCCTTCACATGGTGATCTAAAGTCTATACATTTGAGTTGTTTACTAAAGCTGGGTGAGTTTCACCCTAGGGTTTCCACTAGCAACCAATCCCTTTTTGCCTGTTAGATAGTATGGCAATCATAATACTGACAGTGTGACATCAGTAACCCCCATAGCAACAGATTGATGTGCAAATCGGATCATTAATTTAACCCAAGTTCAAACAGAAGGAGGTACTGGTCGACTTCACAGGCAGACTGCCATGATAAAATGTCAAGAGATGCAGGGAAGTTATCATTATGCACAGGAAGTAAGGAGCTGCTACCAAACCAAATGGTGCCAAGAAACTGCGAAGGGAAAGAAGAAATCAAACAACCTCAAGTGTCCAGGCCACCCATCAAAAGCCCACACTAGTAGACAGGTAACGTGGCCATATACTCTAAGGAAAATAAGAAAGTGGAAGAAACCTATATTCATGTATTAAGCATTGCTCATTTAAGAAAATAAGAATCAGGATGGAGTGCAGATAAATATCAATAATAATACATTACACGGGTTTGATGGTTTTGGCCTTTTCAAACCATTTTCCTATCATCTTATTTCATCCTCTGGACTCTCCTGGAAGACAGCTGAGACAGATATTATCATCTACATTGCAAAAGGCTACTTCGTTGTTGCTTTATTGTTTAAGGAAAGATCTGTCAGACCATCAGCTTACATCTTTTAAGAAAGACTGCTTAGATTTTAAAAACATTTATGCAAGACAAAATGTAACTGTGAGAAAACACAACGCCTTGATTAAATACCAGGGACACAGGGGTGACAAGGACAGTGGAGCCAGCCTGCCTCGAGTCAATCCCACCTCCATCATTTACCTGTTGGGTGATGTCAGACTGGGTAAGTTCTCTGTGTCTCCTCTTCTTCCTCTGTAATGGGGATGACAACGGTACCCACCCCAAAGGGCTGTTATGTTATTCAATGAGTTATAACACACACAAAGTGCTTGGCACATAGTAAGCGTTATATAAATGTTTTCCATTAGTCTATTCATGTGCCCTAGCCTCAGAGAGTTTCCACATCCAGTCTCTTTTTCAGGAGGTTCCAACCCCTTTACACTTGCCCATGGAAGTCTATAATTTCAACTCTTTCTAGATTCTGGGAGACAGCTGAGCATCTTTGGGTCGGTGATTAGGAAGGCTCATCAAGTGCGCCCAGGCTGCGGCTCCAAGGGCTATGGCTTCAGAGTTTCTGAATAGAGCATCAGTTTCCAAACAAACATGTAATGCAAACATTTGCCAACATCCAAACATTGGATTCACCAAACAAAAGTCTTTGAAAATTGACACATTTGTTTCAATCAAAGCACATAAATGATAGGCTTGGGTTATTAGATGCACAAGCATTTTGTTTACATTTCCCAGAATTGCTTTCGACAAAACAGCAGCCAGCAGGTGGAACTGCTTCCATTTAAACAGACTAGTGGCAGGAAACAGGCATTTCTCAAATATTTTCTTGGTTAAATCTCTGGAATTTAAAACAAGCTTGGTTGAGAAGGATTAAATCAGATGGTCTCAACCAAAAATCTACGGGTTGAGCCCCCTATGATGTGCAAATGATTCTGTCTGAAGATATTCTTTTGAAGCATATTCATGATTCTATTGTCAGCATTATTCTGTTTAAGAATTCCTATACTCCACGGTATCCTGAAATATTTGGTTTCAGTGTTTGCAGCACGCCATTTCCCTCAGTTTTATCTGTGTACTCCCAGGTATTAGCTTGTTTTTTTGTTTTTTATTCTCTCCCTGGCTGCAAAGATATTTCATTTCTTGAGGGAAGCAAGTTTTAATTGCCAATCGACTAGGTATTCAACATGATAAGGTATCTAAACCCTGAGAGCTTCCTTCTTTCATTAAAATGTAGATCCAATTTCTCTTCCCTTAATGCCACATGCTGTTATTAAACCGAAATAACGGAAATAGTAAAAGCCAGATGTCACTTCAGTCTCAGGTTTGACGTGGGGCACAATTTCCTCTCCTCAAATTTAATCTGCCAGTTATTTACTAACCCCATTCTTTGGAAGAATGCACAATTTAAATGTAAATGCAATTTACATAGGGGAGCAGATAGATTTGCAGTTTCAATTGCCAACAACCATTTGCAAAGGGGGAAATCAACTAAAGCAAAGATCAGCAGCTGTCAGTCTGAAGTCTGCATCACTCACCGTTTTCAGATAACTTTCCTCCTGCAGCCACCTGCCCCTGAGCCTCAGCCAGGCAGGCAAAAGGAAAGGGAGAACTGAGGCATTTCCCCAGATATTTCAAGCTGAATTTACTACTGGGGCAGGGGCGGTTTGGGTTTTAATGAGCGAATCTGGTTGGCACCATTGTTGAAATCATTAGCTGACCGATTTCTTTCAACAATTATTTACTGATCATCTCCTATGGGACAGGCATTATGTTTGGCCTGAACCAGGGAGAGGGAGAGGAGAATACAAAAACATAAAAGCTACAGTTCTTCTTTTAAGGAGCTCACTGTCTCCTTAAAGAGAAAAGAAAGCAAATAATTACAAGAAAATAAGATAAGGTGTTAACATAGTGCGGCAAGAGCCCAGAATTGGGAGCCCCTAAGAGTCAAAAGTTTCATTTAGCCTGAGATTTCCGGGATGGACAACAGTTTGCCCTATAAACGAGGGGCTGGGGACAGACGTTCTAGGAGTATGGTGAGTGAGAAAGGAAATGAGTCAGGTTGGAAAGGCTGGGGCCAATTTGTGAAGGATCTGGTGGACCATGCTAAGGAGCTCAGCCTTCACCTCTGGGCACATCTGGAAGTTTCTCAGTGGGACATGGCATGATTAAATTTAGCTTGCTACTGATTGGAGGATGAGTTAATTAGTAAGGAAGAGTCTGGAGGCTACAGGACTACTTGGGGGTTATTACCACAGTCTAGGAAAGAGATGATTCAGTTCAGGGGAGGACTAGGGAGGAAGGCACGTGATTCATGAATGATTTAGGAGGTAGACTAGCCACAACAGGATGTTTGATTATGTGTTTCCCCTTCACTTCACTTGCATAGGCACCGCCTCCATAACAAATCTTTTGTCTCAGCCGTGAGTCTGCTTACATAAGGAACCATATGGAGTTTGGTCTACACAGCACTGACACTTAAAAAATTATACTGCACTTGTCTAGTCAACCCTTGATTATCCACACTACTTGAAGGCAGCAATGGTACAGATAATCCATAACTCTCTGCTATTTGGCTTTGGAATTAATTATACCTTTTAGAGCACATTTGCCTTCCTAATTAATCTTTCTTAGGCTAATATTAAAATTAGCTAATATCCTCTGAGCCCACGCCAGCTGGGCTGGGAAGCAGGGAACAGGAGAGTAGGGCAGGGAGGTGGCTGGGGCCAGGCTGAGCAGCAGGAGGAAGCCAGCTCCACATTGAAATTCACCACGATCATCCACAGCTCACTGAGAGGTGGCTGTATAACTAGAGACCCAAACCATCGGGAGCTCAGTTAACTGAGCACCTACTATGCGCCAGCCCCCTTGCTAAGGCTGAAGATGAGAAGGAGAAGCACAGTCTTCGTCCCCAAGGAGCCACCAGTTTAATGGGGGAGATGGAAGAGTCAGTGGATTGTTTCATCAAATGCAGCAAGGGTTCTGGCGGAAGCATCTTCCCTTCTAGAGAATAAGGCGTGAACGAGGGTAACAGAGAGAAAAAAGAAAAACCAACAAACTTGTATGTAACAAAGGGGGAAGTGTTGCTTAATTGTCATTTTATAGACACAGCAGCAAATATGCTTTTAATAAAATGAGTGTATATAATTTCTCCTTTCAGTAACCCAAATTAGCGAATTCTTCTAATGTGAAGTAAGATGTGATCTTCCCTAGCAATTTTCCAACCATGTTGCTCCAGTCCCAAGGTTCCCACAGAGGTGCCTGGAGCTGCCATGGAGGGGTGGGGGCACAGGGCAGCCCCACTCCAGGGCAGGCAGAACACCTCCACCCTTACCTACTTTATAGATTGCATTCCTATGAAGATTACATTTAAAGGAAAAATCCACTGCTACACAAAGTTAGGAAACTACCCACCTACCCTGTTTTCTGAGCTTCTTCTTAAAACCAAACCAAGTCTTATCAGGAAGACAAACCAAACCTTTGATATTAACTAATTATGATCTTGAGGGTTCCCTTCCTGATATCCTGCAAGTCCTGCATATGGAGATTCATGGTGCATAAACCACATGCAAGAAATTTTGGATAACCAGTGGGGGACAGAAAGCCATCCAAGTTCTTGTCCTCAAAGGCATTACATTCTAGACAGAGAAACAAACCAAAAACACACATGGGAGCCTAGGAGTTCGAGGCTGCTCCAGACAGCAGTGAGCCATGATGGTGCCACTGCACTCCAGCCTGGGTGACCGAGAGAGACCCTGTTTCCAAAACGAAAACGCATGGGTAAGGGGAGGAGGACCAGGTTCACAATCTAATACCAATACAGTGGTGCCCGTAAGTGCCACGAAGCTCAGAAGCAGAGAAAAATCACCCCGGTTGGAAGGAGGGGGTGGTACTCAGGCAAAGCTTCCTGGAGGAGGTGAAATTCAGAGTGGGACCTAAAGAACAGGTAGGTCTGGACTGGCAGGAAGTAGAAGGATGGACATTGTAGACGAGGGCACGTCATGGACAGCGGCTTCGGAGTAAGAATGGGGACGAGACCGAGCCATACCTGGCTTCAGCAAAGTTTTTGCTTTAGATAAGTGGATGGATATGGTCGAACCAGCTTGCAGGGAGCTCTGGGGAAGGTGTTTAGGCTCCGGGTTCCTTTTGGTGCTAGGATCCTTCCAGTGTGGGGCCGTCCGCTGCCAGTGATGGGCTGTCCCCCTTGTGGTCGCTGAAGGAGGGCACTCAGGGATGACAGCAGGAACAGTGTGTGGCAGGATGGAAGAGACAGAGGACAGGGAGAGAAACACGGTGGGTCCTTCGCCCCCGTCTCCATAGGAAGTGGTAATGACTGCAGCAATGGGGGAAAATGCAGGGACGCTTTGGATCGCTCGTCTCCGACCAGGAGCTCAGACAGCACCAGAGGGCCCAGAGAGGCAATTTCCGAGTGGTTAGGAGCACAGGCTCCGGGGCCAGACTGCCTCCGTTTGTGTCCTGGATTTTGTCTCACTGCCTTCGTTTATAACACTTACTAACTCTGTCACCCCAGGCCCCGGGTTTGACATCTGTGAAATGAAAATACAGTAATAATAGCACATGCCTGGAAGAATTATAGAGGATTCAGCTAATGCATCTCAGGTGCTTAAAACACTGTTTACAATAAACGCTAAGTGGTGAGTGCTCAACGGCAAGTGCTCAAGAGCGTGAGCTGTGAGTAAAGCCCCAGTACTGTGCCACGGTACCGGGGTCCTGCGCTGGGATTCTTGCCGGGGAGGGGACACCGCTGGTGACAGGGACATCTCCTCACCTCGTTGGGATTGCAGCCCACCCCTTTACCTGGGAACTCAGGGAAACTGAAAGTAGCTTCTTCCCATAATAAAGGCCAGTCAGGGATCTGCTTTTTCTCAAAGGAATACGTGTGAGAGAGAGAACGAGGCAATGGGCTCACGGTGCAGTTAGAGGAGAGTGTTGTTCAGCGTAAGGAAACACGGGCGGAGAGCAACCTCGTGCGGTGAGACGCTAGACGGCCCAAGATGGAGACGGCATCGGGAGACATCCATTCTTGTCCCTAAAACCCAGGAGAGTTGAATTCCCACAGCACAAAGGAGACGACTCTGCACCAGCAAGGATCTGAAGACAGAAACAGAAAGAGAGGCCGGGCGCGGTGGCTCACGCCTGTAATCCTAGCACTCTGGGAG
>VBSM01002937.1:6216600-6233990 GCA_008086735.1 Cheirogaleus medius
CCGAGGCGGCTGAGGCGGAGACGAGGGGAGGGCGCCGCCTGCAGGATGCTCCCCGAATTGCAGCGGAAGGAAGGGGCTTGTCCCGGAGCGCGGAGCCCGTTTGCAGGGGGCGGGCTGGGAGCAAGCCCAGCTCACCTGCGCCGGGCATTTCGGGACAAGCATGTTTATACACTATTTCTTGTCTCCTACCTGAGAAAGGAGAAGCTCTCTAGCCCACAGGTGAGCCATTTAGCCATTCCTGACTCTCCGTACCCATGTCTTCACGTGCAATCCGACCTGTATTGACTGACTCTCTACTCTGTACCTAAGAATGTGCTAGGTGCAGTGGAATATGTGACGTATGCAAAATGCACACTTGCCATTTGTGATTCTTTCAACTAACCCTGTCAGTTCACTCGTATCGGACACCTGCTTAGTGCCAGGCGGGGAGCCAGGCGAGCCCTTGAGCACAGGCTATGTGACTTGATCCTTGCAAAAACTTCTTGGGGGGGGTATTTTTATCTGCATTTTGCATATAGGAAATGGAGCTTGGGGGAGATTAAGTGACTTCTCTGGGCTGCCACAACTAGTAAAGAGAATTGAGAACCTAAGTCTTGTGTTCTTCCCCCCGTAGCCAGTTGAGGGGAAGGGAGCTGGAGGCAGAGTTCCACCCCACTCTACACCGATGCTCTCATGCTCTTTTTCCCATCCTAACAAAATCTGCTCCAGGAGGGCATCGGATGTCGTCACTGATGCTGTGGGACATGCCTGATAACTGCCTAGTGTTTGCCTCCCCTCCTGGACTGCAAACCCCTGGGGATGAAAGCCTAATGTCAAAGAGAGGAAGCACTGATGAAATTTCAGGAATCAGACTGCTGGAGAGGAAAGGCATTTGGGAGCAGTATGGCTCACCTGTGACCGAACAGACTCCCTGTCCAAACTGCTGCCAAGGTCATTCATACGGCCATGAATGGACGTCTGTAGATGTTGCCAAAGAGGAAAGAAGGGTCCCTGGGATCTGTGCCCTGAACATGCCTTCCTCTCCGTCCTTCAAGGCTCAGATCAAATTCCACCTCTTCTGTGAAGCCTTCCCTGATCCTTCCCCACACCACAAACAGTTGCTCTCTCTCAGGCCTCTGAAGCCCTTTGCTTATACTCTACCGAAGGCATTTTTGAGCCTTGTCACATTGCCTTTTATTAAATTGCGAGTTCCTCAAGGGCAGGGCTGGGGCACTGTCTGATTTCCCTGCGTTTCTCCTGCAGCTCCTCCCACAGGGCTTTGCATGGGTCAGGACTCAAGATTGACTGAATGGATTCAGTCGACAGCAATGCACAGCAGAGATGCCCCCACCCAAGGGGGCAAGGGCTGGGGTGCAGACAGCAGAGGGGCTTTCGGGCAGGCATCCCAGCTGACTCCCGAAGGCAGAAAGGCTTGGGGCGCCAGACCATTGAACACTTAGTGGGAGCTTTGTGCTAGGCATCATGGCGCCTGAGCTGGCAGAAGTGGGGGCTACCCTCTCAGGAGGGTCAATCCACTGCTCCAGACTTCAGCTGCCTGTGTGACGCTTGTGTCTTATCCTGCCCTAAACCACCCCTAGCCTTGCCAGAAACTGGCTTTGGGTTAAACCTGAAAGCTCGGGCTCTCTGCCCTCTCCCAGGGTCGCCTGCTTCAGAGATCATTGGAATCTCTGTCCCTCCAATCTAAGTGGAGTTATGATATAAAAACTCTTTTTTTAAAAAAACAGCTTTATGTATATGTCATCACACACCACATGATATAATTCTTACTCTCAATGTTATACCATCTTACAGCATTTTTCTCTCCGTGTGATTCTCTCCTGAAAATTCCTATGTGTTCTGTGAATACACAGCCTTTAGTTCTGAGAAGCCCAAGTGAAGGTCTTTATCTTTTCTTTTTTGCCTCACTCTGTTGCCCGGGCTAGAGTGCCATAGCCTAGCTTACAGCAACCTCAAACTCCCGGGCTCAAGCGATCCTCCTGCCTCAGCCTACCGAGTAGCTGGAACTACAGGCACGCACCACCACGCCCAGCTAATTTTTTCTATTTTTAATAGAGATGGGGGTCTCACTCTTACTCAGGCTGGTCTTGAACTCCTGACCTCAAGCGATCCTCCCACCTCAGCCTCCCAGAGGGCTAGCATTACAGGCATGAGCCACTGTGCCTGGCTGGTCTTGATCTTTCTTACAAGCACCTTTAAGCCTATGTGATCATATTGTAGTCCTAAACCACCTTCCCTGTTCCCCACCCCACCCTCGCTGCAGCCAGCTTTATCCCACTATTTCTCTGAGATGCTAGGAGGCAGGAGGCCTGCTTCCCTCAATCTATAGATAGCACAAGTGAGGCTCACAGAGTTCTGGGGGCTCAGGATGTCTCCCAAAGCCTCTTCCTTGGCCCCACCACCTCACTTTATGTCCACACTCCTGGCTCTTCCTCCCAGTTCCTATTCTCCCTCCTCTCAGCAGAGTTGGTGGAAACAAATGTTTAGCTTCTGCTGCGGTGTAGTACAGTGTGAAATAAACACGGATGCCCCATCTACCCTGACAACATAATTCATTTACTGCAAAGGGATATAATAAAAGTCTGTTTATTACAGCAATTAACAGAGCAGCGTATGCTGACATGCTTTTCAGTGGCAACCAGAAAAGTGCTTACTCCAGGTGCATAGATTCAGGAAACTATGCAACCTGAGCCAAAATGAAACCAATTAGAGGCTTGGTAAATGGGCCCCAGCCACCCCAGGAAAATTAACCATCCAAGAGTCAGTTCACCCGAGGTAGAACCTCAATGCAGGAGTTTAGCATGATACAGATTGCTACTTTACAGCGTTAAGATCTGGACCTGTCTCTGGGGTCGTAGTCTTGAGGATGTGAAATGCACCACCCCCAACCCAACCACCTCAGGTGCTGGGTTCAAATCTCACTAACCTACATAGGAGCATATAGGTGGGGAACATTAGCACCATTGACTCTCAGGGGTCTCCTGCCACTGCAATGGAGGTGGGGACATAAAGACAGGACCAGAGGCTGAGCCGGGCGGGAAGAGACAAAGAAAAAACAGCTCTGACGAAGCCTTTCATTAAAGCCTGCCTTCAAGAGCCTGGAGAGAAACATGGCTGTCCAGCTGGGGGTGGGGAGGAGCCTGCTTCCCAGCTTGGAGAATATATGCTATTTTGCTTTGGACAGAAAGACTGGACAAAGGCATGGAGCCATTTGTCCCAGTTCTTTGGTGGAGAGACAGCAGAAAGGGAAGTGTTGGTTTAGATTCCCCAGTGACAGTGAGTGTATCTGATTGCTAATTAACCAAACTTAGCTCTTTATCCTCTTTCGGGAAGCCAGGGGTTGGCTTCTACCAACAGGACAGTCTTCAGAACCAGGTCTGATTTTCCCAAGAAGGGGAGCAGCCCCCGTGGACACCGCTGAGTGGGAAAAAACTCATCCTGAGCGGCAGCTCTTCTTTTTCTTCTCTGGAGCAGCCTCT
Organism: Cheirogaleus medius; assembly: GCA_008086735.1. Taxonomy (NCBI): domain Eukaryota; kingdom Metazoa; phylum Chordata; class Mammalia; order Primates; family Cheirogaleidae; genus Cheirogaleus; species Cheirogaleus medius. The sequence goes on from VBSM01002937.1 coordinate 6,220,077, forward strand.
CGGGGAGCCCATGGGGAGCTTTGATCTGCTAGAAAATGTAAAACTGGGTGCCGAAGCAAGGTAGGAAGCCAAGGGCTCAAAAATGCAGAGGCGAACTCCTGTCACATGGTTCCCCCTCATCGAGGGGTGACCGAGTGGGTTCCCCTCTCCTCCATCACTTTTTTTCCCTCCATGGACCTCTGGGAGAAGGTGCTGTGTTGAAGGATGAGGGCAGAAGCCAGCCTGGCCTCTATGGAACAGAGAAAGTCAGAGCTTTGAGCATCATGAACAACAGGATAAAAATAGCAGTGTTGCCATGGCAACAGAGGCTGGGAGAGTCCTGAGGATCTGTCTGGGTCCTGCCATCTCCCCCTCCTGCCTTCCTCCCGCCCCTCAGATGGAACACGGCAATGCGCTGAAGGAGGAGAGATGGCTGTCCCAGAAGGGCAGGGACAGAGACCAGCAGCCCATCCAGGAAAACCTTGAACTCCAGACGCTGGGGGTTTCTGCCACAGCCTGGGCTGCCCAGGTTTGGGGGCTCCTGTCTCTTGGAATTTCTTCCCCAGCAAAACGAGTCCTTCCAAGGATGCCCTGGACAGCCACCACTCACCCTGGGGGTGGATGGTCCTCACCTCCCGGGCTCCCTGTGAAGAGCCAAGGTTTCTGTCTCCTCTTCGTGGTCTGTCGTTCTGATCCCACGGGAATTTAGAGATTGGAGCCCAGGCAGGACTGACCACAGCAACCCCAACGCAGGGGCCACTGGCCGCTCCAGGGATGGTGTGTGGGGGGGTCTGGAGGATTCACTCCGACAAGCCAGGCATCCTGGTCCTCGACTGTTGGGCAACATGGACTTCAGGAGCTGTGTTTGTCTTGGGAGCAGGGTGAGGTGGTGACAGCTATCTCTTGCTCCTGCTTTTGTGTCAGAGGGCTAGAGCATTCATCCTTTGGGAATAGATTCTCGTTCTTGGTTCTTGTGGTATTGTCAGCCTGTCACCTGCTGGGCACACCTTCAGGATGAACATGACTTCCCGGACCAGCCTGCAAGCAGCTCATGGACCACAGGAGCCCCGAGATTTCCTTGTCTGGTGCAAGCCCATCTTCACAGCTGTGACAGTTGCGGAGAAGTATTTGTCTCCAAAAGTTCCAGCCGATCTAGGCCCATCTGATACAATGTGCCCTTACACTGGCGCCTTCCTGTGAGGTAGGGAGGGGATAGGACTTATGGCCACCTTGTATGGATGAGGCTGGGAGAGAGGAAGCGATTTGCTGAGGAACTCTGGGCAGCTGGGGGCTGCGGCTCTCCATCCGGTCACCAGCCTGTCCCATGACCAGCATGTCCCAAACCACTGAGCAAAACGCACATTCGGTCTATGTACAGGGAAGATTCCAGCCTGAGGTTCTTCCCCTTGCAGAAGGCAAGGCAGGAGGTGGAGGGTGGGGGGAGTTGATCAGCTTGGCGATGGGCACATGAGAGGCTGTGCAAAGGGAAGTCCACAGGTGACAGAACGGGGGCAGGCCACCGGCCTTTGACATCTCTTCTAGAATCTCGTGAGTGTCTGCAGGTGGGGGGTGGTGATGTGTGTGTGTGTGTGCACAAGAGTGGCACCTGTGACGGCCTAGAGTCACAGTCCGGGCCACCCTTGGGCCTGGCGGAAGGAGGCAGGAGAGGCAGCCCTGCAGGGCGCCGCGCCCTTGCCGAGGAGCGACTGTCGCAGAAGCTCTGGGTGACTCGGCTTTCCCTCTCACCCCTCCATCGCCCTTTCTCAGAGCCACCATATCACTTCCGCCTGCCCGCCACACGCGCAAGTGCTGTCTGCACAGAGCGCATCCGCTGGGGCATGCGGCACCCTAACCCCTCCGGTTCCACACCCCCGAGCCCCACTGGGGTTCAACTCCCCAGACGCATGGAGCCCTAGACAGCAGAAAGAACTTAGAGGACATTAGCGTGATCCCCTCTTTATAGTTGAGGAAACTGAGCCCCAGAAATAAGACACGATTAGCCTAAGACCACATGGCCATTAGTTTCCAAGCAGGGCCAGAACCCAGGAGACCTAGTTCCCAGCTCGGCACTCTCTGCGTCCCACTGTACTACCTCATACATATTTCAGTGAGTTAAATTATTGCTCTTTTTTTTTTTTTTTTTTGGTAAAAATAACAATTCTCCCTATATATTTCTATGGACTCATATGCTACATTCGAAAAGCCCTTCCCTGGGAGTGGAGAAGGAAATGACATTCTAATAAAGAGGTTTCAACCTGAGACAAGAAGCCCCTAGGGTCCCATGGGCCAGGGTCCCAGACAACACGCAAGTCACAAGGCCCCCAGGCAGCCTTCACACTTCTTGCTACTCCGTGCAATGGCCTGGAGCCCGAGAGGGGAAATGGGCATGGGGAGTCCTCCCTTCATAGATGGGGGGACACTGGGGCCCAGGCGGGTGAGACCCCCACCCATCTACCAGGAGCACCCAGTGCTGGGCAGCAAGAACAAGAGGCCTGGCCTCCTCCGCAGAATCATCCACCCGCGCAGCCCTGCCTCGCCCCAAGAGCTCAGGGCCCCCACCTCAAGGTGGAGTCTTTGGAAGAGAACCTGGAGTGGCCTTTGCTCAGGCAGGGAGTGGAGGGGATTTGAAGCAGAAAGGGCGACATTATCCAGCCAGCCATCTGGGAAGGCATGAGACTCAGGCCCAGCCCGGAAGGAGCAGAAGCCTGGACCCGAACTCAGAGGCCCGGGGTGCATGGTCTTGTGGATACCGGGGCTGCTCCGGCCTTTCTGGATTGAACCTGTCCCCTGGGCTCAGCCAAGGGCATAGAGACTGGAACAGGTCTCCAGATCACTTCCCAAGATGCTAAGAGGAGCAAAGTCCCATTTTCCTGAGAAGGAAACGGAGGGACAGGAGAAAGTGGGGTATGTCTGGCTAGAAGCTGCCGCCGCCTCCTACTCAGGCCACGTCAGCTGCAGTGTCCCCCGGCCTTCGCCCTGGGGGAAGAAGAGGCTACCAGCGTGGAGGCCAAGGACAGCTGTCTGCAGGCACCAGCTGGACCTCCACGTAGACTCTCAGAATGCCTTGACCTTGGGACCCTACCCATGTTCCCATCACAAGGACTGCAGATATCCAGTATCCCTCTGGAGCCCAGAGAGTTCTCCCAGGGGAAGAAAGCTCCGAAGGGCTCCCTGCCAAGCGCCTGCAGCTGCAATCCCTGCCAAGGGCTGAGACGGCACACGGGGAGAGCGCTCCCTGGTCACCCCCTCCCGGAGCGTGTGTTCTCCGCTTTCCTGACCTTCCCTCCAGGTGAGCCCCTGTGGTCAGAACACAACACCCAACACCGCTGAGTCTCCGGGCATACAATTTCATCCTCCACCACAGGAGTGACTTCTCTCGGACTGCAGCCTCGCGGACGACCGCTAGGGACACAAGCGCCCTGGAGGCGGGCTCTCTGGCCCCGGAATCAAGGTAGCCCCTGAACGCTTCTCTGCCCATCTCTGCCTCACCCAAGCCCTCTGCTGTCCAAGAGGACAAAGAACCAGGGAGTTTCTCTCCTGTCCCTGTGACCCCACTGAACTCTATTGCTGAATCTTGCTCTTTCCTTGAGGGAAGGACTTCTGTTTATAATTCTTTGGATATAAAAGGAAATAACAGATTGTAGAAGGCTGGGGCTGGGAGGCGGGGGCAAAGGAGGGGGTTGGAGGATGGGGAGGAGGGCACTCTAGCTGTGCTCAGGCCTCACAAAGACAACCTGGATGCCACCAAATCTGCCCAAAGTCCAGGGAATGCCCCTGGGCGTGGGCAGGAGCTGGACAGGAAAGGCGGCCAGCACAGAGTGTGTCCTTGTCCCTCCCGGTTTCTGGGCAAAGCGGCCAAAGAGGCCTCTTGCCCGCCCTGGTTGTCCAGAGAGGCCCACCTTCCATGGATGGGGGAGCCAGGCTCTCCCGTCCTGCGGGCCTGACCTCCTCTGCCTAGGTGGCCAGCTAGTCTGCCAGAGGGTCACTCCGTCCCTGGGTGCTGGCAGGATCTGACTCTGTACCTGAGCAGGGCAGTTCCCATGACGGGGGGGACGGGAGAGCAGGAGAGCCCGCTCCCTGGAGCCACAGGCTGGGCCAGAGTGTCTCTGCCCTTGGCATTCCTGTCTGCGGCATGTCCCCCCCAGCCCCGATGACAGAGGCTAAGTTATACTGAAATGGGGCAGGGAGGGAAGGAGGGAAATAGTTTTTGTCTTGTCTCCTACCTCCTGGAAGTGGGCTGGGGGTGAGGGCAGGGGAAGGCAGATGGGGGTGAGATTAGAGGAAAAGTCAAGGGAAGTCCTAGAGGTCGCCCTACCCCAAGAGTTTCCCCTGAAGGCACCACATGCTCGCACATCCCCAGGGTGAGGCACGGGGACAGAACAAAGGGAGGGCACAGCTTAGTCTGGGAGACGGGTCCCTCGGTCCGGCCACTCGCCAACAGTCCCTGAGGAGGGGAGTTGGGGCCTGGGGAACAGGTCTCCCCACATCTGTGCTGCCGCCGAGGAGGCACAGACGTCATGGGAACGGGTGGGTCAGGACCAGGGCTGGAGGAAAGATAGCTTTCTGGTGTGCAGGGGCGGGCAGGGGCCTCCGCCCTCCTGCTCATGACGGGCTGGCAGCCTCAGGCCTGGCCGCACCTGGCCCAGGAGCACAGCGGAGCTGCTCTGCAGAGGCTCCTGCCCCAGGTCCTGGGCTCCCAGGACAGTCTCCATCCTGGGTTTGGGGGCGGTTGTCTCTCACCTCTGCCCTGCCAGCCTGCCGACCTGCCTGAGGCCTCCCCAGGGCCTGGGCTGCTGGAGTCTCTCTGCTAGAGCGGCCAGTTTCCCATTTAGCAACAGCTCTCCTAGCCCAAGGCGGCACAGCCCTCGGGAGGGCTTACCCTGAGAACAGTTCCCGGAGCACTCCTTGGCCTCCCTGGGGCCTCTGAGTCTCTGGAAGGCAGTGGCAGGTCCTGAGATTCCCCTTGTGCGGCCAGGGCCTCTCTCCAGGGAGGTCTCAGGATTGCAAGCTCACGGGTGCGGGCAGGAGGCTGGGGGCACACAGGAGGCTGATGCCCCCGGGGTAGAGTCTGGCTGAGGAGCACCAGCTAGATCAAGCCTTCGGCGCCCGCATGGCTTTCTGCTCTGAGCTCCAGCCAGAAGCGGCCACCATCATGCTGGGACCTGCTGGGGGCTGACGAGGGGGCCCTGGTTCTGCTCACACTGCCGTTTCCCGCTGTCTGTGAACTTCCTCCTTCTTCCTCTTCATCTTGCAGAAGCCGTGGAGGCCGCAGAAGCAGGCGAAAGTGAACTGGGGCATGCCCTGGGCCGGGCTGCAGTGCTCAGCAGAGATCTGTAGGGAAAGGCAGGGGAGGAAGAGGGGCGGGAGGAAGGCAGGAAGAGAGAAGCAGGCTGGGGTTAATGCTCCCAGAACACTCCAGGTCTAGAGAGAGTCACTGCCACTCCCTGAGGCTGCCCAGGTCCCGCCAGGTCAGCCACCAAACAACAGCCTCTTTGAAACCTCAGTGTCTGCTGATCTGTGTGGAGCTGATGTCATCCCTCCAATTGGAGCCTGGGGGCGCTTCCTTTGACCCCCTCCCACCCCAGGCCTCACCTGTCACCACACACCTGTGGGTGGGGCACAGGAAGCAAGCTGGCTCAAAATCAGCTCTGCCTGTGCCACCTTACACAGGTTCGAGGGAGGGACTCCACTCGCTCCTGTAGGTCACGGGTCCGAGGATCCAAGTGCGGGATTTTTGTGGTGCTGGAAGAAACTCCTTTGTCCAGCACAGCCTCTACTTTAACACCTGGAGCTGAGCCACCGATTCCTCCCTTCCTTAACGACCCCAAGTTGTCTGACACCCTCAGGGGAATTGACAGGGAGCATAATGCACTTCCTTTGACTGCTCAGAGCCACACAAGCCCCGGTCCTCGTCATGCAGAGAACAGACAGCAAAGAGAGCTCTTTCAGCCACCAGGCTATTTTATTCAGCACCTATGCTAGGCAAAGGGCTTGCGAGGTAGGTGCAAAAGGGTAAAGGCACAGTTTCTTCCCTGGCACATAAGTCTGCAGGGGAGACTGAGGCTGGGTTTGCCCCAGCTGGGCATGTTGTCCCCTCTACTCTGGCTGACCCAGCCCTCAGCACAGGAGCCAGGGCCGCTCTGGCATCTGCAGCAGTCTGGCTGGGGATGGGAGGGAGTGAGGAGAGCAGCCTCAGTCTGGGAGAGTATCTTTCTCCAAATGCTCATTTAGGTTTCCCTAGCCTTAGCCACCTGCAGATTCTTCCAGTTCACCTCTCTGCCCTTCCCCTGCCCCTGGGCCTGCTGTGGAAGGGAGCAGAAGTGCATTCAAGTGAGCTCAAGCGGAGAAGCTGAGAACAAAAGCAAGCATCCCGCGTGGAGGTCAGGCCTGCCTCCTGGGCCTGGTCTGAGCCACTTCTCTCTTGGGAAGGACGCTGGGACAAGCAGGTGAGTGGAGCCCAAACGCGGGGGGGCGGGGGGGAACAGGCAGGAGGCTGTGTCGAGGGGCTTAGGATAAGGAGATCTGAGGCAGCTCCCTTCCCCAGCCCCTCATGCAACAGCGATTGCATAGGACAGGACGTTCCTGCCCCCATGCAAGGCACACCTGCAGAGCGGCTCCACTGTTTTTGAGGAACCCGGCCTGTTCAGATGGTGGCTGCTCTCTAGGCAGTTCCACAGGTCTGGCTAATCCTGCCCCTTTTAGCAAACTTGCTTCATGTTTCTCCAGGTAGAGCAGAGACCCCAGCCAAGCAAAGTGCCCACCGTGGGGCCAGGTCTTGCCAGGATTCTCTCCTCCCTCACTCTCTCCGCTCTTGGTCCTGTAGCTAATAGCTGTAATTAATAGGTGCGATGCATTGCCACTGGCCAGTTGGATGGGCAGGAGGCCCAGCTTGAGTCAGCATGGGTAGGCTGCCTGGTTATTTAATAACCCACTTTCCAGCACCATTTACACACCCACTCTGGTGGCGTATATATAGTGAGCAGAGAGCAATCTCCAGGATATATATAGACAGAGCCGAGACACAACTACTATATTTCTAGATCTATCTACTGCAGCTATCTCTGGATCCCTCCTCTGACAAACCTAGAGAGAGACAGGAATCCACACCGGTGCTTAGGTGGCCTGGATTCTATTCTTGGCTCGGATGCTGACATGCTTTGTCATCCTGGGCAAGTGGCCTCCACTTCCTCATTTCAGTGTACCAGGAGGTTGGTCAACACTAAGACCCCAAACCTGAGGGGCTGGAAGACCTAGCCTGATCAGGAAGAAGGAAGGGAGAGCAGGTAGTTTCCCTTGCAATCAGTAACTGCAATGCCTGGGCTTCCCGTGCTGGGGGTGTGTGCCAAGGGCACCCGCAACACAGCATCCCGCGATTATAGAAAAGCATATGGGGAGGATCGACGGCACGGCAAAGCTCATCTGGGCAAGCAGCTCTGAGCATCACAGCTCCAGTCCAGGTCTAGGGGGGGCAGCTCTGGTCCCGGGGTGCACACATCCTCTTCCCTCTTCACCCCACTGCCTCTGCAGTACCTGTTCCTTTTGAAAACAGCAAAATACACCCCCTTAAGTGACCGTTCCTCCCTGGGCTGCTTTGGGAAAGATGAGAAAATCCTGGCTTTTTTGCTCAGCTTGTCACTTGCACAACTGAGCAGGGCTGTGGGTGGGCGTGGGAGGAACCGGAACCTGCGCGTCAGAGGACCGGAGAGCTGAATGAAGCTGGTCAGGAGCTGGGCCAGGGGCTGTCCTGGGTCCTTGCGTCTCAGGGCAGAAAGCACAATGCAGAGGGCCTGGTTATTCTGCCGAGCTCTTGGATCTAAGGTGCTCTCAGGTTGTCCTTCCACGTCTCTACCAGGGCCTGATGGGTCCTCACTGCACGGTGCAGCTCCAAGCAGTGGAGGCAGCCTGGGCTCTGTCTGCAGCGAGCAGATCACTGGGCCAGCCCCTGAAGTGGGCGACATGGGACAGAGGATCCCATCCCATTTCAGTGTCCCTGCCCACGATGAGCCCACTCCTCCTCCCTCAGAACCCCCTCTACCCCCCAGCAGGTACCTGGGGAGCCCCTTTGCCAGGGCTGTGGTCTCTGCTCCTCTCTGCTATCCCTGGGCAGGAGCCCTGTGCACTCTCCTTCCTGTCCTTAGCCCTTCACACTTGGCAGAGTGCTCCAGCACCAGCTGGTCGCTCCCCCGGGAAGTCAGGTCCTGATGACCCTCCTCTCGCTGTGTCTACTTGTAGGGCAGGGGTCTGGTCTAGCGCCTGGGTCCACTCCTCGCTAGTCCGTGCTCATGGTGGGAACTCCCCTCCCACCTGCCACCTCCATTCTCATGCCCACAGTCCCGGGAGGGACTAAGGAATGGAGAAACAGCCCCCAGAAACCCAAAATAGGCAGGAGAGGGGGGTGGACACTGGACAACCCTCCTGCTGCGGCACAGTTGGCTGCAGCTGACTGCAAGCTGTTGGCCCTGGCTTCTTCCCCATCCTCCTCGCTGGCTTTTCTCCGGCTCGGGCCCAAGATGGTCAGGGGTCTGGGGGCATAGGAGATCCTCTGCCCAGCCAGCGTTGTGGGAGCCACGCAGAAGAGAGGCCAGTCCACAGAGCACCCATCCTCCCCAGCCTCCTGCAGACCCCTTCCCTTGGCCACGACCCCACATCTCCTCTCTACGCCAGACGCCCTCCCGGGTCCTCCCACCCTAGCAGCTCAGGCAAAAATGGGGCAGTGGGTCAGAGGCAGCTTGAACATGTGGAAGAACCAAGAAGAGGGGACTCGGAGCACACTGGAGACTAAGATGAAGCTCAAGCCAGGGCCCCAGGCTGGCAGACCACAAACTCCTAGGAGTCTTGAATCTTGGCAAGCCCCTCCATCAAAGTGGGCGGCGGCGGGGGTGGAAGGGAGGAAGATATTTACAAGTGTTGAGACATGCCAGGAATCCCCTGACAAACAAAAAAGAGATATTGTCCTTGTCCCCACCCCCATCCCAATCCCTTCCCAAAGCAGAAGCAGAGGAGCTTCCAGCAAGACACCCCCCACCTTCACTCCCCGCCACCCCCACCCCAGGTAAAGGGCAAAAGAGAAGTGACCCAGTGCGGAGGGTGCGCCCTCGGTGCCTCTAGAACAAAGCTGAGCCCTCCGCCCCCTCCCCTGCTCCCTGAGCACCGCGCCTCAGTAATTAAAATATGAATTCACCTTCCCTCCCAGAGCCATTCATCACTGCGAAGGGAAGCAGCTGCGGCTTAGGAGACCGGATTTGGGGGATTAGCTCGGGCGGTGGAGCAGACACACCAGGAGAAAGAATTAAAAAGGAAGGGGGTGAATTGAGTTTTTGCTCCCCACCTCCTCCCTCTCCCTCCGGCCGCCACGGAGCCTCCTACCCCACCCCTTCCCCCAAAGCCTAGTCTCTGCAGGTTTCTGGGAACTGTAGTCTACAAGACGGTGTTGATAAACAGGCAGGCCAGGGGTGGGTGGTGGCAAAACTACAGATCCCAGGATTTCTTCCCGGAGTTGGCAGCAGCAAAGCTGGGCACAGGCCTCCAGTCTGGGAGAAGCCCGTGTTCTCCTTGAAGGTTAACTCCTTCTTGGCCTGCCTGAGACTGACCTCCAGCCTCTGGCTTATCAGGGCCCTGGAATCACAAGCCAAGGCCCTCTCTGCCTCTGATGGCCTCGGACCCTAGCTTGCCAAGGCCAGCCCCCCTATGGAGAAAGAAAAAGCTCCCTCCACTTCCCTAGACTACAAGGGCAGTGAGCATTTATCAGTGGTTCCCAGCTACTTGGGGGTCCTGGGCCCTGGAGAGCTGGGAACAGCAATAAAATGGCATGTCCTCATGCCCTGCATCCAGGGTCTCCCGGTCCTGCCTGGCAGGGGCTGGCCCACCCTATGAGTCATCACGAGCATGACTGGGGCCATCGACTTGACATGTAGCAGCAGCTAGAACGCTGGTGGCCCAGACTGTCCGCACCAGAACAGACCCGGGGGTCAAACTTCAGTGCCATTCCCTTCAAAAGATGGGGATGGAGATTTTTTCCCCCAATAGTCTTTATATTTTGAAGGCAGTGGGGCTTAGCAGTCAAACTCCATTTCCACTAAAAATGGAACAAATATAACAAGAGAGAGTCACCTGAATCTCAGTGTTGTTATACCGGGGCCCACTCTCCCAAGGGAGGCCTTGTGCTGGGTATATCTGAGGACTGTCCAAAAGCCTTAGACTGCTGGGAATATTTTAAGTTTCAGCCGCCTGCAGGCAGGGGACAGGACAGACACAGCCCTCTGATCTGTGAATCCTCCAGCGAGAGAGGGCAGGAGGCCAGCTTGCCTTTGCCAATGCAGTTCAACAATTATGTAAAATATATAATTGCATATCTTCTCCGGGCCTGCCCCACTGGCAGTGGCTAAGAGACAAAGAATGGAAAAGCGCTCCAACTCTGTAACCCCAGAAGCACCCCAAGCCCAGGCCCAGCCCCAGAAAGGCAGGACTGTCTCAGGTGAGTTGCCCCACCTCCCTATCCTCCCAGTTCCTAATTCATTCCACTGACTTCCACTCTGCAGGGACTGCAAGCCTCACCTTGCTGGGGCTTCACAGAGGCACGGTCTCTGGAACGGTTCACCTGTCTTCTGGCCCCAGCAAACTGTACAGCAGGATTCCTGGGAGGGGCCTGGGTGCAGGGCGCAGGAAGAGGTCACTGATCCAATCTGACTATCCAACTGGAAGATCAGGAGTGCCTGGACATCCGCAGAGCAGGGGGGGGAATAGGAGAGGCTCATTCTGAGCCTGGGGCAGCTGGACAACGAGGGAAGTGGAGGAAGGTGCCAGCCATCCCTGATCTCTGGGCGAGAGGACCCAGAGGGCAAGCGGGAAACCCTGGCAGATTCTCATCCCTGTTCTTTTCACCATCTAAGCTGGGGCAGGAGGGGAAGTAGCCTGGATTCGCCCCAGCAAAATCCCAGCTGGCCGGGGCTTTCTCTTGCTTCCCCTATTGTTCTGATTCCTAGCCCCTCTGTTCCCTCTGGAAAAGGAAAGCCACTGATGGACAAAGGATGACTGGAGTTGGGCCATGGGGCCGATTCACGGACACACACCCAACAGAGACCTTGTGCGAAAAGCCCCTCATGTGAGTACGGCACTGCCCAGCTTCCCATGCACTGGTGCTGGCTCTTCCAACATCCAGCATGACGTGCTAAGAGCACGGACTCTGGCACCAGACCACCTGGGTTCAAATCCCAGCTTTCCCCCTTACCAGCCATATGAACTCCGGCCAGTTTCTTAGCTCCCTTGTGCCTTAGATCTCCCATAAGCAAAAAGGGCTAATAATTGATAGGACTGTCTTGAGGAGTAAATGAGTTATGCAGATACGATGTTTAGAATCATGCCTGGTACATAGCAGACACTCTGTAAATGTTGGTTGGGGAAATTAAGGGCTCCAGGGTACTGTAAGTAACTTGCTTTCTGATTCTCAATACCAAATATTGTGCTCTTTCTGATTCTTCAGTGGTCTGTCTTAGACAGACTGGGAACTGGACGTGCAGAGGGGGAGCGGGGCTGGGGGGCGAGGGTGCTGCCTCTGTCACTCCAGCCCGGCTGCCTGCTTCACTGCCACTTGTTGGAGTCTTCCAGGACTGCGGGGATGGATTCAGGCAGGTTTCAAAGGGGCAGGGGAGGAAACGCAGGAGTAGAAATAAGCATGGAGAGAAGGCCAGGCAAGCTCAGTGACAGGCAGGAGGGGAGTAAGGAGGGCAGGTGCCATCACACAGGAAGGGGGGAGGCAAACTCCTGGAGAGGGTAGTGCACCAGGAACTGGGGACCCTGGGCGCCCACCTGGTGTCCATGGGGAACTGCTGCCTTCCCAGTTTTACTGCAGAACCTCTTATCCCCCGTGGCCAGCCCGAGCGCTCCCATTTCAGCGACTGAAGAGCTAGGAGATCTCCTTACACAGAGAAAGGCTGAGGATTCCAAGCCGACCACAGAGAAAGGAGGAGTGCAGGGAGGGAGGCAGGGAAGCGGAGGCCGTCCCGGGGGCACTGAGCAAAGGCCCAAGTAAGTCTCCATGGCCCACCGCTCCTGACTCCAGCCCCCAAATCTCTGGCCCCGAGCCAGGGCCTCTGAAACTGGGCAAGGGGGAAGGAAGCGACTCAGAGACATCAGCACACCCTGAACGTCTTCTTCCTTCCTTCCTCCCGGGGAAATCTCCCTCTGGAATTACCAGCCCAGCCTTCATTTCAGGGCAAGGGAACAGGTCCAGAGGGGAAGTGACTTGGGCAAGGCGCACAGCCCAGCCCCAGGTCCAGGGGTACCAGATCCCCTGCATGCCCCACCCCAAGCGGAGCCCCTTTCTTGTGCCCCCAGGGTGGCTGGCTCCGGACCGGTCCTGCGAGGAGGTGCAGTTGCCGCAGAAGGAGCGCGCCCCTCACTGTAGCCCATGGCTTTTAGCCCTACATGAGTTTGGAGCAGCAATCACATAGGAATGAAAAGCCATAGGCCACAGCAGAGTTGAGGGGGTCCAGCGGCAGGAATCTCAAAAGGAAGCAAGAAGCTGGGGCCACCTGGGGAGCCCTCACTCCCCTTCTCACCGCCACCCCCACTGCCGCACTGGAAGTCCTGGGCCCCCCAGGTTACATTCTCTCACCATCCCCCACCACCTGCCCGGGCCCCAGGAGCACTAAAGCCATCTGAGTAATGAGTTTCCAGTTCTTGCCCTACAAAGGCCGCACACAATGGCCCTCACTCCAGGGTATAGGACGGGTAGCTTCCTGGCCACGAAGGACCTCCTCAAATTCCCTTAATTAGCTTCCAGCCCCCCAGCCCAGGGTCCTTAACTGCCCCCTCCCCAGGAGAACAGACCAGATCTTTTGAAGCCTGCTGCTGCTGCCAGTACCAACTGGCCCCATGTTAACTCCCTCCCTACAAAGCTTAACCCTTTCCAGTCCGGCCGCAGGAAGCAGAGAGGGCACCGGAGGGCAGAGACCTGGGCCTGCCTCTTCTTTACAGGGGTAAACAAGTTTCTTAAGCACTCCTAGGGGTGGGGGCTGCTCCATGCTTCCCAGAGCAGTTCAGGGGTGACCAACTGTATGCATTCTTGCCTGGTTTGGAGAAGAGTGAGATCCCCACATCCAGACCTGGTTGGAGGCAGGAAAAGGGACGGAGCTGAAATCCCCACCAGCCAGCTTTAGAGCACGGGCATCTCCAGCGCTGGGCTGAAGAGTTGAGCTGAGCTGAGCGGAACAAAGGTCTCAGGACCCTGGGAAAGGTGTGTTCTAAGCACACACACCTTTCCTCACCTCCTCTGCTGCGACGGGTCCGCCGTGGGCATCGGCCTCAGAGGAGTGGACCTCCAGGGGTTCCTGCTTGCCCAGGCCCAGGAGAGCCCCAGGGGACTCAGACCTCCAGGCACGGCCTTGACCTCTCTCAGGGCCCCCCAGTAGGATGGTATGAAGCCCCAGGCCCAGATCAGGCCCTGTCCCCTACCCCAGCCACCCAGCCTCGGGAGCAAGCTCTTTGGCTCTCTCCCCAGCAGTAGCAGCACACCACACCCCCACGCCCCCAATCCTGCCCAACCTTAAGGTCTAAACAACCGGGCATCCCCAGGCTTCCCGCCTGAACTCCCAGCCAGGGGGCCTCTGGTCCCCTCTCTCACGGGCCCTCTGAATCCCAGCCCCAGGACCGTCACGAAGCCCCAGGCAGCATGCCCTCAGCTCCCTCTCAAGGGATATTGGGCCAGGGGCCAGGGTCCCAGGGGCCGCTCACCTGGCAGTCCCAGGGAGGCTCCCGCTCCCTGGAAGTGTCCCTCACAGTGCCCGCAGAGCTACATCCTGCCTTCCGGGCAGCCACTTACTCCTCCACTCATCCCAGGAGCTCCACGCCCCGGCAAGGGCAGGCCTCCTCCCTCCTCCGCCCGCCCACCACTGGCCCGGCCGAGCTGTGCCCAACTCAACTTGACTCACTGTGACC
>VBSM01002937.1:6240871-6256122 GCA_008086735.1 Cheirogaleus medius
TGTTCCCCGTTTCCTGCTCACTAACTGCCTGCAAAGGAAATGCCCTCTGGTTCAAAGCAGCTTCCTGCCAAGAATTCATTCATTCATTGGGCAAGCGCTATGCAGGGCCACTCCTGTGCCATGACATGGGCTAGGCACCAGAAATATAAAGGGGAAAGATTCAGGTGAGACAGTCATACAGAAAACCAAACCAAAACAACCCAACCCAACATGAGTGCCAGAGGCGGTGCACCCATGTGAGAGATGCCAAACCAAGGTCCAAGCAAGAGGCCGGAGTGACTAACTGCAGCCATTCATTCAGTAAATGATGTAGCATGTCTTTTGTGCCAGGCTCTGTGCTAGGCATTGGGGATACACAGGTGAACCTGTGGGCATGGTGCCCACTCCCCTGGAGTGTACAGTCTGGTGAACAAAATGGGCACTGATTGGTGTGAGATGAGCTGATCGGGAGACATTGGGGCTGTGAAAATGAGTGCTTCTCACTCTACTTTGGGGAGCCCAGAAAGGCTGTCTGAGGAAATGAGGTCTAAAGGATGGAAGATAGCTAGATGAAGATGGTATGGGGAGGGGCAAGGGGAAGGGCTCTTGAGCTGCTGGTAATGGCTCATGAGACATCTAACTCAAAGAGAGGGAGCACACAGAGGGAGGTGGGCGGGGAAGGCCCTGGGGGGGACTAGGAGAGCAATCCAGGGTAGTATTTATAGGTGTAACCAAGGCAGACTTTTCCAGGTTGTACAGACTAATGTGTTGGTAGAGGCTCGCTCGTGTGTTGCTATCTCTCAGGCCAACCCCACACCCTGCCCCCATTTTGCTTCTATTCACTGTCTCTTGCAACTGGGCCAACTTTGTGCCTGCTGAAGACAGCCCAAAAATAAAGAACATAGATGATGACAGCCCTGCTTCAACTCCCCAGCAGCTCACGCCACTGTTTACCTTGTCATTCAGTGACCATTGGCCCTCACATGGGATACGCTGTCCGTAGCACTGGCCTGGATTCCTCCCCACGTGCTGGGATTGTATGCCTTCCCAGTGCTTCTGCGTTTAGTATTCCTGGATTCTCACAAGACTCCTGTGGGTTAAATTTATCTCCATTGGACAGATGGGGAAACTGAGGAAGTGGCCTGCCTAGTGCCACATACAAATTCAGTAGCCAAGCAGAGTTTATGACTCCCTGACTTCTTTCCGGCATTCGCCAGCCTCCCAGATCATCAGTGAGCCCCGTGAGGGTAGGGGCTGAGCAATCCCCTGCCTCTACAAGAACCTTCAGCACCTAGGACAGGGCCCTGCACACCCAGGCTCTGAAGCTAACCCTGCTGAGTGGCTATGGTGGGAATGATTAAACAAGAGCTTTAGGAACATGTTATAGCAGAAATTGTATGGGGTTTGGACTTAACCTACACTTCAATGGGAAATGCCACTTACTAGCACACGCTACGCACCTTACTTAGCCTTTCTGAGCCATAGTTCCCTCATTTGCCAAATGGGATTCACGATATCCATTTGAGAAGGCTGTCATGAGACTATGCGAAATCATATATGTATGGAATACATACAGAGAAATACCTGAGGCATTGGTAATGGTAGTTGCTTCTGGAAAGGGGATCTGAGTGGATGGGGCCCCTACTTTTCATGGTTCCCACTCTAGTAGTTGTGATGTTGTACCATGTGCAAGTATTACCTGTACAAGAAGAATAATGAAATATTTTAATGAGAAAATATGTAAAGCAACATAACAACAATATTAAAATAACATTTCTTGGGCTGAATGAAATTTTGTAGTTTGGAACATTAGAATACATTATCGAGAACAATCATAGAGTCTTCTTCAGAAAGCGATGCTCAGACTGGGCACCGTGGCTCATGCCTGCAATCCCAGCACTTTGGGAGGCCGAGGTGGGAGAATTGCTTGAGACCAGGGTTTGAGACCAGCCTGGGCAATAAATATAGTGAGACCTTGTCTTTACAAAAAACATTTTTTTAATTACCTGGGCATGGGGGTGTGCACCTGTAGTCCTGGCTACTCGGGAGGCTGAGGCAGGAGGATCACTTGAGCCCAGGAGTTCAAGGCTGCAGTGAGCTATGATAGTGCCACTGCACTCTAGCCTGGGCAAAAGAGCAAGATCCTGTCTCTAAAAAAAAAGTCATTCTGGCCTGAAGATTTGTCTGTAGGCAAGGATGAGGATGGCTAACCAGGCGAGATATTTTCCAGCCCAAAAATTCTGCAGTTGAGATCTTCAGTCACAGAGGGGAAACAGCATCCCAGCGGGCTCACTTTCTTTTGAGAGATCCAAATCCCTGCAGGTAATAGGAGAGGAGTGGGCACAGAGCATGGGTAATGGGGATGACAGGCCATGTGTCTGGGCAGCCCCGTAGCAGGCCCTTTCTGGCCAGTGAGGGCAGGGCAGGAAGGACTCCTGGTCTGCTCATTGCTGCTCTTCCCCAGCTCCGTGAGTAGCTACCTACCTGCACACACTGTGGCCCAGAGGAAAGCTGAGAGCAGCAGGTGCAGAGCCTAAGGAGGCGAGTGGGCTTTCTCCTGTTACCCTCCGGGGACTGAGGTCCTGGGACAAGACAGGGCAGCCATTCATCAGCCAGCACAAAGAGACACTCTCTTAGCCACACGGAGACCAGGTCACCTCAGACACTGGGGTATAACATCAGTGGGAACTTCAGAGGCCTCTTAGAGAAAACTTTGGACTCTCACATCTAGTGGTACCGAGGAAAGGATTGGGACAAGGTAACATTTTGTGGAAAATCCTGGGAGAGAAAGGCAGAGGTGGTGGCCTGAGCCTCGGTGAAACATCGGGGAGGGCAACAGGATCTGAAAGGCTAGCAAAATAGGAGTTAAAAGAAATAGAAAGAATTTATTCTGGAGACGAAGCAGCTAAGGAGAAAAGGAAGGAGCATCAGAGGCCCGGGACTGGAATGGCATCTTTCAGTCTAAGGAAAGGAGGTGGCTGCTCCTTTTTCTGCTCTGAGTTTCCAGAGAAAAGAAACTGTCCCCCTTCCGAGGCTGAGGGTGCAGTGTTTTCGTCTGACGCAGGCGCTGAGGGGGTCAGGGATATCTTGCGGCTCCAACTTTGGCCAGGTCACCTTCCTGACACACGTCTTTGCCTCCTGCCCACCTCTTCCTAGTTAATGCAAAGCAACCGCAATCCAGTCCCTGGTCAGTCTTGAAAACAGGAATGACTTTCATCAGAAGGGACAAAGTGCAAACTATTTCCATATTAAGCAGTCAAAGGTACTTGGAGATTATCATCACCCAAGAATTCTGAGTAACTATTGTGTGCAGTGCACTGGGCTAGGGCCTGTTCCTGGTACAGTCACCAGAGCATCAGATATGGGATGTAGATACAGATCCACAGTTTTAGACAATGAATGTATCATGCATCTAGCACAGCACTAGACAGCTTTGGGATACAAGGATTCATTTCATCCATCCTTTTCTTCAGTAGAGTCCTCCCACGCGCCAGCTGCATATTCTAGACGGCACGTAGCTTTCACTGACCACCCAACTTCCTTGATGACAGTGTCAGCCTGTGCCTCATCACGCCTCGTATCGCAACCCTACCTACTGCATCATCCATCACCCCATAGACCGGAATCCCAAACCACGCCGTACTACTGCTAATCGGATCCCACCTCTCGCCTCTCCCTGCCCTCCCCACTGTATGCCCTGGAACTAGGTCTGTCATCAGCCAATGTCCACCCCCCGCCATCCTTAACGCATTGACTGCCGCACTAGAAAAAGAGGTTTTTCCTTGGGGCCATGGTGTTTTATTACGAAAATAGAATAAAAACTTCGAAAACAAAATGATCCTTTCTAATTTAATGAAAATTTTGTTATTTTTTTATTGTTTTCTGTGCATGAGTTATATGCAACTTGAAAAATAGCTCACACGGCTCCCAAGGTGAAGAGACGTGTGAGTTATATATGATTCATGAGGTCCTGGACTCAAAACTAGCGTGAGTTAAATATAACTCACATGGCAGTTAATGTGTTAAACCCTTCCCTGAGCTTTCCCTTCACTGTCTTGACCCACTGACACCTGGCTGACCCCTGAAGACTCTGCCTCCCCAATATCCCTGCCTACAGGCAAGGGCGAAGTGTGTAGACAGCAGTGAAGCCTGGTTTTTTCTCTCACACCCCACACATTTCACAGTCTGCTTCCAAACTTCTCTTCCTTCCTCCTGCAAAAACTCCAGCATCTTTGATATTAGCGTGGTCAGACGCCACCACCTGCTACCTGTTGCTGTCTTCTCCCCCACTCCCGCGGAAAGAACTAAATCTTGTTCTCACCAATGTCTGCACCTCCAACAATCTCACTTTCAGGCATCCGAGTCTCTGATGCCTCCTATTCTTCCAATTCACTTTCTTTGCGACTCTTATTCCAGCTATTCTTTGATCTCCCAGGGACCTAATTCGTGGAACAACTTTTTATTGTCCATCGGGTCCTACATGTCACCACTTCTGTCCTCACCTGCTTCGTTTCCGTGGTTTTTACTCTGTCTCCCTTACAAACACCCTCCTCTTCCTCGCCTCTCTTATCCTCCTCTGGCAGCCCCAGGCGCTCCCTGGCTTGGCTCGTAGCAGCATCACTCCACGCTCCACCTCCCCCAACTTTGCATGGCTGTCTCGCCTCTGTGTGTGCCTACGTCCAGATTTTTCTCTTCTTCTAAGGACATTAGTCATACTGGATTAAGGCCACTCTAATGACCTCACCTTATTACATATGCAAAGACCCTATTTCCAAATAAAGTCATATTCACAGGTATTGGGGATTAGGATTCAAACATCTTTCTGGGAGACACGAGTCACCACATAACAGATGTCTACCAGGTATTTCAAATTTAACACGTCCATCATGGAACTCTTGATTTCTATACCTATTGCCTCCAACCTGTTCCTCCTCCAGTTATTAGGACCGTGAGCTCTGTCCAAAAACCTAGGGAAATCTTTGATTCCTCTCTCTTTTTCTCACCTTCTACAGCTAATCTATCAGCAAGACCCATTGCCCAAATCCAACCACTTCTCTCTGTCCCCCTTGCTACCCCTTGAGTCAGCTTCCTAACTGGTCTCCTGCTTCTGCTCATCCTTCCCACTACAGTCTACTTTCCACCGAAAAGCCAGAGCGAGTACTTTAAAACACAAATCAGATCACATCCCACCCATTGCTTAAAACCGTCCAAAGGCTTCTTACTGGAATTAGAATAAAATCCAAGCTTCTTAACTTGGCTTATGAGGTTTTACATGGTCCGACCCCTCTTCTCTCATAGCCTACAACTCTCCCGCACACTCACCTCCCCTCCAGCCGCACAAGCCTTCCTCTGGCTCCCTTAAGCATTCTGAGATTGCTCCTGCCTCAGGGCTTCGCACTTGCTGTTCCTTCTTCCCCCATCTTGGCATGAATAACTTCCAGCATTCCAGTCAAATTTCAAATCTTACCTTCTGAGAAAAGGCTCCCCCTGAAACAGGCACTGTCTCCCATTACTCTGTCTTACTTTATTCATGGCTGTATTTCTGTCTGATATTGTTTTATTTGTGGGTTTCCTCTCTGACTCTCCTATTAGAATGTAAGGGCAAGGATTTAATCTGCCTTTGTCGCTACTGAGTCCCCAGCACCTACAACAGAGCCAGGTCATAGTAGGGGCTCCTTCATATTTATTAAGTACATAAGTTTGCTACTATGTGCCAGGCACTGTACTAGGGTCTGAGGATTCAGAAATAAGCAAAAAATAAAATCTGTTCTTCTCCATGAACAAAGGAGCCACCCTCCCCCCCCCCCAGGAGCATGTCACAGAGAAAACCAGAGGCGGAGCCACTTCCTAGCAGCATTAACTCTGAGGATGGCTAAGCTCCCAAGCTCCCCATCCTGGAGCCACGGAGCTTCTCTAACCCTACAGCCCTCCTGACACTTCCCTGCCTCCCCATCTCAGTGGGGGACCTTGCTTTCCTTCACAGAGAAAATTGAATCCTGGACCAAGAACTCTTGCCCTAACCTCCTATTTCCTTCCCTTTCCTCTTTTCCGCCTGCCCTTCCTTAAAGAGTATGGGCTTTGCCATCGGGCAGACATGGGTGCCAGCTGTGGGTCTGAGAGTGACCTTGGACAAAGGACTTAACCTCTGGGTCTCAGTTTCCTCATCTGTAAAATGGTCATGATCACAATCACACCTAACTTACTAGGTTATGGCATTAGGTTGTCTTGAGGATTAAAAAGATATCTAATATCAATGTGCCTGTCTTTTCATAGATGCTAATTAACTGTTCCATTCCCTTCCCTGCCCCTCTCTCCCCAACCACCCAGTGAGGTAAGTGTTATCCTTTCTGTTTTACAGCTGGAGAAACCGAAGGTGAGTCTACTGATGGTCAAGTGTGTAAGTCTATCAGTGAGTACCCAAAGCCACACCCTGCTAAGTGGCAGACCCTGAGTTAATCCCATATCTCTCAGACTGCAGGCCCAGGGCTTACACTGCTGCTACAAAAAACAATTATAAAGACAATCTAGTGGCGTTGTAATAAAGCCAAATTAATTCAATTTAAAGGATTGTCTTTTTAGTCTGACATTTTGTCCATTCTTTCTCTCCCCCACCCTCCTGAGTGTTTAGAATGTCCTTTATCTTAAGAAATAATTGTTGGGCGGGGCATGGTGGCTCACGCCTGTAATCCTAGCACTTTGGGAGGCCGAGGTGGGGGGCGGGGACTGCTTGAGCTCAGGAGTTTGAGACCAGCCTGAGCAAGAGCGAGACCCCATCTCTACTAAAAATAGAAAGAAATTGCTTGACAACTAAAAATGTATATAGAAAAAATTAGCCGGGCATGGTGGCGCATGCCTGTAGTCCCAGCTACTCGGGAGGCTGAGGCAGGAGGATGGCTTGAGCCCAGGAGTTTGAGGTTGCTGCGAGCTAGACTGATGCCACGGCACTCTAACCCAGGCAACAAAAAATTGTTGTATCTTTTCCTTACTTGGAAAGAAAGCTAGCTACTCAACACCCACCCCCACTATTGCACAACTGCCTCACATACACAAGGTAGGCGGCCCCTCATGCCCCTCGGGCAGAGGGCTGGCCCCAGCGTTTCTGTATTAGGAAGGGCTAAAGGTAGTGGTTTGGTTGGAAGGAGGAGGCTATGGAATTGTCTTAAAGCTGGTTCCGTAACTACGAACTTTGGCTTGGAGGGATTCATGGAAAATTCAGAGAAGTCAGAGCTCCCACCCAGCCACCCGTGCAGCGCCCTGGCACGCGGGCATAGCCTCCCCGGAGAAGGAACCCCAAGCTGCTCGGACGTGCTGCATCCTCCCTGTAGTCCTCCTTCCCCGGTTGGTTCCAGAATGGTCTCTGCCTTTTTCTTCCGAGTAGCGTGCAGCATGCCCCATGGGAAAAATTTGGGATTTCAATGAAGAGCATAAAACGTGGTCAGCATATTGGCCCTCGTATTTTATTTTCTTTTTTCCATGCAACCAGCCGCAGGAGGTGACTGACAAGTTGGGCCAAGTGCACCGAAAGCCCTGTCTCAGCTGGCCCATAATTCCTGAGCTGCACAGACCCCTAAAGACCCCACAAGCCGGCAGAGAGCCATAAATCTGGCAGGCCGGAGGCTGGGAGCTCGCTGATTGCGCTGGGGAAAAGCAGGCCGATCTGATTGCTGCGTGAGCTGGAGAGAGAAAAGGCAGAGACTGGAGCGCTGGAAATACAATGACTTTGGAGCAAAATGAAGCAGCAGAGGGATGGCAGGAGGGACTGTGGTTTTCATCTGTACAACAAAGGGGCTGGATTAGACTGCATCTGAAGCCCTTTCATTGCAGAAATTCTGTGTTCCCCTAAGGTCATGTGTGATCAGGCAGATGTGGGAGGTGTCAGAGCAGGAAAGCAGGACTAGGAGACCCAGAGAAGCCAGAAGAGGCGAGGAGGAGCAGGAGATATTTAATTCCTAATTACTTCCACATTTAGTCCTCAAAATGACAAGTAAGGTAGATATAGTTATCCCCATTTTACAGAGAACAACATTGAGGCGCAGAGGCTAAATCAATTTCCTAAGGTCACAGAGCTAAGTGCTCAAGCCGGGATTCCAACTCAGGCAGTGTAACCCAAAGGCTGCATTCTTGGTATCAAAGCCATTTTGCCTGAGTGTGTGACGTGGCCAGGCGAACCCTAGAAGAAGCATGTATTCAACTCCTGTTTCCCCATTTTGAAGGAGAGGAGTGGACAATAGATGGTCCCTATGGAGCAATTGTCCAACATGCACACCTGTCTTGCGGGAGAGAGGAGCACGTGAGTGTGTGTATGTGACTGTCCAGAGGGGACATGGCAGACAAGAAGCACATAGGTGAAAATATTCCATAGGAATGAATGTGAATTGCTGGACTCGAGCGCAGAATCTCTGCTATATAAGAATAGGATGGGGGAGTTAGGACCCAAGAACATCAGTTTAGAGGCTTCCCCTGAAAGCAAGCTCAGGTTGAGTCCCCAGTGTGGTGAGGCTTCCAGAAAAGTCCACTGCAGGAATGCATCAACAGAAGGGAAGTGTCCCAAACCAGGACAGAAGCCCAGGAGCACCCATGCTGGGTTGAGTGCTGGGCCCCTTGCTATAAGAGAGGTAGGAACAGGCAGGAGGGGATGAGGAGGAGAGTGACGGGGACAGAGATGGACATCTGAGGAAGAGGTGAAACACTCACAAGTAGAAAGAACCAGGTGACTTTGTGCAAGTTATGCAATATATCACAACCTCAGTTTTCCCATCTGTAAGAGGGGTTTAGTAGTAGGGTTGGCACAGAGATTAAATGAGGCGTGTAAAGTGCTTAGCTCAGGGCCTGGCACAATAAATGGTAGCTGCACTAGCTGTTATTAAGCACTAGCCTGATCACCTTGGACAAGGGAAGCCATGCGAGACATAGCTGCAGGGTCAAAGACAGGGGTCTCCACGGCATCAGTCCAGAGCCACTAGCTCTGTGGAGCAGGTCAGCACATCCAAAGGCCCTGGGTGTTGTCCTTCATCCTCTGACATTAGTCCTGTTAAGCCTCAACAGCCCCTTCTTCTTGGTGGCCTAGTGAGCCCTCTTGGTGATCAAAGCAGAGAGGTGTCTAGCTAACAGTGTCCCCTTCTTCCCCTGTGGCTGGATGGGTGGGTGGGGCAGTGGGAGGGCATGGGACCAGCAGGGCCACTAGTGGCAGCCAGGGTCCAACTGCACCTCTGCTTGCCTGTTCAGCCCCGTCCTGCCCTGTCTCTCCCTTTCCCAGCCCGCTGCCCCACCTCCCCCTCTCCCTCATCCTCCCTGCTTTCTTGCTGGGGGCAGGGACAATCGTGCTAGTCTCCTCTTTGGCTCTTTCCCCCAGTCCTGGCTGAGCACTGGTTTCCTACACTGGCAGGAGCCAGGCAGACGGTAGGTTTTCAATGACAAGGAGGATGGGGACAAATGCCTAGAAGACAAGAAATCACATCACAGCCTGCCAAGGTTGGAAAGCACCTACAGGATCACCTAGTTTAAGCCTTAGACTAGGTGGTTTTCTAACTTTACTGAGCATAGAATTATTAATACTTGGGGAGCTTATTAAAATGCAGATTCCCGGGCCATACCTACTGAGCCATAATCTCTTGGGTGGATTCCTAGGAATTTCATTTGTAACCAGCTCTGGCAGGCGACAGCCCATACAGGTGGTCCGGGTGGACACTTTGAGCAATGCTGCTCTGATTCCTGACTCCTCTCCATCCATCGTCCACTATATACCTATGGGGAAACTATGCGAGTTCACTGAATGCCTCTGCCCTCAAATAGCTCCCAGTCCAGAAGACAGCCACGGGAGCAGTTAGCATAAGGTCCTGGCTGATGGCCTGCCATCAGGGTTTAGGGACAGGCTGGCCCAGTCGAAAGCTCGGGGAGGAGACGAGGTTTGAGCAGGGCCAGAACAACCGAGGATGCTTTTCTTCCCCCAGCAGCTCAGATACGTTCTTAGCAGAGGTGAGCAATTAGCCAAGCTCATGTATTCTGCATGTCTAACCGACTTTCATCCGCCCGCCCCTCCTCCCCTCAGACGGAGCCCTCTGCTCCCTGGGACACGATTACAATATCTGGCCTGCTTTAATGAAGGCAAAAATATTCAGTATTTGTATGTGGC
Source organism: Cheirogaleus medius (assembly GCA_008086735.1). NCBI lineage: Eukaryota > Metazoa > Chordata > Mammalia > Primates > Cheirogaleidae > Cheirogaleus > Cheirogaleus medius. The sequence goes on from VBSM01002937.1 coordinate 6,250,983, forward strand.
TTCTGCTGTGTTGGAGAGGGCTGGAGGGGCAGGGCAAGAGGTGGTGCTTTGGGAGGAGGAGAGACTAATACCCTGACCTCACACTTCTACCAAGCGTCTCAGCTCACAAAGCCCATCCACACACGTTTTCTCATTGCATCTCTGGCCCCGTCACGGTGGCCGTGTGTTTTAGAACCACTCATGCCAGCAAGGGGTGCCTGCACGGTTTTTAAAATGATGTTGCCACAATGTCAGCTCAAGTAAATCAGTATTTCCGTCTCAACCGACTCATTTAGCTGGGAGTTAATGTACCAGGATATAGGCTAACTTACATGATCCCACCATCAAAAATGCTTCATCAGGGAGTCAGTTTTTATTTCTCTTATTGTTCATAGTGATAGTCACTGACCTATGCCTAGCACATTCTACTGACCTTGAACCACTGATTGTAATAAACACAATTATTTTACAAGTCACTAAGAAAATAAAGAGCATCGCCAATTACTATACAACCATTGATTGTAAGATACCCATTTTCAAAGACACTGAAATTTGAAAAAGAATGCACGTCAAGATTGGTAAAATGTTCTAAATGACAAAGGACACAACAAATAGACATTCGTCCACCTGACTGTGGCATATGAATCTTGTTATTGAACATCGATCTCAAATTCAATAGCAAATGGGAAGAAGGTGCAGAAAGAGAGAGATGAGAGGCCATTTCCAGTTCATCAACTAGAGAGGACCGTGGATCATTTTTCTTATGCTCTAAAAGACACTAGAGGTTTAACATTTTACGGTTCAATTTTATAGGTGAAAGTGGCAAGGCTCAAACACATACATGGCTGCTCAAGGGCATGCAGGCAGGAGTGGCGTAGAACTCAACCCCAGGGCTTCTGTTTCAAAACTCGGTGTCCTAGGCAACGCAAATGTCCATCAACTGATGAATGAATTGATACACAAAACATGCTATAACCCTACAGCGGAATATTTTTCAACTGGAAAGAGCAATGGAGTACCGACATGCACTATGACATGGAGGAATCTTGATGACATTCTGCGAAGTATAAGAAGCCAGACGTAAAAAGCCACATGTATGATTCTGTTCATGTGAAATATCCAGGATAGGCAAGTCCACGACACGGAAAGCAGATGCGTGGTTGCCAGGGCCTGAGAGGAAGGGGAAGCGGGGAGTGACTGTTGATGGGTATGAGGTTTCCTTCTGGGGCGATGATGGTGGTGGTGACGCACGGCATCATGAATGCACTAAGTGTCACTGATGGTGAAGTTCCTGTTACGTGCATTTCACCGCAATCGAAGGAAAGAAGGAAGGGAGGGAGGGAAGGAAAGAAAAGAAAGAAAATAAAGAAATGAAGGAAAGAAAAGAAAGGAAGAAAAGGACGGAAGAAAGAAAAAATCAGGGAAAATGAAAAATCTCATATCCTGTCCTCCCTGGCACTGCTCTGCAGCCACAGTCTGCGGCTGGCATGGCGACGCCCGCCATAGAGTGAGTACTCGCTAGACCGTGGGTAGAACGGCGGGGCGATGGGCTGGCTGCTGTTTGGAGAGTCATCAAGGGGCAGGAAATCCCCAGAGAAAGGGCTACGTGTTGCTCTGGAGGTCGGTCAGGAAGCTGGGGGCAGGGTGGCCAGAGGAGGAGAGAAATGAGATGGGAGCTTGGGAGAGCCAGGCGACGGAGAGAGATGGGGAAGAGAGAAGACGGAAGAGAGAAAAGTGGGGAAAGGGGACAGCAGGGCAGGAAGGAGAGATGAGGGCGACTAAGGCGAGAGGACGGAGGAGGGACAGCCGGGGAGAAGCTGGGGGCAGCAGGACAGCCAAGATGCCAGAGGAGCGGGCGCAGCAGGCACTTGGCAAGCCCCGCTCCCGCCCCTGGCCCGGGTGGTGACTCTTCTCCTCCCGCAGGAGATGAGCAGAGCTGGCCTGGGATCATCTGTCTTCATTACACCAGCCCCACCAGCCCCGTCACTTCTTGCCAGAAAACTCATCAATATTCCCCCGTGGCTTGGCAGACTCACCCCCTCCTCCCCTACCCCCACCCAGCCCCTCCTCCCCTCCCAGGCTGTGTGCCTGGACCAGATGATGAGCACACCCCATCCTCATCCTCATCCTCCGCTCTGGGGCTCCCGCTCTCCTCTCCGGCCACAGGAGATCCAGCCCTGGTCCTCTTTCCTTGGCCGCAGAGCCCCTGCTAGGGAAGTGGGGAGGGGGCTTCCCGGGAGCCAGCCAGGGTGAGAGGTGCTGCCTCAGTGTTGTCAGCCCCTTGGGGAAGCCAGCCCTGACCCCTCTGTTTGAAATTTCAAAGCACCTCCCAGCACTCTGTATCCCTTGTGTCTGTTCATTTTTCTCCAGTCTAAAGCCGTGATCATTCTCTGATATGGGCTCTGTGTTTATACCCTACAGGACATAATTAGGTGGTTTACTCGTCTCCTCCTGTTTGAATGCTCCATGAGGGCAGGGCTTATGTCAGACGTGTTCACTGCTGCACACCCAACGCCTGGAACATAACAAGTGGAATGAATGCATGCTGGGGTGTCAGCGGCAGCACCTTCTGGGGGCCTACCAGGCTCACCAAAGGTTGGTGCAGGGAACTTTCAGTACTTCTGAAATCCAGTGGCTTCAATAGCAAGAAACAAAAGCGGAAACCAGACTTGGAAACTCCCCTGCTCTCACCGACCCAGCGGCGGCTGTTATCTTTAGAACAAAATGCAAACTATTTCCCAACTTGGCGGAACTTGCCAAGGCCCCTGGCTGCATCTCTGATCTCATTTCCTAGGGTGCTCTGCCTCGTTCACTCTGCGCAAGCCACCTGGACCTCTTGCAGTTCCTCCAACCCACCAAGAGGATTCTCCGCTCAGTGCCTTAGCACTTGCTGTTCCCACAGCCCACGTGTTAATAGACACACAGCTGGCTTCAGACAGCCTGTCCTCGTCTCATGTAGGTCTCAGCTGGGCTCTCCTCTTTTCAGAGATGCCTGCCCTGACCACCTAAGCTAACGCAGCAGCCCACTTCCCCCGCCGTCCCCTGACCCTGCCTTTTCCCCTAATGGTGCTGTATGTATAGTCCGTGTTTGTTTACAGCTCTCTCGTTAGAATGTAAGCTCCCCGAGGGCAGGAACTCTGTAGCCGGTGCAGTTGTGCCCGCTGCCCTCTTCTGCCTTAGCCACAGGGCACAGCAGGCTCGACTGCTTCTGCAAGCATCTGTATGTCCTCGCCAGATGGCTTTCTCCTGCTGTGCCTGCTTCGCTTGCCTTGGCATCAGCGGAAAAGGAATTGACAGGAAATTAACACACGAGCCCAGGAACCCTCGATCAGCGGCTGCCCTTTGCTCCTCAGGTGGGATAACTCCGAAGGGCAAGTTCTTTGCTGGCTCCCAGAGGTGCTCAGCGGCCCTGAGCCTCGATTACCTTCAGCGGTAATTTGCCGGATAACGATCCTTCTTTGGCTTCCTTCCCTTCCCTTTCTCCCTGCCCTACTTCCCTGCTGGTGTTTCCCGCGATCACTTCCTAAACACAATTCTACACTTAAAACCTTATCCCAGATTGGAACGCTTCAGGCGTTGCTGGTTGGGATGTAAAATGGTGTGCAGGTTCTTTGGAAAACTCTTTGGCAGTTTCTCAAAATGTTAAATTACCATATGACCCAATATTTCTTTACCTAGGTGTATACCTGAAAGAATTAAAAACATATGTCCACACAAAAGCTGGTACACAAATGTTTATAGCAGCATAATCCATAATAGCCAACAACCCAGATGTCCATCAAATGATGAATGGACAAGCTAAATGTGGGACATCCACCCAGTGGAATAGTATTCAGCCATAAAAAGGAATAAAACACTGACATGCGACCACATGGATGACCCTTGAAAACATTATGCTCCATAAAAGAAGCCAGTCACAAAAGGTCATATAATATACGAGTCCATTGACAGAAATGTCTAGAATCGGTAAATTTATAGAGACAAAAAGCAGATTCTTGATTGCCAGGGGTCAGGGGACTAGGAGAATGGAAATGACTGCTAACAGGTATGGGGTTTCTTTAAAGGGTGATGGACAGTTTCTAAAATTGGGGTAATGGTTGCACAATTCTGTTCATAAGCTAAAAATCACCAAATGACATACGTTAAAGGGGTAAATTATGTGGTATGTGAATTATAAATAATAACAAAGCTTTTAAAAATTTTAAAAGCCGTTATCTCAAGGTCTGCTTCTTAGGAACCGCAAACTAAGATCTCCAGAACTTAGAACTGTGCCTACTGTGCCTAGCACACAGTAAGGGCTCGATCACTGTGGGATACACGTTGAATGACTACATGGATGTTAAACAGCTGCAAGCGCAGGCCTAATGACAGTCACACAAACAACTTCAGACAGAACCGCAGTCCCAGCCACCACCCCATTCCCTGCTAGAAACATAACACAGGATTTGACAGGCATGTCTGTTTGGAATCGTCTCAGCTTCTGAAAGGAGTAGAGTGGTGTGTGTGCAGTAGGGGGGTGGTGTGGGGGTGGGGTAGCGCGTGTGTGTGGTATATGCGTATATCTGTGTGTGTGTGTTGTGGTTTGTATTTAATATGTGGTTGGGTGGTCTATGGTGTGTGTGTGTATGTGGTGTATGTGTGTGGTGTGTATATGTGTGTGTGGTGTATGCATGTGTTATGTGTATGCATGTGTGGTGTGCGTGTGCATATTGTGGTACGCGAGTGGTTATGTGGTGTGTGTGTGTATGTGGTCTGTGCTGGGTATATGTGTTGTATGTGTTTGGTATGTGTGGTGTGGTGTGTGCGCATGTGTCATGTGTGTATATGCATTGTACGTGCATGGTTGTATGGCATGTGGGGTGCATGTAATGTGTGTGTGCCATGTGTATGTGTGTGGTGTATATATGTGTGCAGTACATGTGTGTGTTTGTGTGTGGTATGTGTATGCACGTGTGGTATGTGTGTATGTATGTTGTAGTAAGTGTGTGTTTATGTGTGTGGTGTGTTTATGGGTGTGCTGTGTGGGTACATGTGTGGCATGTGTGGTGCGTGTATATGTGTATTGTGGTATGTGGTTGTGTGGTCTATGGGGTATGTGTGTATGTATTTGGTGTGTGTGCATGTGTGGGGTGTTTGTGTATGTATGTGTGGTGTGTGTGTG
>VBSM01002937.1:6256222-6270287 GCA_008086735.1 Cheirogaleus medius
GTGGTGTGTGGCGTGTGGCATGTGGAGCCACAGTGCAGCACGACACTAAGGACGCACACCTGGCGAGGCCGCGCTCCGGGCAGCGGCAGGGCACCTCCTGCTGTCTGAGAGGCAACAACCCCCCCCAGCCACCCCCTTTGTGTCCCCGTCTGCCCACGAGGCGTCTCCTGTTGGAGTCCCTGCCCGCCGGGTCCCTGCAGCGGCCGGGCCGTCCCCTGTGCAGGTGTCCCTGCCTGCAGGGCTGGGCCAGCACCCTCGGCTGTTCACTCCTGGCCGGCTCCGTCTCTGGGGATCGGGGGCTGAGAGGGGAAAGGAGCCCGACTCTGAGCAGGTCAGCGCAGAGGGACGCCCCTCACCCAGAGTCCAACATCCTGGGCCTCTTCTCCTCCCTTAGCATGAAAACCAGCTCTTGGTGGACAGTCACCATTAGCACGTGTTTCCGACTGTCTGTGACTCATCACCCCGCTCAGCTGAGACTGTCAGACCCCCCGCACACCCCGCCCCCATCCCGGGCTCTGCTGGCCTGCAGGGGCTGAGATCAAGGCCCGCGTGTGTCCCGCGGGCTGCACAGCGGGGTGGGGGCACACTGCTAGCGGAGCGTGAGCCCTGGGCGTGTGCGGCCCCGCAAGGCACGGAGCAGGCCCCTGCGCACCTGGGCCCCAGCTTCCTCCCAGAGTGGGGAGGGCAGGGCCGGGCACCTGCTGGCACTCCGCCCGTGGCCTGGCCAGCCACCCCATCCATGCTGCAGGGCCATGTGGACTCTCCCGCTAGCTGTCCCTGGTCCAGGCACTCAGTGGCAGAAGCGTAAATCCTCTAGGCTGGCTCCGGGCTCTGCCTCCCTGGGCACCTGCCTCGGAGGACGTGCCTGCCGATTGTGGCCCCGGCAGATGGCCACTGCGCCCCTGGGACCTGCAAGCAGGAAAAGCAGCATGGCACCTGGCCCCAGCATCCCCTGACTCGGCCTCCTGCGACCCTGGCGTCCTCCCTGGGACCCCTTCCCAAACAGAAGAGCCCCACCCACCCTCAGGTGGCACTGGCTCTGGCCCAGCCCATCCTCGTGTCGCTTTGATGGTTCAGTCAAACGTCACTCAGCAAATGTTTTTGGCCTGCCCGCTCTGAGCCAGGCGCCGGGCCAGGCCCTGGGGATACCAAGGTGAAGGAGGAAGCTGGAGGGTCCCTGCCCTCAAGGATGTCGGGAATGCGATGTGCTCGAAGCAAAGACAGCGCTCACAAAACGCAGAGAGCAGACTGTGCTCAGGCACCGCTGTGAGCTCTTTCCAGATACTGTCATGGAATCCACAGCCCGTAACGTGGACATCGTCACAAATACAGAGAATGCGGCTCAGAGAGGTTAGGCCACTTGTTCAAGGTCACCCAGCTAGAAAAGGCTTGAGGTGGGATCCAAACCCAGGCTGTCCAGCTCCAGAGTGGAGCTTTTAGACAATGCGAAATAAATGCGGGAGAGGCCCTGTCCCCCCACCCTCGGCCCCCGCCCCCGCCAGGACTGCCCTCTGCTCATGTGGGTGATACTGGTGCCAAAGACACGGTATCTTGTAGTCTCTCGTGGTCATAGATTCCTGGGACCCTCATTCATTTCCTTCCCTCCCATTATACTCTGTACTTTCGTGATCCTAACTCACCACGCTTCAGCTGCTCGTTTCACTGCTTGTCTGTCTCATAACTCTCCAAGCTCCCCAGGAGCGGGGCCTGCGTGTGTCTTAACCAAGGTCATGTTCCTTGCAACTTGGTGCCATGCCTGGCATGGAAGACAACAACTTAATAATAAAGTTATTGAATGGATGGGTGGTGGGTGAGGAATGTGAGTGGGTGAATGTGAGCCCGAAGCCACCCGGGGAGTAGGGCGGGGACTATCCCCATGGGATGGGCTCTGGGCAGTGGCTTGGCAGAGCTGTGGGTCCAGCCCCTTGTTCTGACTCCAGCCCAGGGAACATTGTTGGGTCACACTACGAGCAGGTCCCTAGGGTCATAAGAACCACTGAAGGCCCAAGCGACGTTGGGGACAGCAGACGTCTCGCTATGCCACGTCCAAATTCCCTTCTCCTTCACCTCCTCCCTCTGCTGTCCCCAGGAGGCCAGGGTCCCTTTCTCTGGCCTGGCCCATCGTTGTGTGCTTGATGCCCCTAGCAGTGGAGCACACGTGGCCTGGGGGAGGGCCACGAATGTTAAGGTGTGTCCCCAAGACTTCGGTGACACCCGCAAAACCCTCCTACGTTGCATCGAAGACTCAAATCTGGAACTCCCAGTGAATAATGTTTCGTTCATTCATTCCACACTGATTTATTGAGGGCCTACTGTATACCATGCAGAATTTGAGCACCAGGGACCCAGACCCGCCCTCGGGGAGCTGTCAGTCCGGCAGGGGAGACAACCACAGTCTAGGGGGACCGGTACTGGGGTGCGTGACGCCAGGCGTGCGCTGAGGAGGGTGGGAGGAAGGTGTCCCTCCCAGGGGCCCAGACCCGGAGCTGAGAAATGGCGTAATCTGTAGAGAGAGGATTACAGGAAAAGCAGGGCAGCTGGAGTGACCGTGTAAGGAGGGAGGGGGCAGGACTTCACGGATGAGAAAATGGTGGCACAGAGAGGTTCAGTAACTTGCCCCCAGGACACAGGTGGAAAGGAGCAGGCAAGATTCGAACCCAGGAAGTCCAGCTCCAGCATCTGCGCTTCTAACCACCGTACTGCACGGCCTTCGCCAATAAGAGCCACACCACAGGCACCCTTCCACCATAGCGAGGAGCCTATTCACCAAATGCTCCCCCAGGAAATGGGGACAGGGAGCTGGTCGGACTGGCCCCGTGCGGCACGGCCTGGGGGCTGCACGGAAGACAGTTTAGGGGGCAAGGCAGGAGAGCTGCCAGGAGGTGGTGTCTCCAACCAGGTGAGAAGAGGGCAAAGGGAGCTGGCGGGAAGGGAGGGATGGATTTGAGAAGAACTGAGAAAGTGGACTTGGCAAAAACGTGTGGCAGCAGGAAATGCAGGGGTGGGAGGAGGGAAGGACAAAGAGGGGCTTCCTGGTTTCTGGCTGGGTGCTGGGGGCCGGTGGGGGAGGGTGCACCAGCAGCCGGGCCACAGAAGCCAGGCGAAAGGTGGTGGGGAGCGACAGTGAGTTCAGGTTGGGACATGCTGCCTTGGAGGCACCTGTGGGACACGCAGGTGGCAATGTACAGCCCACCGCCTCTCAGGTCCCACCTCCTCCCCGCCCTCCTGCCCCCTCCCCAGCCCCATCTTCCTCAGTCCCCTCCAGCCTCCACCCAGAGCCACCAGCTTCTGGGAAAGCCACAGAGCTAGATCCCCAACCCCGGCCCCCTATGTGGCACCAGGCCCTCCTCCCTGCATCAGCAGCCTGCCCCCTGTGGGGGGGGGACATGGCAGATCCACGCCCACTTCCTGCCTGCCCCCAAGGTCCTCAGAGAGTGGGATGGGACTTTTCCACTCTGTTTTCCCCTGGCAGCCTTGGGGACATTATCTCCCTCCATGTGATGTGGCCTTGGCCTGGGACTCCACATGGAGGAAGACCCCATGCCAGTCTGCACATGGGAGGTGCAAGGTCACCCATCAGGGTCCCAGCGGGCAGCACCTTGCCGGTGGTGGGGGAGGGGGAGGGGAAGAACTGAGCGTGTAGGGGAAGGAGGAGGGGGACACGTGGCAGACAGGAGTGTGCCTGAGATGGGATGGGACCCCGGGTTCATGGGAGCAGGGGGTCAGAAAACCCTGATGCTACTCCTGGCCCTGTAGCTGACCTGCCATGTAACCTTGTCATGCACCTGCACGGGTCTCCTCTGTAATCCTTAGGCTGCAGGACACCACCTTTCAGCTGTAAGCTTTGGCTCTCGCCCTCCCTGCTCCTGTCTCACCTCTCCCGCCACCAGGGGAGGGCTCAGCTCGGGACAGGGAGGGCTCCTGGCAGAAAGCAAGCAAGGTGTTGTAGCAACGTGCAGGACAATAGGGCGGCTTAGCGCAGGGAGCGCATTCGGCTTATTTTCCCGGCTGTGTGTCGGGACATGCCAGGCTGGTGTCTACGTTTCAGTAAGCCTCTTGCTACAATAGCGTTCTCGGCAGCTTCAGTCACTTAGACCACAGCGGTAATCCGCTCAGGAAGAGGCTGGCCTCCGCGGCAGCCCACGGCCCCGCCCGCCTCCGCAGCTTCAGCCTCTCCCGCGTCCGCCTCCATCTCTGCCCTTGCCCAGAGTGTCACCTTCACACGCCCCAGAGGCCTACCAGCCAGGACGGTCCGGGCAGGGCTGAAGGGAATTGAGTTAGACACTAGGAAGAACTGTCCCAGCATTGGGGTGCTGAGTAGAGGAATGTGGTTTCTTTTTGCCTAGAGAGTTTTAAAAATACGAGATATTTTCTTATCTGCCGTAGAAATTAGATGAGTTTGGCATGGGGGCAGGGAGGCAGCCATCGAAACCTCCAGAATTTTCCGGAAATGAGTTGAGTGCGGAACCACACCAAAGACATAGGCGAGGAAGACCCCGGGAAGTAACTCCCCGAGACACAGCTCCCCTCTCCCCTCCAGGTACCGGATCGGACTGTGAGTTCCGAGTCCTGGCTGTAGGGGCTGCCTGATTCCAGAAGCCCTTCTGACCCTCCAGGCTCCTCTTCTGTCACAGGTTTTGGACTATAAAACATCTCTGACCCGACACTCTCGGCACTTGGTACCATGCACCCCTCCTTCCACTTTGCAATGCTCTCCCTAAATACTGAAAAGAGACCTTCTCGATACGAGTTCGAATCTTCCATTGATACGAGTTTGAATCTTCCATTTGCAGGAAACAGAAAACTCCACCTGATTGGATTAAGCAATAAAGGACATCTGTTCACTCAGCACAGCTTCAGACAAGGGCTGATGGAGCAGCTCAGGGATGTCACCAAGAGCCAGGCTTCTTCCCCTCCGCCCCCTCTGCGTCCCCAGCCTCGGCTCCCCTGCGGTCCCGGTGGGGGGAGCTGCTCTTTCTGCCACCTGCTTCTTCCTTTGGGTGCCAATGGAAAAGGCTTCTCCGGCCCAGCGTGTCCGCCAGAGTCCTGTAACGCTCTGATGGGCAGGACCTGGGAGAGGTGTCCCCCTTGAACCAATCCTGGCTCCGTGTGCTCCACTCCAGAGCCCGGGGTGCCTTCGCTCCCCAGAGTTGCCAGGACCTTCCGGGTGGAGATGGGAGCTGTTGGCATGAGGAAGGGGACTGGCTGCTGGGGAGACCCCCCCTCCACTGGGACCTCCCACCTCTAGTCCTCTTCCTGCCGGTCTCAGCCTCTCTCCACACGGTTCCCCTGGCGCCCGTATCCCCTCTCGTGGCTGCAAGACCACACCATGGGGCTGGTCTCCTCTCAGTTATCCCCACCTTGGGCTGGTCCTTCTCCTTCACCCCACGTCACACCAGACTGGGCACCTGGCAGCTCCCCACTGTGTCTACAGTGACCTTAAACCTGGACCATTCAGACGTCCTCCTCTGCTTCCTTCCCATGCACCCAGTCTCCTCCTCACTTGCACATCAGCCTTCCCGAAACGCCATTGCTTCCTGTCCCCCCTCCCTCCAAAACCTTCAATGACTCCCCATTGCCCGCATGACCAAATCCTCCTCCCTTCACCTGGAATTCCAGGCCCTTTGAGAACCAGCCTCCTCTGATGTTACAGGCTTCCATTTTGCCCTCCACTCTGCTGTCCCTTACAGATGCGTGTCTGGTCCACTGTGTACCCTGAAAGACCCTGAGCATCCCTGCCTCCCCATGCCTCTGTGGCTTCCCAAGGTCCCCCATCCTCCTGGCAGCCTTCTCTGACCACTTCAGCCCCACAGCCTCTCTGTCACCAGGCGAGTTGTCTGGCCCTCAAACCCGCTGCCTAGCATCCCACCTCTGTGTGTATGTGCCCGTTACCTGACTGCGTGTTCCCGGCTGCATCCAGAGCCCCTTGAGACCACAGTTGCTGTCCTCAAATGCCCCGAGGAAGACTGTTCTTGGGAGAACACCCTGCTCACCAGCCGTGGGATCTTGGGCAAGTCACTTAACCTCTCTGAGCTCTGGCTTCCTCACCTGGAAGAGGGGTATCATCCCACCTGCTCTGTGTGTATCCCAGGGTCGTCGGAGGATCACAGGAGGCGATGTGCAGGGAAGGGCTTTGCAAAGCTGTGCAAACAGACTGGCCAAGGAGTGTTTACCCGGTGACCTGGCCTCCGTGGGCCCTGCCAATGGGGGAGGGAGAAAGGGCAAGAAGGAAGCCTGGCCCGTCCCCAGCGGGAAGCACTGCAGCAGTCTGGCCCTCAGCAGGCCAGGAGGAGAACAAGAGCTGATCAAAGGCCAGGGTTGTAAACAGCAGGGGAGGGCACCTCTCCCCAGGAGAGGGAACCTGCAGGCAGGCTCCATCTGACACCCTCCGTGCCGCCAGCAGGGCCTTCTCGCCCTCTAGTGGACACACTTGGGAGGTGCATCATTTCCATAGCCGAGCTGCCGGCGGGCCTGCCTAGCCCGTTAGGCAACAAGGTCTAGGGGTTGCAGAATGCCTCTGCACAGCTGTGGAGTGACCTTTGTTATCTTATGGAATTCTCAACAGTCCTTCAAGGATTGCATTATTATCCTCGTCTTACAGATGGAGAGCCTAAGGCTTAGAGGTCATGGACCTGCTTAAAGCCACACAGCTCATCACGGTGGAGCTGGGATTCCTCTCTAGGCCAGATGTGTGCAGGGGTCTGGGCCCCTCCAAGGTCCCCACTGGAGAGCCAGACCCGGTTTCCTGCAGCCAGGCTGGGAGGGCGTAGGTTGTTTTGTCATGGGAAAATCAGGGCAGTGGCTTCTGGCAAAGGCCTCAGAAAGCCCACTTGCTTCTGCTCCTTTGTCTCTGGCTGCAGCTTGAACTTACCCAGGTGGCTCCCCTTCCAACGTGGGGGCCGATCCTGTGGCCCGTGACCCTTGTCCTCTCAGGTACGGGTTGGCAAACTTTTCTGTAAAGGGCCAGATAATAAACATTTTAAGATCTATGGGCCCTGTGGTCTCTGTCACAACTACTCAACTCTGTCATGTCCTAGACAACGAATGAGGGAGTGAGCACAGCTGTGTTCCAATAAAACTTTATTCGTAGACATTGAATTTTGAATGTTATATCATTTTCATGTGTCATGAAATATTCTTTTTCTTTTGGATTTTTTCAGCCACTTAAGAATGTAAAAACCATTCTCAGCTTGCAGACGGTACAAAAATAGGCAGCAGACCATAATTTCCTGACCCTTGCTCTAAGACGCAATAGTCTGTCTCTGAAGTATTCGTGCTTCAACTCCTCCCATCTGACTGTTCCTTTGCCTTGTTCTATTTTTTTCCCCATCCCCTCCGTGATGCCAGAACCCAGGGTCCTGCTCTGGGCTCTCTGTCTTCTCTTCCATGGCACTCACTCACTCATGTGTTCAGTTTCTGTAGCCTGGTGCAGGGGGTCCCAGCACACGTCCCTTCCCACCACTCCTCAGCCACCAAGCCTCTGTCCGGCTGCCCCACATGGCTCACCAGCCTTTCAGCTTGCATCATACCCCGGATCTGTGTGTTTTAGAAGCCATTTCCCTTCTCCAAAGCCCCCGGAGTGACACGGCATCCTAGAGAAAGCAGACTGGTTTCGACTTGGGTCTAAATCCTGACTCCGCCACCAGCCAGCGCATGATCTTTATCTTTTCCTTCTTGGGGCTCTCCCTGCGTCCCTGCTCCGTGCTATGCTGTTGGAGGAGCAGCGTGGTGCTGTGATGTGAGCACCGGGGAAGGAGCAGGAGACCTGGGGTCTGGCTCCAGCCCTGCACTTTGTAGCCCTGCGACTTGAGGGCAGTTCCAGGGTGGGGGCGGGCTCGAGCCATGTGCATCAGATAGACCTGGGTTTCAAAAGAGATAAGGATTTGGGAGTCAACGGCATATGGATGGTGACGTAGCCGTGGGTGAGGATGACATCACCCAGGGAGTAAGAGGGGAAGGATCCTGAAATACACCCACAGGGCCGGTCTTAACCTCTGTGGCCAGGAGATGGCAGCATAGGCCATTAAAGGGTGTTCTAAGGGCAGGAGAGCAAAGCAGCTCTCCCAAGCTTAATTTCTTACTTTTTCCTTTTTTTTTGAGAGACAGGGTCTCACTTTGCCACCCAGGCTGGAGCACAGTCGTGTGATCATAGTTCACTGTAGCCTTGAACTCCTGGGCGTAAGTGATCCTCCCACCTCAGCCTCCCAAGCACCACCATGCCTGGCTAATGTTTTTTAACTTTTTGTAGAGACAGGGGTTTTGCTATGTTGCCCAGGCTGGTCTCGAACTCCTGGCCTCAAGTGATCCTCTCACCTCAGACTCCCAAAGCGCTGGGATTACAGGCATGAGCTACCGCACTGGGCCCTCCCATGCTTTAGATTTATCTCCTGGTTGGGCAACAGTGCCTGGCACCCAGCTGTGTGTGTGTTGGCAGGAGCTAAATCAGAGGGGAGTAGACGTGTATGTAGCTTTTTCCACCTAAAAACTCACTGGATGGGGATCAGGAAGATATCATATTGCCAAAAGCACTTAACTAGGAGCTCAAAGGGTAGCACTCATTTGGGAGGGGAGGGGCTGGAGGAACATAGACTACCCACTCTCAGGATGTCTAGGTTCAAATCCCAATTCTACTATTTACTAGCTGTGTGGCCATGAGAAAGTTACTTAACCTCTCTGTGTTTCAGTTTCTTCAGCCATAAATAGGGACAGTGATAGCATCTATCTCTATTGGGTTGTGTGAGTATTAGATGAATGAATGAACGGACATGAAAAGTTTTTAGAACAGTGCTTGGCACGTGGAAAGCGTTTGTAAATATTAGCAATTAATATGATTATCTTTAAGATCATCCCTGAATGGGAAATCCTCCAGGTCCCCCCTTCCCATGAGTTCCCTCAGAGTCCCAAGATCTCAGCCTGGGACTCAGAAAGGTAGCGGTCATGTGAGATCAGCCACTGGGAAAAAGGGTCCCGGAGGAAGCATGCCACATCATGCCACCCCAAGAGCCTCGGATTTCAGAGGCCAGGCCAGTGGAATGGTAGGATCAGAGAGCACATAGCTCCTTACCTTGATGCCCTTTTTACCTGGCCAGGGGTTAGCACCTCCCTTTCCCCAGTCTCCAGGGGGAATTAGGGCCAGAACAGACGTGTGTGTGTGTGTGTGTGTGTGTGTGTGTTTTGCAGGGGAGGGGTTGGGGGCGGGGAAAGAAGACTCTCCTTCCCTCCCACGTCTTCTCTCTGTTCCTGAAGTCAAATGCAGAAGTGAAAGACCCCTGGGCTGGGCATTAGGTGACCCAGGTTCCAGTCCTGACTCTGTGACTTTGGGTGACTTCCTTTCCCTCTCCCAGTTCCCTTCTAGCCCAGCTGTTTCATACCCTTAGGGTGGGCTTGCGATTCTTCTCCCCAGCCCTGCGGCTCACCTTGGCCCCCTCCTCCACTCCCTTCTCCCTCTCCTCCCCACTTCCCATGCAATGTCCTCATGGAAGGCTCCCGGATCTAGAAATGGCTTAAATCTTCTTGAGAGAGAGAGAGAGGGCGGGGACAGACGCCTCTTGGCCTCTGAGTTTCCAATTCCCCTGCGGCGATGCTCCTCAGGGCTCAGCAGATGGGCCTGGACTGCCTGACTGCAGACTGAGCCACACCAGGGCCCCTGGGAACAGACGTCGGGAAACTGCACAGGGGCACACACCATGGAGGTCGGATCTGCATTGGAGGGAGGTGGCGGGTTTGGCCCCAGCTCCTGGAATGCCTGCCCAGGGGTCATTCCCTGACCTTCCTGCCCAGTGCTCTGTGTCTGTCCTGGCCTGCAGCCCGCACCCCAGTGGCCGGGGAAGTGGCCACACCACCCTGCCAGGCCCCAGTGGAGGAAGCGAGTCCCTGGTAAGGAGGCTCCCAGCCTCGCGAGGCGTTTATTACAATACCTAACTGGGCCAGCGGCATCAGGGAAACCACCTGGGATTGCCAGGAGCCAAGGCTGAAAATTCTCTCCAAAAAGTCCCTCTGCTCAGAACAAGCAGGCGTGTGGTCCTCTATTCCCGCAAGGAGATGCTGGAAGCCAAAGGACAGATGTGGCTCTGTCTGGCTCACTCGGATTTCTTGTGAGCAACAGCAAGATGCTTGGAGGATGAGCAGAGACGCCTGTCCCGGCCATTGAAACTCACGAAATGATGAACTGGAGGCTTGTCTCAGAGTGTGGGGCACAGGGACTCCTTTCTGGATCCAGGGAACTGAACTCAGACCCATAACCGGAATTGGCTAGATAATACGCAGGCCCCCACGCACAGTGAAAACGCAGGGCTCCTTGCTCAACAGGTATTAGAATTTCAAGAAGGCAACAGTAAGCACTAAAGCCAGCATGGGGCCTTCTGAGCGTGGGGCCCTTCTGGGCACAGGCCCTGTGAGACTGGCCGGTGGCACAGCCGTGCGCCATCCCTGCCGCGAACGATTGCTTCTTAAGCATCCACTGTGTGCTGGATGCGTCACATGCATCACCTCATTTAATCATGAAACAGCCCTATGCAGTAGGCACGATTAGGTTCTCTTTATGGATGAGGAAACTTAAACGCAGAGAAATGAAACTGCTTGCCCAAGGTCAAATTTGCTAGGGAGTGGCATCTGAGTCCAGGTTCTTCTGAGGTCAGAGCCTGTGTTCCCTTGAGTGGTGCTCATTGTCTCTGGGGGATACCAGGAGGCTTGGCCTCTGCGTGGACACTCTGAGTTGTGCAGAGACTCCCTCCTAAGTTTACCCTGCCCTGTGCTGGTCCGCCGGGGTCTGGAGAGGACCAGGATTCTGTCCTGAGCATTGAGACATTGCAGAAAGCACATATGATCTTGAGCCAGACAGACCTGGGTTTGTATTAGCTTTGCCTCCCGCTGAGTCACTAGGAAAGTCACTTAACCTCTGCGAGCCTCAGTTTTCTCATCTGTAAAACTGGATAACAACAGCTACTTCATGCTGTCAGGAGGATTAACCACGATCTGGTATATAAAATGCCTCACATGTGTAGCAGGCACCAGGAAAGTCTGTTGTCTTTAGGAAAACACATAGCTGCCCCGTCCCCACTCTCCCCTTCTCTCCCTAGCAAGCCCCACCCTCTCCCTGCTCTCTGCTCCGACTTGCAGCAGCCCAAGTTCGCTCTGTCTCTAGGGCTTCTTGGCCTCTAGGCCCAGCTCCTCGGCTGCCTCTCCCTTAAATAACTTAGCAGGGTCCATTGGGTTTCAAGGCTTATCGCTAATCACACCGGGGAGAATTAAATTAAAATGCCAAATGTGGGGAAATGGCCACGTTTCTGGAGTCCCCGTGGCCTGGCTCCTTTCAGAGGTGGCAGCCCCCAGCCCTGGGAAACATGCACCACCTACTTCCATTCCTCAGTGAGGGTCTCACCCAAGCCCCCCTTCGTTCCCCCACCCCACCCCTGTCGGGAAAAGCCCATGGACTTCCTGCAGGGCTGGGGCTCTTGGGCAGGACCGGGGGCTTTCCTGTCTTAGGGGGTGGTTTGGGTTTTGGACAGCTCCTGGCTGAGACTCTCCATCTACTGGGCTTCCTCCCCTCCCAGGGACAGTCCCCCTGTGATAAAGTTCCCTTCCAGCCCTTCCCAGCCATGCCAGGAACAGGGGACAGATGATGGGTGGGGAGATACCTAAGGTCTGAGAAACCCCCCACGGTGCCAGAGGAAAGAGCACATTCTCTCTTCCCCTCCCCCAGGACCCAGCCAACTGCAGCTTCAGGCCTGCCCGGCTGACGCCTGCCCCTTTGCCCTCTCTCCAGGAGTAAATATTGGATCAGGTTCAGTCGCCAGCTGCTCAGCTCAGAGCCGTGGCTTTGTGAATGGCTGGGATGCTGGGGAAGACATGCCCAGCGGTATCAACGTCCCAGGGGAGCCGGGGCAAGCTCCCTGGGGCAAACAATTGGCCTGGAAGTGCAGACTCCAGGTGACAACTCCAGGTGACATGGCCCCTCCTTCCCCAGCCACATCGGGCACTGTAGATGCCAACGTGTGAAGCTGGGCCGGCCCCTGGAGGAGCTGGCCCCCGTGGAACGGGTCTTTCTTGCCAGGCCATTTGGCACACTGGTCTGATTTGGTATATTGAGATATTGTACCTGGTCACACCTGTTCACTCAGGTAGACTTACCATCACTGCCTGGCCACTCAGGTGTATTCTCACCTGGGAGTAACTGACACATTCAGATGCATTTTGATTGGACATACCTGTTCATTCAGGTGTAGGGTCCCTGGACCTAGCTGACCATTCAGGTGTGTCGGAGCTGAGCAGGCCGCTCGGTCACTCAGTAGGGCCGTGTTCCTGGGAGGCCCTGGTAACCTACACCATTCTGGTCGCGGGGCTCACCCTAGAGGAAAGGGGATGGGGAGTCTAACCCACTACCCCTTCCTCACCCCTCCCGAGGTGTTCCCCACCCTGTCCTTGTCCAGACTGCTCTCAGTTCCTGACCCCTTCTGACCTCCCTGCTCTGCCAGGCCCACTCCCAGCCCTCGGGCCACACCTGGCTGCTCTGGGGCCCCAGCCCTCCTCAGGCTGCAGAGAAAGGGGAAGCTGGCCTGGGAGGAAACTAGGGAAATCAGCTGTGACTCCAGGGAACAACATCCCTTGGGCTGGGTTCACTGGGTGTGGTGGCAAAGGCCTCCCTGCTGGTTCCAGGGACTTGGTTCCTCTAGGGTGGGGTGGGGGTGTGACAGTTGCTTCCCCATCAGCCCTGGGCACATGCCCCAAGCCTGGCCAGCGGCTGCTCCATGAGCTGAGATTTTGAGCAAGGGGTGCAAGAAGCGCGGCCTGCCTGGGCATTTCTCTGGGCTGTGCTGACCTCAGAGGACAACACCATGAGTCACCGCTGCAAGGCTGTCCCCTCCCCTCCCTCCCCAGATTGGGTGGTGGGGGTGGCGGGCAAGATCTGGGGCCAAAAATCACAGTGCTGGCCTGGGGCCAATCAGAGCCAGAGTCACCGCCCGGGGACAGGGGCAGGGGCTGGAGGGAGCTCTGTGCACTTTTCTGACTCCGTCAGCAGAGTTCGTTCCCTGGGCTCTAGCTGGATGCTGGCCACCAATCCAGCAGCTCGGTTTTAACACAAAATGCGATGCGCATGTCTGCCAGACAGCATGCACATCTTCCACCAGTGCCCTGGTTTCAGAGCCTCTGGCCTCTGAGCCTCCCTGACTGTCTCCAGTAAACTCGCCTTCTTGCCCGTGCAGATGATCTGCTGCGTGGCACGGTCCTTCCCCGGCAGGCCCGGCTGCTGGAGCTGGCACGTGGCATCGTCCAGGCCAAGCCTCTCAGGGTGGGGGCCTAGGGAACTCGGGGGCGGGGGTGCTCCCCTCCCCAGGCCCCAGGCAGCTGTCCTCCCCCCTCCTGCCCCCATCCTCACACTCGGCCCGGGCAGCAGCGGCTGGGTAGGGTTTAGAGGCCCTGGACTACCTTCTCTGAGCTCCGGACTAGCCGTCGTGGCTGGCTGGAGACGTGTGGGCACCCAGGCAGGCCAATCCCTGGGCATCTCTTCATCAGGATGTCTTTTAAATATTTGTTTGAAATAGGTTTAGAAGAGAGGCCAAGGGCTCCATGGGGGCACAGGGGTGGGGCGGGCAGAGACCTGCTAGGGCCAGCCTTGGTCTCTCTCCCTTCCCCACTCAGCAAGGAAAAGCCCTGTTGTCTAGCCAGCCCCACTGCCTTGTCACTAAAGTCTTGACAGTAAAGGGAGCTCACCTGTACCTACGGTGAGCCAAGAGGCACGTCAAATGCTTCCTCCCATCACACAGTTTGCTGCATTTCCAGGGGCGCTCTGTGCACCTCCTAGCTGGCCCACCGCTTACCCCAGTTCTGGCTACAAGGACGTCTGGGGGCCGTCTTGTCCAGCTCTCTGACACCCCCACCCCCGCATCCACCTGTCAGCCCCGCTCTGGCTCCACGCCACTGGAATCTGTGTGGGGGGTGGGTAGGTGGGGGTGATGCTCACGTGTTCTCAGACAAACGCGGACCACAGACCTCATAACCCCTCCCTTCCTAGGACCTCACTTCCCAAAGTGAAACCTCAGAATTTCCTGCAGAAGCCAGGGTGGCC
>VBSM01002937.1:6346410-6374927 GCA_008086735.1 Cheirogaleus medius
GTTGCATGGGAAAAGTTATGGCATAGGAAAAGGCATCTTACAATTTAATTATCAGCAATAGTACCTCCCAGCCTGGTTGTGGGTGTTGTTCGAAGCATAGAGGACTAGAACGATGACTCCACACCTGGCTTGAGGTTGTGACACAGCTTCTTTGATGCCAGAAAACTCTGATTCTCTTGACCGATCTCCCTCCCCTTTCCCTGCCCTCCCAAGTGCATATAGCAGAAAAACAAAAAAAGGTTTTTTTAATGAGTTAATTAAAAATAATTATGTTTTGAACATTTAACTTTACCCTTAGAAGTAACTAGAGACGCCCTAGAGGCTGGAAAAGCAGAATTAAGATGAGCAATTTCTTTAGAGAGGAGTGGGGGAGGGTGTTGTACAGGCAGAGCCGGAGCAATTAGAGCTTGCACCAGCTCAGTTATTCACAGTCGGGGACAGGGACAGCCTGGGTCCTTGAAATCGAAGCGTGAGCCCCAAGTGATTTTAGCACATAACATCTTTGGTTGTTAATAAAATATTTTCTACAGTAAACCCGCACATTTTTTTGTTTTCAAAAAATGGAAAATCTTTTTGTTATACAAGTAGTACATGCTCACTGCAAAAACGTTAAACAATAGAGGATATTCTAGAGCAGCAAAGTGAAAGTAGGCGAAAATAACACTCTTAGCAGTTTATTTCCTCCCGGATGCCTTCTGAGCATGAGATCATACTATCCACTGTTTACTGTTTATACTTTCGAAGGAAAACAATTCGTGTGATAGAATGAATCAACCAGGCCTGGCGAGGTGGCTCACGCCTGTAATCCCAGCACTGTGGGTGGCCGAGGCGGGAGGATTGCATGAGCTCAGGAGTTCTAGACCAGCCTGAGCAAGAGCGAGACCCCGGTCTCTACTAAAAATAGAAAAAATTAGCCAAGCAACTAAAGATAGAAACAAAAAAAAATTAGCCAGGCTTAGTGGTGAGCGCCTGTAGTCCCAGCTACTGAGGAGGCAGGGCAGGCCCGGTGTAAGTTCCACTGAACCATGACCAGCCCCGATGAAAACTGAGGGCAGAAGTCACATCATCATGTCCATCCAGCCCACCTTTCTGCTACTCCTGACACGGTGCTGGGTCCCAGGGGACACACCTGAGGAAACACAACCTCTCCCCACCAAGCTCATCCTAGAGACAGCAACAGCCGTTCACCCGGCTCCCAGGGGTGGAGTCCTAGGTGTGCTCAGACTCCTTTCTCAGACATCAATGTCTAACTGAGCCTCAAGGGAGAAAATGAAGTAATGAAACATTGTTGCTATCACATGTCACACAGTGTATCCCACAGGGTTTTAAGTGATCAACAAATGTTAGAGTTTTATGATGATAAGTTATGTTGATGAATTCTGCCTACAAAGGATCACTCAAATCCGTCCTCTTCTTTTCATTTCTCATTGTCCCTGCCTAAGTTCAGACCTTTGTCTTTATTTACCTGCTTGGCTATTTCATGGTGCCCAGCTTTTCCCAGTTTCTAATCACCTCCATCCCTGATGATAAGTCTTGGGTGGTCTCCTTGCCTCCACCCCTCCCAGCAGCTAAACACTGAAATCACCTGGAGCACTCGTAACAAAACCAGGAGCTACACCTCACCTCCCGGTCGATGCAGTTGGTCCGGAGCTGCTGGGTGGTTCTGAAGTCATCAGCCGCCCTGAGTGCCAATCCCGCCTCACACTTAGGGGCTTTATGACCTTGACAATTCCATTTCCTTCCGTTCTCTGAGCCTCGATTTTCTCATCTGTAAATCGGGGATGCAAATACCTACTGTTTAGGATTGTTTTGTGCTTTGGAGAAAATGTAAAGCTCTTGACTTAGCATCAAAGCTGACTCATGGGTGCTCGAAATCTGTTAACTCTTGGTGTTCATCCGAGTGTCCTTGGTGTTTGGTATGAGGCACAGAAGACCCCCGGCTTTCTGAATGAATGAGTGGAACAGACAGTTGGGTGCCACTGGAATTCAGAGATGGGAGAGGCCAGTGTTGAATTTAGAGACAGCCTCATGGAGGAGAGGAGAGGAGATGCGCGCTGGCCCAGGATCTGGGAAGGCATTCCTGGGAGGGGTGGGGCCACCAACAGAATGAGAGCACAGGCACAGAGACAGATCTGAACATAGTGAGACTAAAAGAGCTTGAAGGAATGTGAACCCCAGAGTAGACGCTGGTGATGACCGTTGTATTAAACGATCTGCAGGCGTCTAGCACGCGTCAGCCGCTGTGCTAACAAGCTGGCATATGCCAGTGAACTAAAGGACAAGGCACGGTTGTCCTCCCTGGGCCTCCCGCCTAGCACGGTGGGCTGGCCGGTCAACAGACAGTGGGCTGACTGAGCAGGTGCAGGGGCTGTCGGAGCAGAGAGGAGCAACTCATCCAGGTGTGGGGACAGGGACGGAGATTGCTATAGAAGTCTAAACCAGGACCTACAAGATGAATGGGAATTTTCCAGAAAAGAGGAGGAGAAGGGGTGTTCAGGAGGGAGCGAAGGCACGTGTCAGAGCTGGGAATGAGAATGCAGGTCAGGAAACCCAAGAGAGTTTATCCCAGCTGGAGGGTGGATTGAGAGCAGGTAGCATGAGAGATGAGCCTGAGCCGTCGGCAGAGACAGATTCTGAAGGGCCCTGCAAGCCCCGTGAAAGCACTTGGACTTCATCCTGGAGGTGGTGCCGGCGGGCTTGAGCAGAGCGCCAGCCTGGCCTCGCGTGTTACCGCGAGCCAGCACTATGCCGGGTGCTCGGCACGTATTATACCATAGTTAGCCACACGTAAGCCCATGAAGAGCTGTTGTGATGCCCATTTTACAGAGAGGGAAACCAAGGCCCAAAGAAATTATAGAACTTGTCTAAGGTCACATGGCTAGTAGGCGACACAGCTGGGCTTGGAACCCAAGTCTGTCTCTGAAGCTTGGGCTCGGAAGGTCTGCGCCACGCTGCCACTCATCAGGGGCGTGTGGCTGGTCACTGAGATGCCGGTTTGCCCGCAGCAAAGAGCTGGCCTGAGGATGTCAGGAAATCCTTCTGGAAAGGTAGGTGGCGGTCAGATGCGGAAGAGCCCTGAATGCCAGGCTAATCAATTTAGGATTTGCCTGGAGATAGTTGTGAGCATCGAAGGTCTCAGAACAAGGAAGGGAGAGAATGGTACTAGGACCCAGGCATTCCCAAAGCACGGTTCCAGGCTAACGTCCAAAAAATCTTAGCAATCCAAAGTAGTCCTCGTCACCATGCCATTTTCCAGGGGTCTCCCAGAAACAGCCTGGATTATGACAGCTGACTTCTGTCTTTTTACCTCGCTTTTACCAAACCAAACCTTCTATTTCCGTTAGGCTGTGCGACCACAGTGCTGGTGACCGGGGCAGGAATTGGCGAGATGGTCCTGCAGATGCTGATCGGTTCGGTACGTGGGCATCTCTCGGGGAAGGGGGGAGCGGCCGGGGAGCCCTCCTCTGGGCAGGTGAGAAGACGCAGGCAGCCACCTTCTGAACCCAAACTGCCCCTTTCCTGAGGCCCCTGCGGAGCGAGCAGGGCCCCCTGTGCTGCTGTTACCTGTTTCCGTCTTCAAGCCAGCGGTGGAAGCCAAGCCTCGAAATGTGGGATCTGGAGACGTGGATGGACGCGTGGAAAAGTCCAAAGCAAACACGAGCCACGTCTGGGAGCGGGGCCAGCGGGGGCCCGTGGGAACGCCCGGCAGCTCTCAGAGCCGGGGCCGGGCTGGAGCTGCAGGCAGAGCTCTTTTTCCATCCTTCTCGCCCACCCTCCCTGCCCCACCTCTCCCGGCCGCCCCGTCGAGGGCCCGGCTTCCTGCCCTGACCAGGCGCCTCCTCTCCTAGCTCTCTGCAAACCTACCCAGGTTTCATTCGTCCACCGGGGGAAAAAACCAAACATCTACGTTTCTATTGAAAACTATAATGTAGATATTATTCCTCTTTTTCAAACAGAGGATACTGAAACTCGGATGCATTTAGCAAGTAGCCTGAGGGCAGTCCCCCCTCTAGCAACTGGTAGAGGCGACATCAAACCTAGGTCTTTCTGTCTCCAAAGTCCCCCTCAGCACCACGACACCGTCCTCTTTTACCCTGCCTGACGGGGAGGGGAGGCATGTCTCACGACACCCTGCGCACTGAAATGACGCGATGTCTGGCATTTGCTTCGGTGTCATTGAGTGCCGGGAAGTGGAAGGCTACAGGCGAAGTCGGTGCTGATTGCTAAAGCTGAGTGATGGGTCCACGGGAGCTCCACACACTACTCTGACGTTATGTTTTAAATCTTCATAACCAAAGGTTAAAAAAGTTACCCTCTGCAAAGTTCTGGTTAGGCCTCATGGGTATAGAAACACCTAGTAGGACTGAAGTTTCAGTGATGATATAGAGATTTCCAGAAGGTTCCAGAACACAGAGCTGAAAGAGACTGCAGGAGGTTACCAGGTCCAAGCCCTGCCTTAGAGCAGGACTCCTCCTGCCCCCTCCAGGCACATAACCTTGAAACAAGGCCAAGACCCCCCCTCTTCCTGGGATTTCTGTCTATTGGCGGGATGGGCCTCGACTTGACTGAAAAACCTGCCAAGGAGCCGGGAAGGTCGCTCCCCACAACACGTCCTCCAGCGAAGGTCTCATGGCCCGCATCTCTGTGTTTCCCCTTTGGCAGATCTTCCAGGCGCAGGGCAGCTACAGTTTCCTGGTCTGCGGCGTGATCTTTGGCTGCTTGGCTTTTACCTTCTACATCTTGCTGCTGTTTTTCCACAGGATGCACCCTGGACTCCCATCAGGTAAGGGAAGAATCTGCTTCTGCACAAGAGGAGGAAAACAGAGCAGGAGGAGGCGGGGGCAGGTTCTATGGATCTTAACATGCCAGCAATGCTGCTCTGTTCCAAGTAAAATGCAAGGAAATGTTTATTTTTCTACAGCTTCCTCTGCCCCTCTTCCTGCCTTCCCTGCGATTGTCGGTGCTGGGCTCCTAGGGCAGGCGGGAGCGGTCGGCTGACTCACAGTCCCTCCGCTAGCAGAGGGGCATGGACTGTGAGCTTGGCTTCCTGAGTCCCGGCATGGGGGGGCCCAGGGGCCCAGAGTCCCTTCCCAGCCTGTTCGGGACACTGAAAGGCAGAGCCCGCCTCCCTGGCTGGAACTCAGCCCAGCGGCCTAATTGGCCAGCTCTTTGCAGTTCAGGATTTTGACTCTTGTCCAAATCTCCTTTTTCAAAAAATCCTTCAAGCCAAGTGGCAAAGAAAGGCTCCTTCAGTGCAGAGACACCTCCTAAGAATAGTCTCCCCGCTGGAGACCCCAGGCAGGGGCAGTCCCAAGGCTATTGGACGGATCCACCCCCTCTAAACACTCAGAACAAAGGCCCAGAAGAACAGGGGGTCTCGCAAGCAGCACTCACTACAGCCTCGCTTCTGAGATGGCCATGCTGCTTGTCGTCTAGCCTGGCACTCTGTGCAGAGTGTCATTTAAGACACACGTTCAATTAATATTTGTTGAACATCAAATGAGTAACACATCCTTATTCATGGGGGACAAAAAAAACATATTCCCTAAGCCTTAAACACTCAACCAACTGCCTCCACCAACATATTGCCAGAACGAGTTGAGTGGGTCTGACTTTTCCCTTTGCCCCTAGGGCCATAGCGTGGCAGAGAAACAAAAAGCCTGGGTAAGCTCTCAGAATGAATCATTGCTGCGACTAATCAGAACTGCTAAAACAGGCACCTGTTTCGTGTTTTGTTTTTTTTTCTGTTGTAGTTCCTACCCAAGACAGATCACTCGGAATGGAAGGCTCTGAGTGCTACCAGAGGTAAAAGTGGGTGACAGAGGCAAACGAAGACTTCCAGCCTCCCAGCCTCTTGAGCACCAACGCCACCAAACTGTTTGAGAAAGCTGGGGATGGCAGTGGAAGCAACCTCTCAACGACTTTGTTCAAATCTTCTCCGCTCATACTTGGTTGGATAGAAAAAATTAAATTGAGTCCTGGTACCTGGATCAGAATCATTAGAAGTTTGCCTGGCTATTCACGTTACCTTCCTCTTTCCCGGTTCAGACTTTTGGTAAGAGCTGTCCGGGACACCCAGACGGGAAGGAAGAAGA
This sequence comes from Cheirogaleus medius, assembly GCA_008086735.1. Lineage (NCBI taxonomy): Eukaryota > Metazoa > Chordata > Mammalia > Primates > Cheirogaleidae > Cheirogaleus > Cheirogaleus medius. The sequence continues at coordinate 6,352,506 of VBSM01002937.1, forward strand.
CAGCCACGTGCTTCACTCTGTTTGCCGCCGCATGCATGGACTTGAGATTACTCTTAGTTGAAGTTTGAAAAAAAAAAAAATCAGTTGAAATTGTAAAGCTTGATCATCATTGCTATATATAGATATATTTTAAAATTAAGCAAAACAAACCCCAAGTTATTCCCTGGCATGCTCAAAGGATTTATGTGCTTTTCACTTATTAATAGTCCAAAGTCCCTCAAATTCCTGCTGCAGATATCCATAGTTTACCATATTCTAAAACATTAAGAGGAAAAGTTGCATCTTGCTATCTTTGGGACACTAATTTAGTGGTATGCTGGGCTAGCTCATACCAGCTTAGAAAAGCTGTTAAATTTTCATTTTGAGCTGGGCACAGTGGCTTACACCTATAATCCCAGCAACTTGGGAGGCCAAGATGGGGGGAGCGCTGAAGGGCAGGGGTTTCAGACCACCCTGGGCAAGATAGCAAGACCCCATCTCTAAATCAAAAGATAAAAATTTAAAAAACCTAGCCAGGCGTGGTTACATAAGCCTGTAGTCCCAGCTACTCAGGAGGCTGAGGCTCCTGCTTTAGCCCAGGAGTTCAAGGCTGCAGTGAACTATGATTGTGCCACTGCACTCCAGCCTGGGTGAGAGATTGAGACTCTGTTTCTCAAATAAATAAATACATAAAATTTTCATTTTGAAAGCTGCTTGTTAAATGCAGCCATTATTAAAATATATAAACGTATGGTTACATAAACTATATTAAAAACAAAGGTAATAAATATTCAAAATGTAACACTTCCTAACTTTATTTTATTGATGCTCCTGAGGTTATTTTGTCAAGGCATCTGTGTGGTGGAATGACTATGCGATGGTGTGTCACTGGACATCTCTTCCCAGTCCCGCTCTCTGTGATAGCATATTGGTAGCTTGAGATCAGCCATGGTGGAAGTATTTATACCATGGAAATTGGCTATAAATCATGTCTTTTTTTTCTCCCCTGGAGAGCCAGTTGGTAAACATTTACCAACATATCCACTGCTAATAATCAATGCCAATTGGTCCAGAAATCGCCCGGGAGAATGAGATGGATGTTCTCTTTTTCTCTACTGACATTGACTAGCATATAAAAGGTATAAAAACAGCACTAAGAATTTCCAAAAATATCTAATTAATATTTTATATCTTTAACAGAGGAAAAAAAACCTCTTTATACCATGTCTAGGTCTTTTCCTTAAGAAAAAGCTGGGACTACTGAACAGTTCAAGCTGTGCAGTGTATCGAAAGCAGTGGCCGCCAAAGAGTTTCAGCTCCTGCCCAGAGCAAAGCCGGTAGTAGTACAAAGGGAGGATGCGGACTCACCAGCTTAGACAGGGATAAGGATACTGAGACTTCTGGCCATTGTGAAATGGCTGTTACAGTGGCTGTATAATGAATGGCTTGCCTGCACTTTCTCTCTGTATATACAAATGTACATGTATAAATATAAAAACTAAGTGGATCATGGTTCTCAGTAACCTGTCCCAAGTGCTGTGGTTCACGTGCTTGACACTCAAGGGCTCTTCCTGGATCTGTAGGCATTGTCACGCTAGCCAGCTCTCATCACCAGCATCCCGGCACAGTGATGAGAATCTGGCTGGAAAGAGAAGCGTGGTGGAAGCCACTGGCCTCACCGTCTAGCTGGGTGTGGCCCTGGGCAGATGACGGAGGCTCTTCCAACCTCACTTTTTTCACCTGTAAAGTGGCATTTCTACAAGTACCTACCCTACCTCAAAGGAATTCTGAAAGAATTAAGTGAATTTGTTTAAAGCACTTACTATATATGCCTGACATAGAAATTGTTTAATAAATGTTAGCAACTTTTAACACCTCCTCATAAGCAGCTTAGAATTGCTCATATGTTTTGGTACCTATTTATTGTAAGTCAAACAAATCCAACTTCTTTTGAAAGCTGGTGGTCTAGGAGTGTAATTTTAACTATGTTTGTAAATACAAGTAGTAGATGCCAGTCAAATTTAAATACACAGTCTAACTGTAGTGAGTTATTGACTTGGGCAAAGAGAAAGCAGTTGTATTTTTCTTGTGGTTTTTCAAGAAAACATCTTTTATACAGATTTAAAAATAAGAACCAATGGCTATTATCTAAGTTGATCACGATTGATTTGTTAATATAGAAAACAACATTAAACAAATCTAAGAGTACCTTTCCTAAAATAAAATATTTTAAACTTAATAAATGTGTTATGCATTATGAAAGATAGTTGAAACTCAGAAACAAATGGCTTGATGTTCCCCAGAGACAGATCGCTGTCATACTGTGTTCACATGGCTGATATTTTAGAACAGGGGTACTCAAACTTTTTAAACGGGGCCAGTTCTGTCCCTCAGACCGTTGGAGAGTGTGCACTGTGGGCCCGGGACGAGTTAGCTGCTAAGCAGGACAGACAGTGGCGGCAAAAACACCCAGCGGGCCGGATAAATGTCCTCGGCGGCGGCATGTGGTCCGCGGGCCATAGTTTGAGGACGCCTGTTTTAGAAGAAACAAAACTTTCAGGAGGGCTGAGAGCCACTGTTCCCTGTTACATATAATCAGAATAAGAAGAAGGCAGATAGGTTCTGATTCTATGTAACAGGAAACATGTTTCATTTTTCAATGTTATACACTGTTGTCTTATTTTAGAGTTATTCCAAATGAAGTCACTTTCCCGGACTCCCTTCAGAGTGTACAGTTACAGTCAGTGCAATGCTTTGCAATGACAATCAGTGTGAAATAGTATGACTGTTGACGATTATCTCCTACCTGATAATGCCAGCCCTGGAAAATGACCCAATATTAGGGTATTATTAATAGTTTGTCATTGGATGCATCAATAAAACACACAAAGTGCTTGCAAAATAGCCATGCCTCTCAAAAGAGGACGTGCTCACAGTCAGAAAGGTTAGAAAACGGTGACTTAAACAGGCTTTTTAACTGAAGGACTTGGAGCTTTTGATAATGCAAAATACATTTTGATTCTCCAAGAAGTGAAGACTCCATTTTCCAAACTTATTGGACCTCATGGGACTTCTGTTCTCAGTAATACATTTTAAGGTGGTGTTTTGGGAGAGTCTAACAGTCCTCTCAAGTGGTTACACCCAGCTGTGCTGAACAGTGCTGACTTAGCCACCGTCTGAAGTGACATTTCACCAGGTCTCATGAACTACTCCCCCCAACAATCTGTCACTCTGTCCCCTTATTTTCATCTAGAGATACAAAACAGCTCTCTCTGGTGTGATTTTGCCACCTATTAACCCCACCTTCCCCTATGTATATTATTTCGCTCTTGCTCAGGCTGGTCTGGAACTCCTGACCTTGAGCGATCCTCCTGCCTCAGCCTCCCAGAGTGCTAGGATTACAGGCGGGAGCCACCACACCCAGCCATGATTAAATTTTTTAAAACCCTTTTTAAATGTAAATACATTTTTAAAGTAAAATAAAAAAGATTTCAAACGGTAAATAACTTTTCTAGCTAGTCAGTTCTCCGTGAATTCCTAATTTTACATCAACAATCATTTTATAAATCTCCCTCTTCACCACCTATCCCAATCTAGGCTTTAAATATTTTAATGTAGACAGATATCAAATAGTTGAAGGCCAGGTTTTAATGATAAGCATTGAGAAAACTTTCCTTACCCACAGTTAACATGGATGAGACTATAATACAGAGACTGTACACAGAGACTACCTCAATGTTTGTGAAAGAAGGAAAATGAATAATCGATTCCGAAAATCATTTTGTTAAAAATATTTATTTAAAAAAATACAATTGTCCATATCTAGTTGCACATATATCTATTAACATATCTGTATAATTTTAGACTTGTAGTAAATTTTGCTACAGTGCTTTCTTAAAGCCAGCTTGCATTATACAAAGCAAATTCCTCTGTCAGTTCTTACATAAAATAATTTTTTAAAAAGGTATCATCTTTCTTAAAAGATGTATATCACCATTATAGAATTTAAGAAAATGTTTGCATAAAACCTGGAAAGTGATAGAAAAGACGATCACCTGATTGGTTATTCAGAGCAACCCCCTGCCGTATCTGGAGATGCGCTGAGTATCAGCCACACTTTTTCTTTTAAAAGCAGCATATTAGAAAGCCCTCAAAGTGCTAGCGCACCCTTCTCCTCATCTACCCAAACTCTCTGAAGTCTCTTTGTTGCATACAGATAGAATTCATGACTCAAGCTACAATCACCCTAATCAACCTAAAAACAACACCTCGTCGTTTCCGACAGGTAAGTCAGACTGCTTAGCTAGATGATATGGCAGTTTCCCTCTAGCTGTATAAACAATTAATGTGCTTTTTTATAAATGTTTAATTGCTCTTTTAGGAAAAAGAAAAGAAAAAAGATGATTTTAATACTATGAAGGTCTCCCTAGTGTAAATTACACTGAAATTAAGACAAGTTATTAATAACAATTTAAAAGTTATTCATTCTTTTGGGTAAGTGTGCACTTGCATTATATATAAGTACCTATTTATACAAAGTGGTGGCTACTAGATACTATGTGATATATAGACTTCAATAAAATAAGGGAGAAAATAAACAATGAAGTAACTGTCTTCTCAGTTGAGCTGATAGGTTTGAGGAAAGCACCCTGACAAGTTCTTGTTACCACATTTCACAAAGTAAGACACACACATGAGACAACGCATCTGTCCTGTGTTAACACTGATGGAGACGCACTGAAATAATCCCACGGCAGACATGCTTTTCTTCTGAATTAAAGACTGGCTGAACGAAACTCAGAGTTTATTACTTACCATCTTCTAATTTTTAAGTGATGTCCATACTTAGTAGTCCATAAACTGCTAGTGCCACTGTGGTTAAACCACGTAGCATATGGACTTTAAAATAATCTTACAGTTATTTCCCATTAATTGCACTCATTCCTAATTGTCTCTAAGGAGGATTTTTTTTTTTTAGAAGATTTAGTAGGGCTCATGGAAAATTATTAGTTTGTTTTTCAAAATGTAAAGTTATACATGATTTTTTTTTTTTTAGCCAATTTGGTTATCTGGTGAATAAAGGGCCTAATTCTAAGCAAATACTTTTAATCAAAAATCTTATTTGCCTCAAGCCAAAGCTAACCAGTGGCAAAATGACTGGACAGGGTTTAATATTTAATCTTCCCTATCCACAAAGAAAAATGAAACTGCCAGAAGGCAAAAGTGAAAAACAGGTATGACTGTGATTAGAAAAGATCCAGGGCTAAACCAAATACATAGGCCTCAAGTAGTGAGAACTCACGGTATTCATTTCTATCTTTACATATAGGCATCTTAGTTAACTTCACTAATACTGAACAGGGAGTTTATGAAAATGCTACTCTGCTGCACAAACGATAAATGTAAGCAATGCATGTACATAGAACGGCCATTGGTAACACTGCCCCCCACAAAACAAAACTGAAATGTCTTAGAAAGGACTGCTGTCCCTCACATAATAGACAATAAGCAACAATGATTAAACAAAAAAACACCTTAAAATTGAATACTTCACAAAAAATGTAATCTATCAACTGTAAATCATTTTTAAAAATCATAAATTTCTACAAAGCACAATATTAAAAGCTTGTAAATTATTTTAAAACATCCTAGCCCAAAGAGCATACTTTACAGAGCCTAGAAGAATGGCTCGTTAGGTAATCCATTTATCCCTTCTCCAAATACCCTTAAGGTTCCAGAAAACATAAATGAGAAAGAAACCTGACTTCCCTGACCCTCAATAGCCTTAAGTTGAAACTAAAACAAACAAAATAATCACTAAGTGCTTCCAGTTATTAAAACAAAACAGTGCTAATACGGGTGCCCAAGAAAGTGGCAAGTGATTTAACACCAGTATATGGCATTCCCACCCGAAAGCTAGGCATACTTGAAGGATTCCACTGGCTAGAATTCTGGTCCAGCCCCAGGGAACCCCCACCTCCACCTCTACCCCATCCAGAAGATCCCAGGCCTGTCTGAGCATGGCTCATAATTCTTGGAAGGGACAAGAACCAGAATGGGCCTTTGTGAGATGGGAAACAGGCAAAGTTGAGAAGACCATTCAGCCCAAGATACTCTACTTTGATACTTCTGCTAATGCTAATTATGTACAGTTTAAAAGGATAAGTTAGGTCGCAATGCCAGAATTCCTCCACTATTATATCAATTCATGGACAAATCTCTATACTTCAGAAATACCGCTGCCAGTATAAACTTCCTCTCTGAGAACAATACAACCTAACAAAGATTTTATACAAAAGCTAATGTAGAAATTTTAAGAAAGGACATCCTTATTTGCTCAATAATACATGAACATTAAGAGAAGAGTTTAAAATGACTTTGTTTAGAGTATGTCACATGTAAGTACTATATTTCTAAAATGTTGGCAAGCAATTAGTTTTTAAGGCCTACTGAAATGTGCAAAGCATTAATCTTTAAAAAGTGGCAACTGCAAAGTGCAGCAAAAAACTTGTTTTTCTTTTTTAGTTTTAGTATAAAATAGACTAGGAGCCATCCTAGTCTAGAGGATGAATAATATATGTTCCCTCTCAAAAACAGATTTACACACACATATTCATTCAGTCAATACATCAATATATACTCACACACATATATATACTCGGCCAATAAATCAGAACGTCTTGGAAAGAAATATTGTAGCCCTCCCCAATTAAATATTTCAAAGTAAAGTTTTAAACCTCATAAAACCTTCTGATGTGTATTATCCCTAAAAGATTAGCATTCAAGATATTTACTATGTTTGTGTCCCTCGTAAGTTTTCTTGTTAAAGGTTTCATTGAAAATTATGTTAACAACAGCATGATATTCCTGGTTTCTGTTTAAAGCCAATATTTCCCCTCTCGCACAAACCACTGTAGACTTATTTTCACCTTTCACAATGACTAAATGTGAATGGTAGCACCCTAGAAATTGCTATTTTCTGGCAAGCTATCAATCTGTCATAATTTTTTTTCTAGAAAAGTAGCTTAAAGAAACTGACAGCTTCAAATGGAACAGTTATACTACCATCAATTCACCTTGCAGATTTGCTCAGTTTACAGGTCAAAATATGACTTTTATAGTAACAAGTTCCACCAAGTACAAGAAGTGAAATCAAACCACCTTCTTTTCTTGCTTAACACACTACCACCCACAAGAATTCTAGATTCTAAGATTAAAACTTCAACTTCAGTAAGCAGAGTTCTGATAATATAACAGGAATAACAGGACACCTTGTTTCACATAAGGCCAGCAGCATTAAAAAAAACAGTAACAAAACATTTATTTGTTGATCCCAAACCAAGGAGATAATTAATAAAATACTTTCCCTAAAACCCAGTCTCTGGTCAGAGTATCTGCTGAAGAAAGAAGATGTGGCTGACCTCCCCACTTCACTTACACCACTATGGACTAAACAACTGCTCAATCCTCTTTCAGAAGTAATATATTCTATCATTCCCTCAGATAACATACTACCTCATGAGCAGTCTTTTTAACTTTCCAAATGAAGTGATAAATAGGACAGACCTATCAAGAAGAGTATTCCTTAGATGCTAAAATGTCACAAACTTTAAAAATCAAAACCTTATTAATGCAGCAAGAAAATGGAAGTTGGTATATATTTTTAACATAAAACAACGTGAAAAAATTCTGAATTTGTTAGTAAAATATTAACATAAGGGACTAGTAAAATAAAAATAAATCAGAGTCATACCTAACATGTAGATAAAATAGACAACAAGCTGTCAAAAATAATATGCACAAAGCTCTGGAAAACATTTGGTAATGGGTTATTTGGCAATTGATGAAAAAGAATTAATGTGAAATTTCAAAAGTTCATGACAAGCTCTCTTGAAAAATTCCAAGTCTCTTCTAGGGTTTCTCCATGTATCATAAGAAAAGCATACTTTTTTTTTCCAAGATTATAATGAGAAGTGATATCTTGACTCAGTGGTCTGTAAGAAGAGTGTGTGCTTCTGGAGGCTGTAGGAAGAAAATGTTAGAACTGCTACTCAATATTTACTTTTCATGCCATCTTTAATTTTTTATAATGTATGAATTTTTAATAGGGAAAGTTTTTGTGTTCAATAACTTTTACTGATCAAGGTGTGTGTTCAAAAAGGCTGGACATTGATTCTCTGAAATACCACTGAGTGCCTCTAACCGTGCTTAAATTCACTAGAAATATAAAAGCTATCTTTTATAAATTTAGACTCATCATACAAATTCTGAGATCAGGATGAAACAATGTGGTTAGACTAGATATCATATAATGCCCTGTGTGAATGGAACAGAAGTGATATCATCAACAGCCTGGAAAAGAGACTGGAGTTACAGCTCCAGAATTCCAAGCCTTTGATTTATTTAACAGTCAGACTTGCCTTCTTTGATCTCTAATACAGTATCTAAATCTTCAAGAAAATTTCCAGTTCAAAAAAAAATTCCAGGCTGAGTGCAGTGGCTCACGTCTGTAATCCTAGCACTTTGGGAGGCCGAGGCAAGAGGATCACTCGAGCCCAGGAGTTGGAGGTTGCAGTGAGCTATGATGATACCGCTACATTCTATCCGGGGTGACAGAGAGAGACCCTGTCTCAAAAAAAATAAATAAACACATAATCCAGTACCCTAAACAGGCTCATGGGCTTACTTTCCCCATCAAAATTTGAAGGAAAAAAAAAATCATACCTATATTTTAACTGTCAAAATGTGAGGAAAAATTAAGCTTAAATTTTAACTCTAAGAAGCTTAAGGTTGACCTTTTGAGGGCCTCTAGATTCCTTTTTTTCCTAACAGAGTATTCTCAGAATCTAGAGTCTTTAATTGTGTACAAATTTTTTTTTTAAAAAAATCAATGGAAGTTTCCGTCTTTGTTCAAACACACAAAATATGACACAGGAATATAACATCACAAAAGCACTGTGACAAACCATTAAAAAAAAAAAAAGGATTACTAAGCCTGTAGTCCCAGGTACTTAGGAGGCTGAGGCGAGAGCATCACTTGAGTCCAGGAGTTCGAGACCAGCCTGGACAACACAGTGAGACCAAAGGATTACTGAAGTCAGATATGATGGTTTTAATTTTGTATTTTTAAAAATCAGCATATGAACGAACCAGAAAAAGTTATTTCAGAAATTGCGTTAAAATCCACCTTTGGGTGGAGCAAGGCAGTGGTTTGCTGACACTGGCTCTGAGCCAATGTATACATCCCTTCTCCAATCCAAGGTGGTGGCTTGAAATCAGCCACAGGGAGAGTAACTTACAGCAAAGAACTCAGCAAATGCTACAAACTCAGGCTTCCCCCTCCACATATGCCACGTCAGAAATCCTGGCTATCATTTTCCAGCACACAACTGAGTGGATAGGGCCCAGAGCAGAAGAAAAGCTAACAAAAGAGATCACAGATATCTCAAAACCCCATTCAACCTGCTCCTCCTTCTTCTTTCACATCAGCTACTGACTAGTGATAGATACCAGCTACAGCTACCAATTATAAGTCTCTACAGTGAAAACTGATCTTAAGTGGTATGTTACCTTTGGACGCTAACAAGACTTCTGTGGATATTCAAAAGAATATGAAGCTGAGACTTTTCCAAGAAGGAGGTAGTCTACAAATAGAACTGTCTGCCTCATACACTTGCACTAAGGTTGTAAACTTTGGCTTAAAAAAATGGACACGGACACACACACTTCCCCAAATTAGTTGATCTCAAAAGAGAAAGCACATCATCATCATCATCATCATCATCCTCTGAAGGCCTCACACCTCTCAGAGGCTTTAGCTATAGGTTTATAGAAAGAGGACTTGCTAAAACGGTTTCCTAGGAAGCTGTTTTGACTGAGTTTTAATGGTGCCCTTGGTGCCAAAGCACCTCTGTGCTGAGATAGTTCATTATTAAAGATCTCATCTGTGAAAACAAACCAATGGCTTTTCTCCTTTAAGTTGAAAAGATAAAATACCTTTTGTGCTTTCAAACTTTAAAACATCTATTTAAATCAACCATCAATATTTACTTATTTAATGTACAAAATGTTAAGCTAATAAAACTATTCCAAAGTGCTGCTAAGAGGTCTAATTTCAAACAGACATGCAAACTAAATAATTCAATATGGGAAAAAAGTCCAATCCGTCTGTTCCCCATCACTATTAAACCCTACCTTTCAACACTACTATTGCACATCTCAGGAAAAGGACTTTCAGCTGATAACCACAAATGAACCAGTAACAGGTCTCCAACACTACACATATAAAGGCAGCTCACTGAATTATGTTCCTTCTACTGCTAATGGACTAGCTAGCATAGATGTCTTATACAAGAGCTCTTCTACACTGTATATAAACAAATTTAAAGTAAATATTATGCATCTGGAAAATGCTAGTTCAGATCAGTCATTTTGAGCCCTCAAGTCCTTATTCCCTCATTCCATTTAATTCATGTGATTCAATTACGGGATTAAAAGGCTAGTTTGGAGTGGGGCAGGGTGGTGGTGGTGGTAGATGGTGGCAGTATATTATTTAATCCTAGAATTTAAAGCCACGTTTTTCAAAAGATTCCACTGTGATATTCATGGTATTGATTCAGTTTGGTGACTCAACAAATCTGTCTGTACCTGGCATTGATTATCATATGGTAATATTTTATAAATTTGGTAGAAAGGAAGGCCTACATTTTTCACTAGTAATATAAATAATCCAATACCTATGTATGAGCATTCCCAAATGATCTTTGTTCTTCCCTAACTTAAAAAAAAAATTGAAAGAAATAAGCACATCTTTACCTCACTACTGATCGAGAGGCTTCACTTTGCATTTCACCTTCCTAATTACATCTCTAAAACCGTTACAACCTCTAACAACCTTAAATTTACAAGGAAAGATAAATATACAGCAGAAAATGAGATAAAGAGGAAAAGAGAAAAAGGTCCTTCACTTTGCCATCTTCTAACTGGGAAAAGACCCATGTATTGTTTTCAGTTATTCAATTTAATCTTTTACTCATGGATGCCTCAAAATTTCAAGATCCAAGTTCATTCTGCTAAAAGTCATCATTTACCATGCTGTAACCTATACCACTCAGAGAGCAGACAACATATCTGTGCTAGACATGGGGTCCCATATGCTCACTAGATGTTCCAAAAACTGTCTTAAACCCCAAGTTTAAAAATCTTCCTATGTTGAAATAGACTAGCTCCGTGCCCTGTTGACAGGTTCAGACAAGATCACACAGATAACTAAGAGACCCACCCTGAATAAATGTAAACAAGATGGCTTTTTGTGGAGTTGCTTACATGTTACAGTTCACAGCGAAACAGAATCTCCCCAATATTACTGCTCCAATTTTACTTTGTAAGAATAGGAATAATTCTTCTTCTACTGCTTATGAGCAGCTCACTTCTAGTAGTTCAACAGAGCACGCTTAGTCCTAAAGATGCCAATTTGTTTAACTTACATTTCTTTAAATAACAGACTCTCAGCATAATTTTTTTCCTTGCCAAAAGTTCCCAAAGGAGTAACTTTGTTCTTAATTGCTCTTGTAAAGTATAGCTGCTAAACGCCACCAAAAATTTCTTAAGCACAAAGCTCAAAATATTAAGCTGGGGGGAAAAAAAAGAAAAGAAAAGAAAGAAAAAGAGAGGGAGGTGGAGTTTGCACTCCAATTAAGGCATTTTTATACACAGTCCAACTTGAGTCCTATTCAAAGGGAATCCTAAAAAGGAGTTTCAATGGGGAATGGCAAAAACCACAATAGTCTATTATCAGCATTGTAGAACTTTCAATTGCTCACTTCAAATGCAATCATGTTGAATGTCTCTCTGTTCCTTTGTTCCTCAGTTTTCTCATCCCACAAGTGCATAGGTTATGTCTTCTGTAGGTCTGGGGAAAATGGTCCAGGGGTAGAAGGTCCATCCAGGCCAGACAGAGTGAATGGCCCATGACTGTTCAGTACAGAAGGAAACTGAGAAAGAAAATAAAACACATTATCATCCTATTACCCAACCCTAACTTTCACTTTCTGTCCCTACTATACTCCCTGAGGCAAAACACAACAGCCTTCTGCAGTGGCTCACAGGACAAAGGCAGTAACTGTTTATCATGAAAGAATATGATGTCATAACAAAAACCTTTTTTAAAACAAGTTTGGTGGGGCGTGGTAGCTCATGCCTGTCCATAATCCCAGCACTTTGGGAGGCCAAGGTAAAAGGATTGCTTGAGGCCAGGAGTTCAAGACCAGCCTGGGCAACACAGTGAGACCAGTCTCTACCAAAAATAAAAATATGAGCCAGGTGTGGTGGCGGGTGCCTATAGTCCCAGCTACTTAGGAGGCTGAGACAGGAGGATCACCTGAACCCAAGAGTTTGAGGTTGCTGTGAACTATGATCATGTCACCACACTCCAGCCTGGGTGACATAGTGAGAGCCCATCTCCAAACAAACAAATAAATAAATAAGAATTTTAAAAAGTCTGTCCTAACATATTAAATATTAACACTCTCCAACCTACCTCGATGGAATGGAAACAAAGAACAAACCTATACCTTCCCTCATATCCTACGTACATAGGTTTCCAGTTAACCTCGAATGAAGGTTTTAGATAATTCAGTCAATGATAATATGCACTGTAGACTGTAATTCAATTATAAAGTAAATCATGAACCCGTAAAAAGACATCCAGAAAGGTACAAATAGCTATAGGGTGCTCATCCTAGAAAAGGGTTCCCCACCAAGAAGTCTGAAGCCAACTCTATAGGAAGATTCCAGGCTGAAGCTACAGGAGCACTATGACTTTGCTTAAGGTCTCAGATCACTCTGTAACTCAACTACCTGCTGATGAGAGGCAAAGAAACATAAAAAAGAAATACAGAAAATTCTCAACACTCTCTTTAATAATTTAGGGATTTCTGCAAAAAAAATAAAAGCTGAAGGGGAAAGATTTTTAATTTTCTTCTTTTTCCTTACCGTTTCATTTCTAAAAGGACAAATGAAAAGTTGAATTACAAATGTAAAATCTTTCAGGAATAATCACCCCTGAATAAGTAAATGAACTGACCACAAAAAAGTTATAAAGTCTAGATGTTTTGGGCAAAATAATGGTTAAACCCATCAGGAAAGACAAGACCTTACCTAACATCTTGGTAAAGAGATAATATTCATTGTTAAAAATATATATTTAAAATGTTTATAAACATCAATTCTGAGTGAAGGGAAATGGGAATATTTGATACACCATTCTCAAGACCTTTCTCTATTTTTTTTTAAATCCTTAATTAAAAGAGGGAATCTATGTGCAGAGATCCCCCTTATGTGTGTGTGTATATGTGTGTACGCACACGTATTTGTATTTGTGTGTGTGTATATACATATATACACATTTTTAATAGAGAATTTCTAGCATTTAAAATGACAAAAACTTTGGGTGGGCTCTAAATCTACTATAGTGTTGAATAATTCTTGCTCTAACTCAAATGTACATAATAGTGAACAATGAAAAGGAAACTTGGCAGTGAATATTTATCCAAGCTGTTTGCTAGCTAGAAAATTAACATTTGGAAATTCACCAATAAACCTTAAGAGTATTTATTAAAGTTTCATAATGAATAAACTGAGCAGTGGGACACTGCCTTTTTGCCTATTTCTTCATTTAACACGCTCCAAATACAAGAGACAGACTTTTATGAAATTTACCTGGAAGAGTGTGTTAGCACCTTGCAGTCTGGCTGGACTCAGGGGAGCAACAGGGCTGAGAGTACTCCAAAAGTGGATACTGGAGAGCAAGGGGCTTGGAGTCAGTATGATGGGTGTCTGCAACACACAAGACAAAAATATTCACTAAATGACTTACTAGGATTACGCTTTATCCTTGCAATCACATACAAATAACCCCAAACCCAGATATTGCCCTATTCTCCACTAACAAATATCTCCAAGTCTGAAATTTTATCATGATGAAACACTTAGAAATTATTTTTACAACCTAAGAAAGATAAAGGTCAAAATAACTATTTTTTTAACTATTTTTTTAACTTTTATAGAGTCTTTCCAAATAAAAAAACCAACCAGAATTCAGGTACAAAGGAATAATGGGTAATCAAGTCAGCAACATGTTCGTTCCTTAATAATGAAAGGGTCTGGGAACAGTCTATTAAAATGTTCTATGAGATGAGCAAGTTAATAAATACCCAATGTACAAACTTATTACTCAACATCACACCAGTCATTTTTCTCAAGGTTCTCAAGCCCTATTGTTTTCTAACTTGATATTATCCTGTTTTTCTATAAGATACCAACCAGTTTTATATGACCAAGAGAGAGAAGGAAAAGGAAGTGGAAAAACCAAAATATTTATTTACTTGTAAAACAATGAATTTTTTAAGACAAGACCCCAAACCTTTTATTTTGGCAATCATAACTGAGATGAGGAATCAGGTTACTTTCTCAGGGTCACATATAACCTTTCTAAGACAAACCTAAGTAACAGAAAGCAAACTTAGGAATATAAATTCTGGATTTGTTTAAAAAGGTGAATAAACGCAAACAATGGTGGCACCGAAAAGAAAGAGTAAGCTACCTGTGAGAAATACGCTGGTGTGAGAGAAGCTGTGGGGAGGGACGGGCTCAGTATTCCCAGGGGGCTTGGATCGCTGCCTGTGATTACAAGGGTGGGTGCCAGTTCTAACCCCTTGGGTTTCTTGGATCTTGATGAATTACTTGTTTTGTCCTTTTCTGGCAAAGCTGAATCTTGGTCTTTAGGCTCCAGTGGCAAGTTCTCTGGGAGTTCCATTGGCTGAGAAGCCACTGAGTCGATGTCTGTGTCGAGGTCTGGGTTAGAACTCAGTGGCGGCGAAGGTGTCTGAGGAGGCTCCTGCAGAGCAGCAGGTATGGACGAAACGGGAGGTGTGGCAGAAAAGGCGGCAGTTATGTGGGATGCAGAGGCTGGGGCCTCCAAGGAAGGTGGCTTTGGGGACACCAATGTCTCCAACGCTTGGATAGTTTCTTCTGAAGATGGAGAAATACTTGGGCCAGTTGAAATGGCGGCAGCAAGAGGTTCAACTGGTGGCTTTCTGCAAGGTGTTGTTACAAATTTGATGACAGATGATGTCGGTTCCTGAGGAGATTTTTTCTCTGCCAGTTTCTCAGCTGGATTCTCAATCTTTATTGGTTTGGAAAGCTTCGCCTTGGAGGAGTTCAAAGAGTTGAGAGTAAACGAAGAATACAAGCCAGAGTGTATATAGTCATTGCGGCTGGAGGTCTTGGCACCAGGCTGAGGTGGTTTCTCTTTCCCTCCATTCTCCACATCTTTGGAACTGCTGCTGACTTCACTGGAGTTTAAAGTTTCACAGTCCCCCTCAATCCTGCCCACTGTCATTGGATCCATGTTCAAAATCTCTGGGTAAGAAACAAACTTGTACACAAACTTCTGACCATTCACTTTTTTGATGATATTCTGTAGGTAAATAAAATAAGCATTCTTATACTTTCTTATAAACTTGCAACCCATAGTTCATAAAAAAGCTGACATAACAAGGTTCTCTATTTAAGAAGTAGGCAAAGCTTATTTAAAATCTTCGAAATTCTCTAAATCCGCAGTCCCTAACCTTTTTGGCAGCAGGGATCGTTTTCATGGAAGACAATTTTTCCACAGACCTAGGAGATGGGAGATGGTTTTGGGATGATTCAAGCACATTGTATTTATTATGCACTTTATTTCTATTATTACACTGTAATATATAATGAAATAATTATATAACTCACCATAGGTTGGGGATCCCTGCTCTAAATCCATCTAGCCATACCAAACACGGTCCCTACTATTAAGGGGAGGTTAAGGCAAGAACACTTAAATGTCTTATTAACAACTGAACTAATATGTTACATAAAAGCTGAAAGATTTTTTTTTTATTTTTATTTCAGCATATTATGGGGATACAAATGTTTAGGTTACGTGTGTTGCCTTTCCCCCCCTTCCCTCCCGGAGTCAGAGCTTCCAGTATGTCCATCCCCCAGACGGTGCGCATCGCACTCATTATGTGTGTATGTACCCATCCCCTCCTCCCCCTCCCATCTGCCCGATGCCCAATAAATGTTATTCCTATATGTCCACTTAGGTGTTGATCAGTTAATACCAACTTGCTGGTGAGTACATGTGGTTAAAAGCTGAAAGATTTTAATTGCTTAATACTCTCAACCCAGTATCTGTGTAAGTCAGACTTAATGAACTGCAATCTCAATTCCAAAGGTATAAGCCATACACATCCTGAGTAAGCAAAAAGGAATTTAGAATATTACATCTGCTAAGGTTCCTACTTCCTTCAGAAAGAAAGCTGCTTCTTATCTCTTATCTCATATCTCTACAGGAAAGCTTGTAAGATCAACCACTTAAAGGTGAAAGGAATTAGGAACTCTCATTCTAATTCTATCCTTTGGAGCCATTTATTTTAGTTCAGTGCTCTAAGAATGTATTCAAAATAATAAGATATTAAACAAAAAAATATAATTTTAACTAAGAAATCAACTTTATGTATTAATAGCTATTCTTTAAGGTGTTAATTTTTGTTCCCTGGGTTAAACAAAAGTAAGCTACAAAAACAAGTGTGTGTGTGTGTGTATATGAGAGAGAGAGAGTGTGAAGGAGACAAGCCAGGTGTGGTGGTGCATGCCTGTAGTCCCAGCTACTTGGGATGCTGAAGCAGGAGGAGTTTGAGTCCAGCCTGGGCAATATAGCAAGATCCTGTCTCTTATAAACAAAAAAAGAATTTCAAATTTCCTTTTTCATATTCCAATCCTGTACTTACTCTTTTAAAGACAAATGCAATCAGGAATAAAATACATGTAGTGGGAGTAGGCTAACGAATAAGAGTTTGCAGAAATACAGCTGGAACATTTACACCTTGTATTCTAATTCCAAACTGCTGATGCTATAAAATAAATTGGATTAAAATAAACCAGGACATTAGCACTTATAACCTCAACAGAAAAGAAGGAATAATTCTTGTCTTGAGGTTCTCTCATAGTATCAAGACCAGGAAGTGTATTACCTTCACATAATAGTATCTGAGGGCTCGGCTGAGTTTATCATAATTCATGTTCGGCTTGTTCTTGCGAATCCCCCAGAGACGAGCCACCTCTTCTGCCTGCAAAAGCTTGAACTCCCCATCATTAGAGGTCCAGCAGATCATGTGCTTGTTCTGAGGCTCCTGCAGGAGCTGAAGGAGGAATTGCCACAGGGTGATAGCACTGTCCATAGCAATGAGCTGAAAGAATATAGATAAGATATGTGATAATAGTAACAGCCAACATTTATTTAACACTGTATGTCAGGCACTATTTTAAGTGCTCTATGTGTATTGATTCATTTCATCCCCACAACACTCCTATAAGATAGATACTATTGCATCCTCATTTTACATAAGAAAAATGTGATTCATAACAGGGTTAAGTAACTTGTCCAAAGCCACACAAGTAAATGATAGAGCTGAGATTTAAGCCCAGGCATTCTGGATCCAGAGTCCAAACTCTTAAGCATACCATGCTGCTTAAGCCTTAAGCAACAAGTAACTTGCAAGGACGATAAAGCTAGTTCCATAAATTACAGGAGCAGGTTGATGACTGTCAATCACTAGAGTATCATTGTTATTAAATTTTATCTTAAACTCTCATTGTCATTTTCTTTCAGAAGAATGCCATTTCAGAATCTATCTAAATCAACCCAGTTTCTTTATTTGCCAGGGTGCATATGTATCAGTGTGTGTGTGTGTGTTAGGGTGGCCCAGAGGCTGAGGTGTAGGGAATAATACACTTTTGCGCCAACTGCTATTTCTCCCTCAAACAGTTTCCATTATCATAAATGCACTTGATGTACAAATTGGCAACACTGAGGATTCAGCAAAATGCTCCCTCATTTAACTTACAAGTTCTATCACTGTTCTGTCTATAGGGATTCCAGCTACACAGATTCTCCTTTTATCTGATTAGCAACCTTCATTTGATTACCAAGACATGGATTAAAGGAAAATTCTTCAATAACTGAAGTTTTAGGATCTTCCTGTTTAAGCCAGAGTTTCTCCATTTTGGCACTATTGGTATTTGGGGCCAGATAACTCTTTGTTGTGGGAAGCTGTCCTGTGTAGTACAGTTTACTTAACAGCATCCCTGCCCCACTGAAACAATCATTCCTCCAGGGGTCAAAGTCATCCTGGTTGATAATCATTGGTTTAGGCCAGGGGTCCTCAAACTTTTTAAACAAGGGGCCAGTTTACTGTCCCTCAGACCACTGGAGAGTGCGCACTGTGGGCCCGGGACGAGTTGGCTGCAAAGCAGGACAGGCAGCAGCGGCAAAAACACCCAGCGGGCCGGATAAATGTCCTAGGCGCGCGGCATGTGGCCCACGGGCCATAGTTTGAGGACGCCTGGTTTAGGCAATCGGCAGCAAGGAAATGCCCTCACAAAGGTATTTTCTTCCTAGAATTTAGAAATACCTCGTCTAATAGGAAGAATTCTTAAGGGTAGAAACTCTGGCCAAATACATATAAGCTTATCCTAAGAAGTCTATGACTCAACATCTTCTCACACAAAAACAAAAACCCTTCCTTTCTCTTGGAATGAGATCTCAATGGGTCAAAACAGATTTTGAAGACAAATCAAATCAATTCTGTTAAAACTACAAAAACAGGTAAACCGTACTACATCAAAATTTAAAATTGTTGTGCTACAAACAATGTCATTAAGTGAGATAACAATCCCCAAAATGGGAGAATATTTTCAAACTGTGTATCACAAAAGTAACTTGTATCCAAGGTATTAATATATAAAGAACTCTTACAACTAAAGGAAAAAAAAATAGGCAAAGGATTTGAAAAGACATTTCTTCAGAGAAGATATACAAATAGCCAATAAACACATAAAAAGATGCTCAACATCATTAGTTATTAGAGAAATGAAAATCAAAACCACATAAGAAAACACTTCATACCTACTAAGATGGCTGTAAAAAGACAGACAATAACAAATGTTGGCAAGGATGTGGAGAAACTGAAACCCTCATACATTGCTGGTGGGAATGCAAAATGATATAGCCACTTTGGACAAGTTTACCATAGACCCAGCAATTCCACCCCTAGGTATATACCCAAGAGCAATAAAAATATATGTCCATATAAAACTTATACTGGAATGTTCATAGCAGTATTATTCATAATATCTAAAAAGTAGAAACAACCTAAATGTCCATCAACTGATGAATGGATAAATAAAATGTAGTACATTCATACAAGGGAATATCATTCAGCCATAAAAAGGAATGAAATGCAAACACAACATGGACAAACCTTGAAAACATTATGCAAGCGAAACAAGCCAGCCACAAAAGACCACATATTATATGATTCCACTTATATGAAATTTAGGCAAATCTACAGATACATAAAATACATCCATGTTTACTTAGGGCTGGGGGCTAAAGTGGGTGGGGGAGAAAAATGGCGAGTGACAGCTAATAGGTCCAGGTTTTTTTTAGGGAGATGATAAAAATATTCTAAACTTAGACTGTGGTGATGATTACACAAGTCTATGAACATACTAAAAACCACTGAATTGTACACTCTAGGTGAATTTTAGGTACGTGAATTATATCTCAATAAAGATGTTTAAAACAAGCAAACCTAACGCAACAAACATTACAAAAGTTAGGCCTGAGAAGACTAATTGTAACAACACATAACTCACAGAGGATGGGATCCTTAAGGGTCGATTACATGTACTTCCAAAAAGGGAAAAAGGGTGGAGATAAGGAATGAGAGTCGAAAATATCTAGGTTTCTCTAACTTTTCTAAGACATTCAAATGTCCTCCAATAATCCTCATAGTTATCACTTTGAAGCTGGTTGTACAGAGATAGTCATCCAAAAGTAGAGATGGTAAAATAATACAGAACGGAAAGTGGGTGATGCTTCTCACAGGCACAGAGTTAATGGAAAAGCTGAGCCCAGGAAAGCAAGTCTCTTTCATGACAGGCATGTACTCTGTTCATTGGGGAAACCACTTCCCTGGATGGATAAATGCATTCACATAGCCAGTTGATTGTAAAGTGTTACATTTTAGATACGATAATAATCCACGAATATGAAGTGCTACCTTAATGCTAAATAACCATGTCCACTAGAAATCAGTTTCCCATAGCCTCACTTAAGCTGAGTTAAAATGGGGGGTTTACATTATATCCATTAAGTACAGTGGAGGGGGCAAGGGGTCCCCTGTCATTTCTCTGACATGACCAGACAGATCTTTCTTCTAATGAAGCCTATTCATGGCAAATTACTTTTTCACTACATAGTTTTCCCATTCAAACAATTAATTGCTACTCTAAGCCTGTTAAAACTACTCCCTAGTAAATATTAGTTTAACCAAAGAACTGAATTTCCACATTTCCAGACATCACCTTCATATCAAGAATACTTATAGGGGTAGGGGTGTGAATATGCATGTGAAGAGATGATGATACAAGAAAAGAAAGGAAAGACAGGCAGAGAACTGGAATCGCTAGCCTACTACAAATATGGTGCCTATAATTCCATTTGTTTTTTGAAAAAAATTCAACACCCAAATCCTGGAGTCTTAGTACCTACCTACCATGTAGATAATGATTGAGCCCTACAACTTTATGATATCTGAGCTATACATCTAAAAAACAAACAAACAAAATAACAAATTAATGTCCCCACAATGGCAACCAAGGAGATTCCCAAAAACATGGGTGTTCCCAAGGTGGTACAGGTTTAACTTCCACTTTGGTTATCAGTGGGGTGGAGCGTATTGAGTCAATTGCTGGTGAGCTGTTGGACACTTTGGGGTAGAACCTAACCCTGTGGAGAATGCTGATGTTTCTTCAGTAGACTATAGGGTATCTAGGATAGAAAGCTGCTAAGAGTAAAAGAAAAAGGGCACTGAGGTTTTGGACTGAAGTATTGGAAATGAATTGTTTTGAGAAGAACTAACAAAGATTCAAAATGGACATCTTTAGTGGGTACTTTAAAGGAATATTTTCTTAATTCGATTTTGATATCAGATTATTCTTTTGACTGAAAAGTTGGTGAACTTTGGTATATAGTTAAGTTGAAACTCTTCATTTCAGTTCCTAAAAGTGTGGTATTAACTATGAACTTTAATGATTTCCTCAGACATAAAAGCAAACTAAAGACAAAAATTCCAAACTAAAGAAAAAATTATGACTTGTGCCTATAATCCCAGGTACTTGGGAGGCTCAGGCAGGAGGATGGCTTGAGCCCAGGAGCTCAAGGCTGCACTCGAGGCCACTGCACTCCAGTCTGGATGACAGAGCCAAAAGAAAAAAGAAAAAAAAAATTCCAGAAGACAGTTATTAAAAATTACACAGGTGAAGCCAGGTGCAGTGGCTTCATTCCTTCCAAATGAAGGAATCCATTGAGAGGTTAAATTCTGAAAACATAACTGATTCCATCTTAACACTTCAAAGATAACAGAACAATCCCTGTGCTAAACTGAAAGAAGGCGCACGTCGAAATAACTTATTAAGGAAAGGAAGTCTTTATTAAATGAAACCTTTTCCACCCTAAATATGTTCGTGATACACATAGTCCAGTTGCTGTGGTGACCCATAGCCCAACTATTTTTCAAAGACAGTAGCTAAGACCCCCAAAAATAAATAAGTCTCCAAATTGTTCAACATGCTGCTGCTTCAATAAAAAACAAAACCAAGTTATGAAACATATCAAGCCTAGTTCTGAATCAAAATAATCGTTGTAGTCAAAAAGTAACCAGATACATCTATCGGTGCAGAATACTATACAAAGAGAATATTAAAAGCACACTGTTACATTACAATAAAACTTAAAGACAGTATTTCCTTAAGAATGTAACAGAGTCCACTCATCCAGTTTTAATGTTTAAATAAAATCAAAGAGAGTTCCTGAGGGGGAAATATTGAATCATACTATATTTTAAGGAAAACACCACTGCCGGCCCTAAATATTGAGCACCAAGTTTTCCATGCAGGGCGTGGAGGTGAGAGGTACGAAAAGAGGAGGGAGGATCTGATCCGCCAACCAAAGAGATGGGCAAACCGTTGTGATGAGGAATAAAACTCCAGAATCTTTATCTAAATGTTCTGAACTTCAAACAGCAATCGCTTGGGGAAAAGCCAACTGTACACCTTTTGACTACTTCGGCCAACAGAATCTCTCATTTCCTTCCGAGGACAGTCAACGTCCCGCCCTCAGAAGCTGTTTTCCATTCACCTCCCGGGGAATGAAGCCGCCAGCCTCGCCGCAGCGGCACATTAAGCGGAAAGCACAGGGCGGAGGGGGTTGCTGGCGAGAAGGAGAAACAGAAATGAAAGTTGACACCGGATGAAGAGCGGGCTCGGGGAGAGGAAGGAACA
>VBSM01002937.1:6375027-6388469 GCA_008086735.1 Cheirogaleus medius
CGCGCGTCACTTCCGGGGCGGGGAGGGCGGGGCCGCGACCCCGAGGGACGCTGCGGAGACTCGCCGCCCCCGAACCCGGCTTTGGGGGGCCCGGGGGGTTCGGTGGGGGTGGGGGCGCGGCGAGGGCGCTTCCTGGAGCTCTCCGCTTGCCACTCCGCCGCACCCGGTCCGGTTGCTTCTAGGTCCCTGAGGCGCGCGGTCGGAACTCGCAGCGCGAAAGCTGCCACCTGTGTCGGGACCTCGGACTCCCCAGGGTGTCCCCGGTCCTGGGGCCCCTCCGCGCTCTCCTCGGTCCGAGGGGAGAGGTGGCGCTCCCGAGCAGCCTGCCGGGGGGCCGCTTCTGTAGTCCCTGCGCTCTCCCTCCTACGCCGCTCGTCTTCCTTACCCCTTCGGAGTGAACCGAGAAGTTGGTGCCGCCACAGCTTTCTCGTCGAAGTGCCACATCCCGGGACACTACGAACACTCGAGACACAGTAAATCAGCACCGTGGCTCTCCAGCCCGAGGCCGCTCACCAATAGAAACACTGGCGCGTGGTGGGAAAAGTTTGCCCTGGCATTGGAGGCAGAGACCAGGGCCCCATTTGTGGCTCTACCCCTCAGCGACCTTAAGCAACTTTAACCTCTCCGTAACAGTTTCGTCATCTATAAAGTGGAGTTGGAGAACCCAGTCTCTCAGAGTCGTTGTAATGATTAAAGGAGATAAGGTGCATACATCACCTAGCAGAGTTTCTAGCTCATAGCCTGTCATTCAAGATAATTCTTAAGGAACCGGGTCACACTTGGTGCAAGAAGCTGCTTGAACAAATTTAGCAGCAGAAGGGATTATGGAAAAGCTGAGCCCATGAGTCCAAGTGTCTTTCATGACAGGCATGTACTCTGTTCATTGGGGAAACCACTTCCCTGGATGGATAAATGCATTCACATAGCCAATTGATTGTAAAGAAGTGTTACATTTTAGATGCGATAATAATCCACGAATATGAAGTGCTACCTTAATGCTAAATAACCATGTCCACTAGAAATCAGTTTCCCATAGCCTCACTTAAGCTGAGTTAAAATGGTGGGTTTATATTATATCCATTAAGTACAGTGGAGGGGGCAAGGGGTCCCCTGTCATTTCTCTGACATTACCAGACAGATCTTTCTTCTAACGAAGCCTATTCATGGCAAGTTACTTTTTCACTACATAGTTTTCCCATTCAAACAATTAAGTCAATAAGCCGAGACTGCTGAACAAAATCTCCAAGAAATAGATTACTTATTCTATTTAACAAGAACCAAAGATAGGTCAGTATCTGAGTTACTGGATATTCCTGGCCGTTTACTAGCTGTATGACCTGCCGTGAATTACTTAACCTCTCTGAACCTCACTTTGCACACGTAAAATGAAGACGGTAATATGCAACGTTGCTGAGAGGATTAAATGAAATAAAGCACATAATGTGCTTAATGCATTATCTGGCACGTTGTAGATACCCAGTAAATGGTGATGTCATTTATTTTTGCTTGCTCCCCCTCCCCCCTACAATTGAATTTATGGTAAAATTAATTGAATTCACTGAGTGAAATGTGATCATATCATCTCTTTGTAGGCATTTGGAAGAGAATCATCACTTCCTTTGATTTCCAACTTCCTCCATAATACAAAGAAATTATAATACACATGTAGCTGTTCCTATAAAAGCAACTCTACCAAAAGATGTTAGCTTTAAAAAAAAAAAATAGTACCAAAGTATGTAAATGTATTTTTATTAAGAAACATGTGTCTTAAAAGGAACATGCAGTATCTGAAAAGCACTAGCAATCTTGGTCCCTAATATAAAATTTTGCTTGCAACAACTTCCATCTTAGAAACTAAGAGGAAAAAATAAGAATTATTAAAGTAGCTGTCTAAGATACACCCATTGGAAATGTTTGTTTAAAGAAAAGTTTAATTGCAAAACCCCATACCAAAAGCAGTTAAGAGTTGTGGAGATTTCTTATAGACTGCCCTGCTGTGCCCAAACTAGCAGTAAACATCTGATTCAGCCTCAGGGTCAGTAGTTGTGTCATATCCCCTTTAGACTGAGCTTACAGTATTGTCAATTACAATGTATTTTTGGAAAAGAGCCTGCTTTGAGAGTTCTTAAATTAGTCATAGCAAGTCTGTCTGCTTTTAAATTGACTATTTTTTTAAAACGCAGTACATGTTGACAGCAGAGAAACTAGAAGAAAAGTGGATTTCTAATTAGAGAAGGGGGGTAATGTTAATTAATGCACTTGGTTTTCCCACTCAGGATTCTATAAATACAAATCTCTCTCCATGATTCCTCACACAACAGATGGTTCTGTTTTGTGCAAACTCCATAGTGGTTATGTTGGTCAACCAAAAAGACTGCTTTTTTGTTATCTGGTTTGGTCATTTTTCCACCACATAAATGGATTCTCAGTCTTAGCCTTAGTTACCTAGGGCTATCCCAAATAAAATTTGTAAATTTTATTAAAATGTTTAAATAAATGTTTTCTGCCTGACCTGCCCTAGATTGTGTTTTCTTAGTAATTACAGTTATCCCAGCCCTGCCACCACATTCCCCTAATTTAATTACATTTCCTATCCCAATAACAGTTACCATCCTTTTTTTCTCAAGGCAACTTCCCCCTCCCTCTCTTTTATTTCAGTGCCTCATCATTACCCCCAGTTAATATCCTTTTTTCCTAAAGAAATATTTCTTGGATTATGACTGACTGAATAAGCATGGAGCCATCCAATTGCCTGTTAATGTCTCAGACAGTGTCTTGTAGCATGTGACATAAGAGATCCTTTAAGTCAAAGGGAGCACCAACAACCCCAGGTTGGGACAAGCGTGAAGCAAATTGCAGCATGACTGCGATGTAAGAATAGAAATCAGGGATTTTTGGGTTCCAGCCTTTGGATCTTCCTAAATTTGAGGCTTGGTCCTCCTACGAAAATCCTTATGACTTATCCTTTCTGGGCCTCACTTTCAACATCTTTAAAAATAAGAAAGGCCAGGTGTGGTGGCCCACGCCTGTAATCCTAGCACTCTGGGATGCCAAGACAGGAGGATCGCTTACGGTCAGGAGTTCAAGACCAGCCTGAGCAAGAGCGAGACCCTGTTTCTACTAAAAATAGAGAAATTAGCTGCACATGGTGGCGCATGACTGTAGTCCCAGCTACTCGGGAGGCTGAGGCAGGAGGATCGCTTGAGCCCAGGAGTTTAAGGTTGCTGTGAGGTAGGCTGATGCCACGGCACTCTAGCCCTGGCAACGGAGTGAGACTCTGTCTCAAAAATAATAAAAATAAGAGAGACTTATACTTTTCACTTCTTGTCTGTGATGGTTAGAGTAAAAAAAATAGAAAGCAGTTGATCAAACTATGATCTCTTGTTAAATGACCCTATAGTTGTTATATATATGTGGACTGAAATCTTAGAGAGAGGAAAAGTCATCTTTGAAAACAAAATGCTGGCTAGTTGTATATTGAATCTGGCAGCATTTGCAAATGCCACTACATGTCAAGGCCCTAAAATTGACCAAATACAACCAGTGAAATGATGGTTAGAAATGTCTTTACACCAAGACTATTATTCTGGGCAAAGAAGTTTCACCCCCAATAATAAGACTTATAAATCAGAGGGTATTCAAAGTCCAGTGAAAACTCCAGTAGAAGGTTCTAGAGCAAGGTACTTGTAGCCTATAGACTGTGAGGTAAGCTCATAGCAACATCTTTCAGCCCTAGGTAATCTCCACACTACACATTGTTTTCCCAGAGAGGACATGAAAAGACACGAGCATTGCAGTTACATGCTCAGGCGTGGCAACTATCTAACATGTTTAATGATTTGTCACAAATAGGGCTCAGAAAATAACTTCATATGATTTTCATTTTTGGTCTCTACACCCAGTCTACTTTCCTCCTCCACTAATATTTTAACCTAAAATATTTTTATTGGTCTTTGGTAAATGAACTTTTTCTGGGCTTGTAAAAAGTAATATGCAATATGTACTAGAGAAAGAGAAGAGAACGTATTACTTTATTTCTAATTACCCTTTGGAAAAGATGTTCCTTAATCAACAGAAGCTAATGAAATCCACCTTTTGGGTAACTGTTTAAGATTCTGGTGGTTGGACCAACTCCTGGCAGGATCCAGATTGCTCTGAATTTTAAGCAAGAAGGATTTCTTCTCCTCTTGTGTATTTTATAATCACTGGCTGGAAAAAAAACTTTCTCCTTTAATTAAAATTAATTCAGGAACCACCCATATATAATGTTATGCTGTTACTATAGAAAAAACTCAAAGAGGATTTGTTTTTTTCTTCTAGGAATTTTCAGTCTTGGACTGGCAACACTGACACCATCATTGCTACCCACGACTTCCATCGTTTTCAGAGTTCTTTGATCCTACAGACCTGGGCAAAGAATTCAGCTAAGGATCCAGAGGTGACGTGAGAGGCAAAGTCAGGCTGAGAAACGAAGAGATAAGTGCAGCTCCACACGGGGTTGAGTGTTGCCATGAGGGAAGGCAAGTGAGGGATTGGAGAGAGGATGAAATAACTACCTCCCACTGCATAAAGGAACATTTCCTGGAAAAGGTGGAGTTTGAAAGACTTGGTGGTAATTTAAAAATGTGCAATGCCACCTTTTTTCTTCCTTACTTTAAATATCCAGTAGCAAAACAAAATTAGTTCTGCTGTGCTAGAGAACTTAGCTGGCGAGTCGTGTGCTCAATTCAGGAGTGTGACACAGCCACTGTGTCCCACAGTCCCTGCTTCTGACTCTCAAGGGAAGACAATTTGAGTTCTGTCTAGACTCACGCTGTAAAGTGGGAAAGTTGTTGGCTAGGTAGGCTTTTTCCTTCCTTCTTTCTCTCAGCTCCTCCTTGCTTCTCAGAAGATGCAGCTGACCTCCATGCAACTGATCAGATATATCTATGAATCAGATTCCAATGGGAGACCACTAACGTAGAGGGAGAATGGGGGTCCTATGATGGAAAAGAATCCAAAGACAGGGTTTCACGAAGCAAAGAGTTCTGCTTAGATTTCGTTTGTAATTGGATCCCCACTGTGTGTACACTTCATCTCTGCTTCCTCCCCACCCCTTCCCAGCCCTTTCTCTTGTTCTCTAAGCCTTAATTTTCTTCCTGTGCCTACTTTTTCCTTTCCCTTTTTATATCTATGCCTTAACCCTGCCAATGGCCCCCTGAGAATTTATTAACTATGATGGTGGTCCTTGGGCCTGAGATTTCATATCATAAAAATATTTTTAGAGCATTAGCCATGTGCTGAGCACTGTGCTGGATACTTCAGGAGATTCAAAGATGACTAAGACCAGTGTCTTCTCTTCACAAGTTTCCAGTAGATGAGGCAGTAAAACCACCATAATATAGGACGGGGTGTTCAGTAGAGATAAAAATGACATGTATGGAGAGTAGGGAGGAGGAGGATCAGGAAGATCTTCATGTTCCTGCAGGAGAACATACCTGGGCACTCCAGGTGTCTAGGACTTAGAGAAAGTTGCGAGGGCATATTCAGGGAAAACATTCAGCTGGGAATGCCTTCTCCTTTCCTCTCTCCCACCAGACTGTCTCCTACTCTAGGTCCCAGCTCAGATGTTACCTGTTCCAGGAAGTCCTTCAGCCCTCTAGACTGGGTTTGGGACCTCCAGTGTCTCCCATCATGTCTAGGACTGACCCTTCTTGCAGCACTGTCTACACTAACTTGAAATTCTTGTTTGTTTCTTCAAGCCTTTGGACTGAGTCCTGGAGAGGAGGGTCCAGGTCTTGTTTTCCTTTGCAGCCCAGCTCCCAGAACAATCCCTGTGCCAGGAGAGGCTCAGTAAAGCCTTGTTGAATGAAGAGATCATCTAGGTGAAGGTAATGGCATGGCAAAGCTCAGAGGCACAAAATCAGAAGAAAAGTGCATATGGCTGCAACTGGAGCCTGTCCCCTCTGCCTCCCCATGGGCCTTGCTTCAGCTACTGTTGCCCCTCTCGAGTCCTTGGTCTTTCACCTCCCTCTCCTTCTGCTGGTAAACATGCTTGAGTCTCACCCATTCTAAGAGAATTTTCCCCTTCAAGTATCAGCCTATGTTTTTCCTCTTTCCTCCCCTTCAGTATCAAACTTCACGAGAATAATGGGTTGTACTTGCTGCATACATGTTCTTACCTCCCGCTCACTCTTCAGCCAACTGAATCTGTCTACTGTCCCCACGACCGACTCTTCCCTAGCAAAGACCATCCTAATTGCCAAATCTGACATCCCCTTTTTGGGCATTGTCCCATTCACCATCTCCTACTCTTTTTCAAGACCAGTTTAGATGTAACCTCCTTAGGTGAACACCCTCTGACCTCCAGAGCAGGCTTGGATGTCTCTCCTGGTGCCTTCACAGAGACACTCCTCTCTTGACCTCCATGAGCCTCCTCTCTCTCTCTCTGGCCACTTTTTAAATCTCTTTGGGGGCTTCTCTTACACCAGCTCTGGAGAAGGTTCTATCCTTGCTTCAGGGTTCTATCTTTGGTCTATTGTCCCTCAACACACTTCCCATGAGGGACCCCATTCTCTCCAAGCCTTCATTCATCACCCAAATGCTAATAATGACCCCTAACCTTTATCCCTGGCTTCTCCTGTGAACTGTGGATCCAATTTCCCACAGGATTTCTCCACCTGAATGTCCTCATGACACCTCCATCTTAGCATATACAGCTTGAATTCATGACCTATACCTGTCGCACAAAACCAGATCCCTTTTCCCAATTTCGGTTGAAAGCATTACCTAGACACCTCGGTCATCCCTCACAGTTCCTTTCTGCCTCCTCCACAGATGATTGGTCACCATGGCCTGATACAGGTACCTCTAGAATATCTCACATCTGTCTGTTCCTCATGCTTGTCCCTGGGGCTTTCATCATCTCTTGCTAGGACTATTGCAGTAGCCTTCTAACTTGTCTCCCAGTAACCAGGCATTCCAGCCCATCCTCCACATTATCACAAGGAGAATTTCTGAAGTACACATTTGATTGTGTCACTCATCTGTTTAAGAGTGTCCAATGATTGATTTCTCTGCCGCTTGCAGGATAAAGTCCAAACTCTAGCTTGGCAGACCCATGAAGGACAAGGTCTAAAGGCCACATATCACCTTCCACTGTTCCCTGTTTTGATTAGTGACCTTTTCCTGTTGAGCCCTTTTTCAGCCTAATTCCCACCTTCACAAACTGTAGCCCCTCAAACGCATCAGGTGCTTTCAGGACTCCAGCCTTTTGTTTCTATAGTTCCCTTAGCCTGGAACATCGCCTCCATCCCGTGAAATTCCTGGAAGACGAATACCGTGTCTGCCCTCTCTGTATACCCAGTGTCTTCTAGCCCAGTGCCTGGGATAAAAGTAGGGACTTAGTGAATATAGAGTAAAGAACTCCCACTTCAAGGAAGGGCCGGCTCTCAAATGTTATTTCTTCTCTGCTTCCCCTGACCACTACCCACTTCCACCCCAGTTAGGTATGATTGTTCCTTCCATGTGAATGTTTCTGTTTATTCAGCAACTATTTCATGAGTTCCTGCTGTCTACTAGGCATTGTGCTAAGAGAGAGGGATATAAGACACTTTCAGTCTGGGGTGATGGACTGACAAGTAAACAATTATACCACTGAGATAAGTGCTATGATAGGGGTCCTTTTCCTGCAGAGAAATTTAACATAAAAAGCCAAATCCTGACCCTCAGGCTACTTGGCACGCAGGCGGAGGGAGTTAGTTGGATAAGTCAAATGTTCTGTGATAACTCAATGTGCCAACTGCACAACAGGGCCACACCTGCCACAGGCAAGATAGCCCCTTCTGAACAATGTGGGGTGCATCACCCCCAACACCTTCCTTGTCTAGTCCCCTCTTCCTGTTTGCTACTGATCATCTCCTTTCTGCGACTCATCCTCCTTAGCTATCTTAAAACAACCTCCTAGATTCTAGTCAAACTCTTGTCACCTTTTCCTAGTCCTGCTTCTAACCTGGAAGGAAGGCATTTGCCTCTGTATAAGCTCGTCCATTAGGTACCAGTTTTAGAGTTTAATTTGCAGTGTGTTGGGGATGACAGCCTCACAGCTCTTCACATGTGCCCATGGACTTCCTGCCTTCTTGCCGCTGCTCCTGCAGCTCCTTCAGCCTGGCAAGCTGACCCTTGAGCACCCACCACCTTCCTTGTTCTCCACTCCCATTCCTGCTGTAGACGTTTTTCCAGCCCCCTCACTCTCACAAACCGTTGCTGGTTTGGAAGCCGATTGATTTATCAAAATGAAAAATGTGTCTGGGTGAGGTGGGCTCACGCCTGTAATCCCAGCACTTTGGGAGGCCGAGGTGGGAAGATTGAATGAGGCCAGGAGTTTGAGACCAGCCTGGGCAACATAGCAAGATCCTATCTCTACAAAAAAAATTTAAAAAAAAAATTAACCAGGTATGGTGGCACGCACCTATAGTCCCAGTGACTCAGGAGGCTGAGAGGGGAGGATCGCTTGAGTACAGGAGTTCAAGGTTGCAGTGAGCTATGATCACGCCACTGCATTCTAGCCTGGATGACAGAGCAAGACCCTGTCTCTAAAAAGAAAAAAAAAAAAATGAAAAATGCACGTTTCTTCTGACCCAATGATTCCACTTCTACAAATGTATTCATATATGTATACAAAAGGATAAAATATATTCCTTCCAAAAAGTGGAAACAATCTAAATGTCCATCAACAGGGGCTAGTTAAAAAAAAGTATGATCCATCCATGCCATGAAATATTTTCAGTCCTTAAAGACATATGCTGCCATAAGAATATCTTTAAAACGTATTATGTTGGCCGGGCATGGTGGCTCACGCCTATAATCCTAGCACTCTGGGAGGCCAAGGCAGGAGGATCGCTTGAGCTCAGTTCTAGACCAGCCTGAGCAAGAGCAAGATCCCGTCTCTACTAAAAATAGAAAAAATTAGCTGGGCATAGTGGTGTGCACTTGTAGCCCCAGCTACTCGGGAGGCCGAGGCAGAAAAATTGCTTGAGCCCAGGAGTGTGAAGTTGCAGTGAGCTATGATGACACCACTGCACCCTGGCCAGAGTGACAGAGCGAGACTGTCTAAAATATGTGTGTGTGTATAATGTGGGGAAAAAAAGCAAAGTGTGTGTATAATGTGAATTTTAATGGGTATATTTATATATGTATGTGCAAATACATACATGCAGATATATGGGAAATGTTTGGAATGATAAGTAAGAAACTTAATAGTTACTAACAGGAAGTAGGCTGGGAGTCTTCAGAGGAAAAAAGACACTTTAAAAAATTATGGTAAAATACAATAAAATTTACTATCCTAATCACTTTTAAGTGTATAGTTCAATGGCATTTATGTATGTATGAATGTATGTATTAGACAGGATCTTGTTCTGTTGTTCTGGAGCACAGTGGCGTGATCATAGCTCACTGCAGCCTCAAACTCCTGGGCTCAAGCGATCCTCTCACCTCGGCTTCCCAAAGTGCTGGAATTACAGCCATGAGCCACCATGCCTGGCCTAAATAGAGTGCTTTATATACAACAGACCAACACGTTTGTTTGGATGAATGGTCATACTTCAGTGTCTTCAGACCCCACTCTTCGTGGCAACTGACTATTGTCCACAGCGTCTATCAGAGAATCTCAGGATTAGAAGGTACTTGAAAGTAACATGGACCAACCATCCCTTAATGCTTGAATCTTCTTCACAACCCTGCACCAAGCCCAGCCCATGTTCCAGTACCTCCACTGCAGAGTCATTTCTCCTTTGACTACAAAAATCTATATTCCTGTAACCTCTCCTCAGCCCCATTCTAATCTCCGGAGAACACAGAACAGCTCCACCCCTCCCTCCGCAGCACAGCACTCTCAATAGTGAAGACTGTCCCCAAGTCTTCGGAGGGGTCTCTTCGTCAAGCTGGACATATCCCCACCTCCTGTGATGGGGTTTCAAGTACCTTTACCATCTCGCCTGTTGCCCTCGCTCTCAATAGGAAACACAATGACAATAATGGCCAGATTGGGCAGAACATGGTTTTCTCTTACAAACTCTTGACCCCAAATGAAAACTCGGTCATAAACTTTATATAAGCAAAAAGCACAAGAGTTACACATCGGGTTTGAAAATAGGCTGCTGGTTGCCTCGCCGCTCTGAACACCCTGCCGCCCCCTCTGCTCACAGCACATCTCAGTGCAGCCAGGAAGGAGCGGCATGCATAAAAATGTCACTGTGAAAAAGATGCAGTCAGTGCTACTGCTAGAAGTCTGGATTTTCAGAAATTTTCTGCAAGCTCACTGAAATTAAGGATTGGGCCATCTCCAGCCATTCATCCCCCCTGTTGCATATGGTCTAGCTTCCCAGGATAACACAGACTACGGTGGTCTGGGCTGGCTCTCAACAGAGTCATGAGGAGGGAAGCCTGTGGGCCTGCCCTGCCCTGCCGCACCGTCCCCCACGTCCCAAATGCCTCTTTCCTTCACTTCCAAGAACCAACCGATGCTAACTGTGCACAGTCTGCTCCTGCACATCTCTGAAACTCCCTGATCAGGCATCCCCAAGAGGGTAGTGACTACATTTATCTTTTTATCCTGCCTTCCTCCATCAAGATTTGCTCTTCAGGAAACATTTCATCCAGGTGTTTATATTTTCGTATGCATTCATGTCAATGCATTATTTTCCCAGGGATATTTGCATTTTAAGTCTTATTTCTAATTATGGTCTCCAATTAAGGCATCAGCCAACAGGTGAGATTGGCAGACTGTGCAATGGGAAGAATCTTCCACCTTGGGCCTCAGTTTCCTCATCTGTAAACCGAGGGGGGTGGTTTGATCCCCAGCTCTGGAATCCGCAGGCCAGTGATTTATTTGATGTTGGTAAATAAAGCTAAGGGCCCTCTATGTATGCCCCAATCGCAGTCCTATAAAGAGATTTACTATAAAGAACTGGCTCCTGCAATTATGAAGGCCGACAATCCCAAGATGTGCAGCATGAGTTGGCAAGCTCGAGACCCAGGAGAGCTGATGGTGGGTTCCAGTCCAAAGGCAGCAAAAAGTCAACATCCCAGTTTAAAGGCAGTCAGGCAGGAAGAATTCTCTCTTACTCAAAAGAAGGATCAGCCTTTTTGTTCTACTGAGGCCTTTACTGATTGGATGAGGATACATTATGGAGGGCAGTCTGCTTTATTCAGTCTATCATTTTATTTATTTAATGTGTTTTCTTCAACTTTATCAATCAATTGAAGTGCTTATGTCTTTTGAAAGAGTTCTTTAAGTCAAAAACACTCTGAACCTGTTTAATAGAAGGAAATCATTTTTATCCCTATTTTAAAAACATCCTTTAGTGGTTGTTTCTCCCCCCTCCCCTCAACTTTGTACTTCTATGTACGGTTGGCACTTGTCGAACTGCCTTGTACTATTGGAAATAACTTTTCACTTGAATATGTCTCATTTTCCTGTGGAGAGAACCGAGAACTCAGAGAGGAAGGACTGCATTTTACACATCTTCATACGCCCCTCCCCCCAGAGTTGTACATACCATGGTGCCTTATACCTACCAGGTATTCAGTAAACAATAACGGTTGGTTGGTTGGTGTGTATCAGAAGGTGATGAAATGGGTCATAATTCTCCACTTAAAAAAAAAAAACCTAATCTTTTTATTTTGGAAGGGTATTAGATGTTCATAACAGCTGCAAAGATAATGCTGAGGCTCCCTATACACCTCTCACCTCCACCTTTTAAAATTGGTGATGGTAGAACAAAAATAGCCCTGAACCAGTGTACCTTTGGGCAAGTCACATCTTCTTAGACCTGTTTTGTCACTGAAAGAAAGAAGTGTCTGTCCTGCTGTGTTAGCTCCAGCTGCCAAAACAAAATACCATAGACTGGGTGGATTATAAACATCGGAAATTTATTTCTTACAGTTCTGGAGGCTGGGAAGTTCAAGATCAAGGCTCTGGCAGGTTTGATGTCTGATGAGAGCCCACTTCCTGATTCAGTGTGTTCTTCTCTCTGTGTTCTCACATGACAGGAGCAAGGGAACTCCCTGAGGACTCTTTTACATGGCACTAATCCCATCGATAAGGGCTCCACCCTCATGACCTAATTAACTCCCAAAGGCCCCACCTCCAAATGGCATCACACTGGGTGTTAGTTTCAATATCATGTGGGGTGGACTCAGTCTATAGCAGCCACCTCCATGCGATTCACACAGCACTTATAACACGATCACTGAGAGGAGGCCAGCCTATGCAGTGTCCTCTGGGTCTAGATCCTCTCCAGGACCCAGGTCCCTCAGTGGGCAGGCAGCTGCTCCCCAGTCTGCCTCCTCACACCCCCACCTGGGCCGCCAGTGAGTGTCTTCCCTTTGCCCACGGCCCCAGCATGCAGGAAGGTAAGAGACAGATGTTATTTCGTGAGAGGGAGAGCACATTAATTAGGGACTTTAAAATGCTAAATAGTCTACTGGGGGAAGGGGACACAGAACTGTGGGGTCATGGAATTCTACAGCTCTATCTGCAGAGATGACCTATTAACACCTCGTCTGCACACACAGGAGAGTAAACTGTTGAAGGTCAAATGCTAGTAAGGGACAGACTGGGGCCAAGTGTTCCTGTTGCCAGGGTACACCAAGCTGCTTCCTGGTGTGCGTGGAGATCTAGTGACAGTGTTGGATGTCAGAAAGTCCCAGCTCTAAACAGCCCTTCCACCAATGGTGACAAAACTTGACAAAACTGCCAGGCTGCTGTAATCAAATCTGACCCTGGAAACCAAGGGCTTTTTCCCCAGCAGCATAAGTAACCTGAGATCCAGGCTACCTGGGGATACTCTCGATCTCACTGTATCTGGTTCTGCAGGCAGGGACACCCCAGGCCAGAAGGGAAGACATTGATAATCATTGTCTAGGTCCTATTTTGTTAGATATTGCAAAATTATAATTTTCTAATTCTATCACTCCTTCGGTATGTATTCTTCCATAAAGAAAAAATCTTCCTCATTTGCTATTTGGTCATGCTGAAATATGGCTTGTATGGGAAAAGCATGATAAATACTTTATAATCCTTTCCCACCACTTATCAACTTTTGGAATAATGAGATGGTGCTCTAGCAACCACCAAAGGTGACCAATGAGGTTTTTTTTATTACTACCATTACAAACTTGTGAATTGTATACATCTGTGCTTCAATCCATTGCAGTTCAGTGTTCTTGTCGAGACTCAAGTTGTGGCGTCTTTGGCCAACGGGATCACCTTCGAGGTGTTTCCTGTGTTCTTCTGACATGACTCCAATAGCCTTTAACATCCCTTGTTTTTTAGGCGAGACAAGGTAGCTCGACTTCATCTCGGACGTTTCCTGCCCCAGACATGGACTCAGCCGTTTCTCAAGAATCTCTGGGCCGGGCGCGGTGGCTCACGCCTGTAATCCTAGCACTCTGGGAGG
>VBSM01002937.1:6388569-6408919 GCA_008086735.1 Cheirogaleus medius
AAAAAAAAAAAAAAAGAATCTCTGGTGCACGTCAGTGACCATGATCTGAGTATGAGCCTGGCGTGAAGGGTGAAGGAAACGGGAGAGCACGTGAACCAGCGTAAAGGGCATGAACCAAGGCACAGTGGTGTCAAAATTCTCACCACACGCATGCCGGGTACATTCCCTATTCTCTTGTGGTGGTCGATGGGGGCTTGTTCCATCTCCTCAGCCACACAGTGAGCCCTTTGAGAAGGAAAATGTCCCCACCCTCCCACACCTCAGACGCTTTTTGAGCCCCCTCCTCTGCTCCCAAAGGAACGCCCCAATCCAGGGTGCAGACAGCCTCGCCCGGTAGACACAGAGAGGGCTGGTCTATGGCGCCCTCTGCTGGTGGCACTGGGAACTGAAGCTGCCGAAAGCCAAAGGTCCCCATGAACTGGGGAATTGAGAACGATTTTAGAGAGACCTGGTTCTCCACCCTCAGAAAACGCAACACATGCCAATTAAACATATAAGAAGCCTTTAATTTCATCACCATAAACGTTATACTCTGATTGCTCACATACAGTATAAAATATTTACTCCGCTAAATAAATAAGACGACATTATTGCAAACGGCACTTAAACCCCCCAAGAGATAAGACCTCCTTAGCTCAGGCAGGGGGTGCTCCTGAGTTTCTGTGTGCGATTCCCCAAGCACAGATACACCCTGGGGGCTGAGACGGATGAAGGCTTGAGGAACCACATTTTGTGCTTCTGGTCCTGCAATGGCCCCAAACAGAGGGCTGTGGAGCCAGTGGGGAAAGGCAGGGGGCTCGGGGGCAGTGCCTTCATCGGCCCGGTCCTAGAGGGAGTAGGTGGAGGGAGGAGTGGGAGGAGGTTAGGGAAGCTGGTGAGACCTGAAGCCCCAACCCCCACCTTCCCTCAACACCTCTAACCTTGGGTAACAGCATTTGGGATATCAGGTGGGATGAGTAGAATTTCCAAGGTCCTGGGGGTTAGGCATTTTTGGGGGCCAGACCCCAGGAGAAGGGGACTCTGGCAACGCTCGGCCCAACGACCAGCTATCTCAGAAGACCTGGTTGTTGGAGATCCCACCCTACCCAACTCCTAGACACCAACATAGAAAACTAGTGATGGTTCCCTTCTACTTTGTTAAATAAATAAGTTAAACATTTAAATGCCTGTGTCCCTGATGGCAACACAGGGACCAACAAGCCAAGTCCCGATGAAAGGTGGGGGCGGGAGGATCAGCAGACAGGCAGTGCTGTGGACCAAGAGGGCTTGGGCCCTGAGTTGCCTTGCCCCTCGGGACTCTTTCCCCCCAAATAACTTCCATACTTTCAGATCCTGTGGAGGAGAGCTTCGTCCTAGAAACTCCCACGCAAGAGCTACATTGGGGAAACCTGCAAGATAAGGGGGCTTGGAGGTGGCTACGTTTATTCAGCTCCCAAAATTTCTTCTCTGGATATGTCTCAACCAAGATCCTGGCATCAACCCGTTGACCCTGAACCTGAGTAATCCACTTGCAGAGTCCCGCATTCCAGTGCACGGAGCTAATCGAATGCCCTGTCCCTCTGGCCTCCCCGCGGAGGTCCAGACTGAAACCCATTTGGAAAGCTGCCAGTCCGCCAGCCATAGCTACCGGCCAGAGGGAAACCCCAGTCCCCCAGCTGTGCAGCTACGCGCCTCGCCGCCACAGGGCGGCAGCAGAGAGCCACACCACCTCGGCAGCATCGGACACTGGAGGGACCCCCAGCCCTCGCGGGGCTACATGGAGCAGGACGGAGAGCTGGGACCCACGGGGGCGGGCCCTCCCCTCAGCATGTCTACACTGAGTATTTGGCCAAGTCGCTCTTGTCAAACACTACCTGTGTAGCAAAGTAAATGGCCACCAGACCCAGGCCCGCCGCGGACACCATGTAGGCAGTGACAGACTGGCTGAGCTGGACGATGGAGCCCATGAGCAGGGACGGGACCACCTGCGACAGCAGGAAGGCGCTGTCCAGGATGGCCAGGTCCAGGCAGATGCCGCGGCCGGGAACGACCCTAGCCTCAGTGGGCTCACCCACCGCCACTCGCATGGAGACGTCGCAGGCTGAGGCCCCGCAGAGCGCAGGCGGAGAGGGGAGCAGGCCGCCGCCTCCCGCACCCACGTGTCCGTTGGGGAAGGGAGCTCCGGTCTTGGGGCCCGGCAGGAAGCTGGTTGTCAGGCCGTCCTCACTGCCACCACCTCCAGGGTCCCCTCGGTATTTAGGCAGGAACACCTGCAGGGCAGGGGTGGAGAAGAGTGGGGGAGGACAGGTGTGTGCCCAGGCACAGGGATCCCCCAGCTGTGAGAACGGACCCTCGCCTTCATCCGGGGGCTGGAAGAAACCAGTCAACGGGCCTGAATGAAAATCAGGCAGCAGGTGAGAAAACCAAGGAGACCCTACTTGGTCAGGGTCTAGCGGGGACCCTCCTCCTCAGGAGGGGGAGAAGGGTAAGCGGCCGGGGAGGAGACAAACCAGAAACGAGAAGTCTAGGTCTCCTCTAGCCTCTCTCACAACAAGCAAG
Organism: Cheirogaleus medius; assembly: GCA_008086735.1. NCBI lineage: Eukaryota > Metazoa > Chordata > Mammalia > Primates > Cheirogaleidae > Cheirogaleus > Cheirogaleus medius. Next base: position 6,391,108 of record VBSM01002937.1, read on the forward strand.
CAGCAAACTCAGCACTGCAGGGGAGGAAGAGGGCAGAGCCCCAGGGTAAAGGAAAAGACACAGAAGGAGGAAGACAGGTGGGAAGAGAGATGTCCAAGAATCGAGGAAGGAAATCCAAAGGCGAGGCCCCCTGCCGGCCCCATCCCCACCCAGGCTCTCCTAGCCCTCTTCCTGCCTGCCTGCCCTCCCCTTCACCATCTGGAAGTCCTCATCGTCCTGCGCAGAGAGACGCTCTGGGGTCCCAGGCCCCAGCTGGAGCTGCTCCCCTGCTGTGAGGTCCCTGGCCCCAGCCTCGGGGCAGGGAGGATCCGCAGGCTGCTAGTGGGAGGAATGGCCCTGTTCCCATCTCCCCCAGCCTCAGCTGTGCTAACGTCCGAGCCCTTCTCACTTCCGTCTCACTAGCCGTCTGCCACAGCTCAGAGTGACTGTGTCTGGTCGGCCCTCCCCACTCCTGCCCTGCCCCTCTGGCCCAGAGCCTCCCGTTTAAGGACAAGGCCAGGTCTCATCTGACACTGTCCCTCGTACCCCTGTGCAACACAGCAGAGTTCCTGAGTCGGCTGCAATTGCAAGCTGGGAGCCACGGCAGAGCTCAAACCTGACACCAGGGAAGCCCACGGCTCATCCTGCAGCTCAACAAGTGAGCAGAGGAGCAGGCGGGTGGCGTACGGGGCCAAATCGCCATCAGCTGTGGCTAGGAACGGGCCTCTGAGACGCTCCCCTCCCGGCCTGCCACCCCGGGAAAGACCAGTGAGGCTGGAGCCTGAAGAGGTCCCTGAGGACAGACACGCTTCTCAGCACAGAACACACTCCCTGGCACAACTGCACGTGCTCCAGCCTGGCCTCCGACACCAGCCCCCGTTCCCCCAGCCCAGGGCAGCAGAAAACGAGAGGCTGATGAAGGTTAGCAGTGAGCCAATGGGGGTCTCAGGAACCAGCTCCCCCAGCCAAAGCCTTCGGCCATCCTCCCCCACACCTCCCAGCCCTGCAGACACCTGTGCAGGTAACCAACCACGATGTACCTACTACCCCACTCGTGTGCTACGGGGGCAGGAGCCAGTCTCCCCTACAGCCTGGAGGCTCCATGAGGACAGGCCCTCATCTCCTCCTCCCTTGGGACACCCCAGCTTCATACCCCTTGGGGCAGAGTTCTGCACCCAGGGCTGCAGTGAGGCCAGTGGAGGGGGACGAGGGTGGCCACAATACCTGGGTCAGGAGGCTTCCCACAGAAGGGAGCCCCTGGAGGGGCTGGCTAGTGTGGGCAGAGCAGGAAGGAGGCCCCCAACTTACACAGTGCCCAGGTGAGCGGTGCCAGGTGTCAGGCTCAGATATCCGCCGTGGGGGCGGGGGAAAGGGACAGAGGCAAAGGAGGCAGGAAAAGAAAAGAGAATTCGACAGAAAAGGAAGATAAACCAGAAAGAGAGGGGACCGGAAGGAGACTCCCCCTCTCTGAGAGCAAAGCAGGGCACAAGGCAGCCAGACGGGCTCTCCCTGGAAAAGGAGAGGTGTTCTAAGGCCAGACCATTCCCACTCGCCTTCTGAAGCTAGATGCCCCGGAGGTCATCTGATCCAGCCCCCTGCCTCTCTGCAGAACAACCAGCCCAGACTGAGGGCTTCAGCGAGCTGGCTCTTCCAGATTCCTACTGAAGGATCTTGCATTTCCTGCAATCCTCCATTCAAGTGCTTCATGGTCCTGACCCCGGGAAGTCATTCCAAGAATCTAATCTACACGCTTCTTCCGCAGCCCAAATCTCTGGTCCCGGGGCTAGGCTGGGCTTCCTCTCTGATCAAAGAAAACCTCCAAGGCCTGTGGCCAGGCATCAAGTCCTGGACTAGTCAGCCTCCCCCAGCCCCCTCCCCACCCCACCCCCCAGCCACCGAGTACCTGCTTCTCGCGGTGGTAGAGGGAGGCCAGCGTGTAGGGCAGGATCTGCAGGGTGGAGAAGGTGAACCCGGTGAGGGCAGCCGAGGCTGTCACCACGGCCACGCTGTGAGACAGGCACGTGGCGCCGGCAGCCACGGGGAAAGCCACCACACTAGCCAGATAGACTGCCCTGGTGCCGAATCGCTGCACCAGCCGGTCCATGACCAGGGAGAAGACCAGGGAGATGGCGCACTGCAGGAACAGCCCCAGGCTGCCCATCCGGATGCCTGGAGGGGGAAGGAGGCGTCAGACAGGGTAGGGAGAGGCACCATACGGTCTGGGGGGAGCTCAGAAGTGAGGGCCACAGGCACCTGCTGCGGGACATACCTGCTCCCCATTACCCTCCCCATTCTACCTGTAGCCAGGAATCTAGGCTCTTCCACCGACCCTCAGGAAACACAGCCACAGCCATTAGCTAAGGGCAGGGGAAGATGTTCTAAGGGTTTACTGGGAGCCTCAGCTTTGGGGACAGGAGGGCAAGTGGGAACAGAAAGATAGTTCCGTATAGGCTTCAAGACACTTCTAGAATGCCTGAGCTGGAAGGCACCGGTGAGATTTAGAAAGTCATCAGGGGAGCAGAGGGCACACTGCAGCTGGAGCCAGCCAGACCTGAAACCCAGCCTTGACTCCTCCACTCCCTCTGGACCCTGAATAAGCTCCAGCCTTTCCTTCTGTCAGACTAGGGCAACGACCCCGATTAAACTCTCAGAGCAGCCAGAGGTGCTACTGAAACAGCAGGCAGAGCCGGATAGGCAGGCTGCGTCCATTTTCCCTTCCGGATGGGGGAGTCGGGGCCCAGGCACAGGCTGTGCACGTCTCCCCAGCCCGGGAGGGGCTCAGCAGGGCAGATCCCACAACAGCCTCCACGGCTGCCTTACCTTCATCATAGTGTCTCCGGGCCTCGGTGCCTGGCTCAGCCCTGGGCACACCCCGGTACAGCCCCTCACCCACAAAATCCGTGTAAAACAGCGTGAAGGTCATGAGCGCCATCCAGCTGCACAGCTCGGCCACAAAGAGCTGGCGGAGGGCGCGAGGCATGCGGCAGCAGAGCTGGTGCAGCCGGGGAAGCAGGGCGCCCAGGTTCCAGAAAGCCAGGCGCGCCCGGCACGGGCAGCAGGGGGCCTGCGCGGAGGGGACCGCCAGCCCTTCCGCAGGCTCAGAGGGGCCCAGCGCCACCTCCTCAGTCACCAGCAGCGTGGCCGCCACGCAGGCAAGGAAGATGAGCGTGAGCAGGCCAAAGAGGCACTCCTCCTGGGTGCCCAGGTAGGGGGCCAGGGCACTGGCGTCCCAGTCGATGGCGGGCAGGAGGTAGCCCAGGCAGCCCCCGAGGCTGATCATGAAGGCGTAGACGGAGTAGGCTTGGCGACAGTGGTCCGGGTCCCGGAAGAGGTCGGAGAGCAGGGCCTCCAGTGGAGTGAAGCACACCTGGCCGCAGAAGTCCAGCAGCCCCACCCCCAGGATGAGCAGTGCCAGCTCCAGGGGCCGGGGATCCGGGCACAGCAGCCCCGCCAGCCAGCCGGCCCTCGGGATGAGGAAGAGGCTCAGCAGGATGCCCAGGGACAGGGCCCAGATGAAGGGCCTCCGGCGGCCGTAGCGTCCACGCCAGTGGTCACTGGCTGAGCCCAGGAGTGGGACGGAGACCAGGCCCAGCACGGGACCGATGCCTGCAAGAGGGCAAGTAGTATGCGTCAATGGCTGGGACGGATAAGGGGGACGGGGAACCAAGCTGCTTGAGAAGGATGGAAATGACATCACATTGAGGGCAAACTCCACATGAGACACTATGCTAAGTCTTCCTAGGGAGTCTAATTTATTCCTCATGACACAGGTATTACACACAGCCCTATTTTCAGATTGGGGAAACTGAGGCATGGAGCAACTGATGAGTGATACCTATGCAAAGGCACAGAGCTACAAAGGGTAAGAGGCAGAGTTTCAACAGGCAGTCTGACTCCAGAGCCTGCAATCCTGCGGGGCCCCCTCTTCCTGGGGGTGGGGGTGTCACACAGTGGTAACTAGTTGCCTTCTGTGGCGTTGGCAGAATTCATCTGCAGAGTCAGGAGCCCGCCCCCTGTCCTAGGGGTATAAGCTAGTGCTGGCTGGGTGGGAGACATTAATCGAGCCCCAGCTCTCCTGGTCATCGGCTGTATAGCCTTGGCTAAGGCTCACCTAAACCTCTTATAGGCCTCTGTTTTCTTCTCTGTAAAATGGATCACCTCAAAGGGTGGTTGTAAGGATTAAATCAGGTAATTAAATCAGCCCATTAATTATAAAAGGGCTAGGAGTAGACAAAGGGTAGGAGTAACTTCTCCAGTGTCTCCCGTGAGCCAGGCATCATGCAGGGTCAGGGACACAGAGGTGACCACAGTGTGTCCCTGTACTGTCTTCTTTCTCCCAGGGCACCCCCTCAGCCCAGGGTCAGCCTCCTGCCCGGCACCGCCTGCCCGCCAAGCACATGAGCAGCGGGAAACCGCTCTCCCTCCAAGCAGCTCCCTGGGTGGAGGTGCCCCTGCCCCACATCCCAGGTGGCACATATCTGGCACAGGAAGGAAGGAGGATGTAGTGACTCACCCAGCACCATGGTCATGAACTTCTCCTCTACCCCCACTTCTAGCAGCAGGGGTGGCACGTAGGTGATGCCTGCAGCCAGGCACACCTCCAGGCCAAAGGTCAGCAGGTTGACCAGCAGGAGCTGGGCTTTCCGATGCCGCAGCAGGCGGCCCACCCACAGCCTCTGGATCATCATGGGCCAGGCGGGTGGGGCTCGGGCCGTTCACGCTCTCCAGAACCACTCCCTCTCAGCTCTGCTCCAGGAGCAGGGGCCTCTCCTCACCGCCACCGACTGCCGAGGATTCAGCCAGGCGCCCATCTCTGCCAGCCCTCTGGTGCAGGCCCAGCTCCTCGGTCGACGCTAAACACCTGTTACCGTGGGGCACCTCGGTGGGGACACATCTCACTGCTCAGATCCTAAAAGGGCGGGAACAATCACAAGCACACAGAGTGTTAAGTCCTGGGAGACGGGTCTCCGGGGTTTGCTCTAATTCATCTGAATCCTGTTCATTTACAGGCCAGCGATTGGCCCTGCCACCTAGGTGCCACCCCCTGGCTGCCCAGCCAGGAAATGCATGTTAATATTAGCCTAAGGCTGACATAATTAATAAGGTAAATATGATTTGTAAACCTCAGCACACTCCAAAGCCAAACAGATGCCGGTTATTCTGTGCTTGGCAATATTTGCGATCGCCCTCGCCTGCTAGGATGGGGGTCGGGAGAGAATCGAACCAACTGAAGTTCTGGTTGCCTAGGCCCGGCTCTCAAGGTGCCCCAGGAGACCCTCTGCCAGGCTTGGTTTGTTTGCTTTTCTCTCTGCACTTCCCAAAGCCAGGCTGCTCAATTCCCCTTTGTTAAGAGTAACACTTCCTATTCCGCACTGCCTGGCCATGAGCCATGCTGTACCGTGACCCCCACCCCCAAGGACAGGGATGAGGGGGAAGGGAGGAGAGGCTGCGGTTTGCTGGGTTGGGTTTTAACCTGTCATTGAAACCACTGAAAGAGAGCACCCCTGCATGAACCTAGGCCTGAAAACCTTCGAGTTCCCTCCCCTCCCCCCCCCAGCTCAATCTTCACGGGAAGAAAGTCCACAGGTGACCGTCCAACTGTCTCAGGACAGTGGAGCTGTTCTCAGCAGAGAGGTCCCAGCCTCACAGGGGCATGAAACCACATCACCTGGCAGAAGCCATGATGACGCCAATGACCCCCAGGCTGGCAGGGTGCCCCACCACTTACTTCCTGGGTAGCCTTTCTCTGCTCCCTAAATGGATCCGCTCTCAGCAGACAGGTTCCCACACCCCTTCCCGTCGTCAGCCCAGCTTTCCCTCGCTCTGATCCCCCTGGGGGAGTGCCCACCCCGCACCCCCCACCTCTGCAAGCAGGTGGCCTCCAGGTCCTGCCTCCCGACGGTGTGCCCGCTGCAGCAGGCTTTGCTTAGGAGTGACTTCCAAAGAGGGAAAATCAAGTCAGTCACCAAGAGGAGGTGCTGCCAGAGGGCGAGCCTTGGTGAGGTCAGTAGGCAAGAGGCCCCTAACGTGTCATCCAAGCCCAGACAGAGGCAGGGGACAGAACTTCCCAGCTGCTGCCTGGAGTGCCTTCCCTCTCCTCCCCAATTCCATCCCATAAATGCTCTGAAGGGCTGCTACTCTGGTGCAAGGACCACAGCGGCTGAGGACGGGGCTCCAATCTGAGAGCACCCCAAGCCCCCACTCTCCATCCCCCCACCAATCACAGCACCTCATAATAAAAGGCGCTTCAATTTCTTTTATCTTTTCCAATAACATAAGCTACCCAAGGGGCCTTGCATGTGACAAGAACGCTGCAGTGCCCTCTGAGCTGTGTCTGAGAATCAGATGGCCACCAGTCCCGGGTAAGGGCTGTCCACTCCGTAACGGCTTCCGGGGCTTTGCAGCTAGCAGATCAGGAAAGCAGGGACTCGGGACAAGGCTGGGCAGGCGGCAGCCTCCTCCTCGCAGTCCCACGCTTGGAGATGGGCTGTGGGACCTCCTCCGGGGTGGCCTGAGCAGAAGTGCAAAATACTGGCCCACACGGTCCCAAAAGGGAGACAGGAGGACCCGTCTTGGCTGAGCTGTTGTGGGTCCACAGCACCCACAGGAAACAGGGGACTGCACCGAGACCAAGGGGTGGTGCCGTCCGGCCCGGAGGGAGGGGTTCTGGGTCAAAAGGCTTCCAGCCCATTCCACCCCTCACCTGTGGTCTGGGAGGGCCCTGGACACTCACCTGCTCTGGGTTTAAGGAACCAAGTCCTCCCTGAGCAAACAGACTCTGTCAGACCTGGCCTCACCCATAACCTGTCCCCTTTTCCAAGCCCTGGCTGCTCCCTGTTGTTTAAAATAAACTGCTGCTCTCTAGCAACCATTAATTACCCCACCTGCCTTCCCTGTCCCTGAATCCAGTTCCCCAGTCTTCCCAGGAATGAACAGGATCCTTCTTAGCCCACAAGGGAAAAAGACAAAAAAAGGGGGGGGGTGAAAAAAGGAATCGAATCGCCCCCCCCCCCCAGATAGCTCATTAGCTGCCTCCCCCTCCCTGGGGTGCCTCTCTCCAGCCCATAGGTTCTTTACCTGGTAACTAGGGGCGGGGCTAGGTGAAGAATTCATTAAAAGGAGTTGGGTAGGAAGAGAGCAGGTTCCAAGCCTGGCTGGGCATCCTCTGTTCTTAGGTTGCGGAGCCCCCTCCTCCCTCTTTTGGTTTCTACTCTGCCCTGGGGATTGAGGGTACACCTGCCACCCCCCGGACTTTACTCTTCCCAGCCTAGAACTGCCTGAGCAATCCCAAGCCCATAAGAACACCCCCCCACAAAAGGCCCCCTTTCTCATCCTTGCACCCTTCCTAGTGCCCCAGTCCCCCCACTTCATCCCCACTCCAGGATCCTTAGGGTGAGGGGACTACAGAGGACCCGAAGCACTCACTCCAGCCACAGGTCATCATCCCTTCTGGGGTCTTGTCCCCTGGCGCACTAACAGAGAAGCCCAGGGAGGCCAGAGAACTCAGAGTCAGTCCCACTTTCCTGGCCACCACTGCTGTCAGCAGCCCCAGGGCACTCTTCTCACCAAAGCTTGAAAGTGACAGATCAGTGTTGGGCACCCCTGTCTGGGGAAACTCCCCTGTCTTCCTGGAACAGAGATACAGGCAAGAGGACAGGGTCTAATTCTCCCTTATACCCTCTGGTCTTGGAGATGCTTCCGACCCAAATCCTCCTGCCCCACTGCCCCTGGAGCACCGTCTGTCTGACAAACAGAAGATCAGCCTGAGAGTGCTCACCTGGTGAGGCGAGGGCAGGAAGTGGAGGGGCTGACCTCTCAGAATGGAAAGGAACAGGCCGCCTTCTGGGACAAGTCCCTCTCAAGTTCCAAACATCTCCCCTGCTCTCTGCTGCTGTTGCCGATGGCAGGACAGCAAGAGAGCTGGAGGAAACCCAAGACCTCTGGGAACCTTCACGGAGCTCCGCCCCAGGCCATCCTTCCTCATCCCTGGGGGAGCAAACCCGAAACCCAGAGCAACCAAGGCCCCTGGGCAAGGTCAGTGCACCTGGATTCTCTCTGCCCAGCTGCAGGTACTGGGAGACTCCATGCCCCATGCACCTAACACGTGGTACCCCCAGGGCAGGCCATGGGCTCCATCACAACCCCCTGGCACCAGCCCCATCGAGACAAGGGTCCTGGGACAAGTTTACCTAATGAAGGAACAGCGGAAAGCAGGGGGTGGGCGTAGAGAGAAGGGAAGGACTTGAGTCCTCCTCCCTCCACGTGCGCCCCACACCCCAAGGAAATTCCAAGCCCAACCCCAGAAGTGGCAGCTCCCAAGGGCTCGGAGGTGGTGAGGGGCTCCGATCGCCCCTCCCAGCCTGGAACGCCCCCCTGCACACTGCACGCCATGCAGGGAGGACGGGAAACGAAACTGAGCAACGGAACAAACTTGGCCTGAACTTTGTCCAAAATTCAAAAGGCAGAGTGGAGGAGGTGGAGGAAAGGCGAGCCGAGCCCACTCCCCGGTAGCCCCCCCAGGGAAGGGAGGGTCAGAGGGGGACGCATAAAGAGGCCTTTGAGGGCTTTCAAAGGGGCTCCTGCCACCCTGCGTGGCTGAGGTGGGGCTGGGGGAACAGACTCCCTCTGCAGACAGACAGAGGCCGGAGGGAGCGGGCTGGGCTGGGGGCAGCCCCCGCCCGGGCCAGTGTCAGGCAGCAATTCTATGGTGTCTTTATGCAGGCCAGCGTCCCCACACCCCGCCCAGCACATCAAACGGCCGCAGCCCCCACCCTGACCCGACAGCTCGGCGGCCCTGCGTCCTCCCTGCACACCCACAAAGACCTCTGCTTTCTCACACGCCCCGCGCTCCCGGGCAAGCGGGAAGCAGCCCCTCTGGCCGCCAAGGCCACCGAGCCCTCCCCACAGAAGGGGAAACCCGCATTGCGGGAGGCCAGCCAGTGAAGTAATGACTCAGCTGAAGAAACGGGGTAGGGTCACCCCGGGCCAACCCCCCCCCCAGACACACCCCACCAGGCTGGGCCGTCTCAGGCCAGGACTGCGTGGGAGATGCGGGGGCAAGAGGGGCCCCAGCGCACTGCTCCAAGCGGAGCTCTCCAGGGTCCTCTAGGTTGGGGGACGGGGAGAGGACCTCTCAGGTCTGGGGGTTCACCAGCCCAGCATCCCTATGACACATCCCCGCCCCTTGCCCCAGCCCCAGGGCCTTACCTAGTGACACCTGGCACACTGCACTCCCAAACCCTGACACAATGCACTCCAAAAATGAGCTCTGCTCTCTGGGCAGCTCCATAGGGAGCCTTGGGGACACCCCCAGAAAGAGCCTGCACCTGAGAGACCTGAAGACGAGTATCACGTGGTTTCGGTGCCTTCCGACCCATTCGGTCTTTGGTTCTCTGGGCCCAGATTATTTCCAAAGCAGGGAGGGTCTCTGCTTTCCCCAGTCCCACCCTAGAAAGATACAAGGGTGATTTGCACAAATACCTGAGGCCTACGAGAGCCCACAGGGAAGTCACAGCCACCTGAGGACACTGCAGCGCCACCAGGGCCACGGAGGGACTCCTAAGAAAGAGTAAGAGCAGTGGGAAGGGGTCCCCGGCCCCGCCTAGACAGGCTCCCTAGCTCCTGCCTCCCCCAGGGCCCGGAGGCCAGGGATTTAGAGTCCGCCCTGCTGAGCTCCCTTTTCTTCCCTCGGACTGGAAGCCTTCTGCTTAGCAGCTTGTCAGAGAGAGTGAGGGGGCTGTGGGCCGGGACACAAAGGGGGATTAGGGAGAAACCTCTCGGCCTGCAGAGTAATCCATCAAACTCCCTCCCGGCTGCCAGCTCCGGCCCCTTCCCACTCAATTCCCCCTCCAGCTGCTGCGGGCCCCCACCCCCTCCGGCTCCTGAGCACTGTCACGTTGGGCAGCAAAGAGAATCCCAGGCCCTAGGGGGGCAGCGGGGGCACACCACAGACACTGGGAAAAGGGCAATGGCCCCCTCCCCCCACTCGCCCCCAATGTGTGAAAACCCAACAGGTGGCAGTGGCTTGGAGAGGAGTTGCTTTTGTTGCCCTGTCTGAGAGCCGCAGTCCAGCTTTGGAAAGGAAACAAATGCCAGAGGAGACTGGGGGAAGGGGCGGAGGAGGGACCGAGCAGCGGTCCATAGAGCCGGCGCTGATCTCCCCTCCCCTCTGGGACTCGGTGACAGGGATTCTGGGGCTGGCCTGACCCTCACCTTGGCCCACAGTCAGTCCCAGCCAGCCTAAGCTGAGGCCAAGGCACCAGGACCCTCCCCAAGGGTCACCTGGCAATCCCATGGTGACAGTCAACACAGACCCACATTCTAACCCCAGGCACCCGGGTCTCCCAACCAGACTTCATTTTTGAGAACAGCTGCCACCCAAGGTCACACCGGGCACACCCTCCAAGCCAGGACAAGCCATGGGCTTCAACCTGGAGCGCCCTGTTCCACCCCAGGGGCCACAGCCTCTGTGCCGACATCCCCCAAGCCCAGCAGACTGTGCAGGGTGACCTGGATCTGCGAGTCAGCCTGACCTGCGTTCGCATGCCAGCCCGGCCACTCACTACAGCTGTGGTGTCCCTTGGCCTCCCACGCCTCGGTTTCCTCATCTGCAATCAGTAACCCCAGCCAACGTTGAGGTTTACTCCACGCCAGACGCTCTGCCAAGCGTTTCAGTCTTCCACCCATCCGATGAGGCGGGTGCAATTAATGTACCCGTTTCACGGGCAAGGAAACTTCAGTCAGTCCCGCTGACTTCACGGATGTGCAGTGGGTCTGAGATAAGGGACGTGAAAGTTCCCGGCGGCCACTTCTTCGGCAGCCTGCGCTTCCTCGGTGGAGGAAAGCTGGGACAGGCCTTTCTCATTCCCAAACAGGGGAGGCCGTGGTCCAGGGAGACCAACTCCGCCCTTCTCGGCTTCCATTCCCCCCACCCACCCACGTGCCTCCCCCACTGTACTAGAGCCTCTTTCAGCCCCTGCTGCAAGAGGAATGCCAAGAATGCGGACGCCTCCCCAGGTGCTGGCCCCAACAGGTGAGGAGAGGTCACTGCAACAGACCTGCCTGGTGACGGAAGGCCCCGCGGAGGGTGGGATAAACACCCCACAGTCTCAAGAGAGGGCCATTTCCATCCACAGGGAAAACGAACCCAGGGGCTGGCCCCTACCCACTGCCCAGGAGGTGCCTGGCATGTGCAAAGTACTTGGCAGACTGTACCTGCCCTCCAATAATCCATACAATCCAAATACAGAGTAGGTATTCGGTATTTCGACTTCACAAGGATGAACACCTCAGTCTCAGAACTTAACATGCCCAAGGTTCAAAAATTCTACAAAGTGCTCTGAAGTGGGAGCCCGGAGAATCTAGTCCTGATTCAGCAACTTTTATGGCTGTACAGCCTAGACAAGCCATTTCACCTCTCCGGACTCAGTTTCTGCGCTGGTAAAATAAGAGCGACCAGCCCCAGCCTCAGGCAGGTGCTTCTTCCTAGACAGGTGCCCACTGAGGGCTCACTGACTAGGCTCCGTGGCATTCAGGAAAGGCCTTTCATAGCCTTCCACCAACAAGAGTCAAGGGGAATCGGGTGTAAAGGGCTCCCCAGCTGCACGTACCCCATCCTTTACCCGCCTACACTGCTCAAATGCCGAGAGAGTACCAAGGGTCATCAGTCACCTGAAACCGAACCAAGTAACCAGGACATCTGAGGGCAGAATGCCCTTTTCCCTCCTCTCTCCCAGAGGTGGACTCTGTTCCTGGCAGAATTTAGTAACTAAGTTCTTCTCTCCTTGGGCCACAATAAATGCTTCCCTATAAGGTGGGGCAGCAGTACCAAGAAATCCCTTGGTCCAGGGTGGAGAAGAGGAACGTGGGAGGGAACAAGTAGCTTGGCACAGTGTCCAGGCCACTCGGAAGTTCCCTCCCCATCCCATCTCTTCCTACAGCCCCTGCAAAATGAAACCTGAACAGCCTCCCTCCTAGTGAACTTGCCCCTTGTCAGTAGCCTGGCCAGGCAGCTCTCTTCAGCCACGCACAGCCAATCCCGGTCCTCTCCTTCCGCCTGGCCCCACTTAGGAGTGGAGGTTTCCAGGAAAGAGGCCAGGGGACTGCAGACCTGGGCAAACCTACAGATGGGCAGAGCCCTGGGCCAAGAGTCAGACCAGGGTGCTGGTCCCAGCTCAGCCATGTCCCGCCTCTAGGGTCTCAAATTCAAAGGCCTCTTAGGCTCCATCAGACCTGATATCCCAGGGTCTGTGATCAGCCCCATTTATAATCAGAGGGCTAAGTCAGACTCAGTTCTTTGAAAGTGTGTTCTCAAAAACAGCCACTCAGTGGTAAGCAAGGTAAGAGTTGGCTCCAAAAGAGACTTTTAAATTTTTCATTAAAGATCTCAAGTTTGCCAGCCGTTGGAGGAGGTACACTCCAGTGCCTGCAACCTAACCTCCCCTAAAGGAAAGAGCACTAAAACCCACCCACCCCTGCTGAGCCCATTATATGTAAGCCCACCTGGAAGGTGCCAGGGATGCAGAAACCAGCCCTTGTGGCTCCTTTAGCAAAGGGATAAAACGCAATCAGTATGCAATGAGGTGGGATAGGTGCTAAGACACAGTCCACAGGGTGGGCACCCAAGGTGGGGGGCGTGTCCAGTTCTTCCAAGGCTTCCTGGAAGAAGTGGCCACGATGCTTCACCTTGGAGGACAAGCAGGTAAGCTCTATGCAGTATAGTGGTAGAAAGGGGGTGATCCCTTTCCTCCCCATTTTTTGTCATGGCTGACGCTCCTTAACAGAAGATAGGTTGACAAGAAAAAAGAACCAACCTATTTGACTATAGTTTTATGGGACTTGGGAGATTTCAGAACGAAGACCCCAAGACCCAGGGTGAACCACCCACTTCTATGCTTAGGCTTGATGAAGCAGGGACAGCCGTGTGGAGATGTGATTAGACAAAAAGGTCATGAGCTACTGGTAATAGACGAAGTGGGGAAACCTAGCGAGGCCTGTCCAGATTCTTCTTGGCTTCTCTGCTGTAGCATTTCTTCCTCCTGGAGATGGGGTAGGAACCCTTTGGAAAGAGGGTCTCATGACCTACTATCAAACAAGGTAGGTCAGAGAATTTCTTTATGGCCAGTTCTTACACAGAAAGGCAGGGGGCAGTTAGAGAGGGGCTCTTGTTTCTATGATCTGCCTTGGGGAAGAGGGATTCTAATTTCTGCAGCTTGCCTTGGGGGAGAATGAGGGGCGAGAGACAGGAAGGCAGGAGAAGGTCAGAGAGAAACTTTGTTTCTGAGGCCTTCACTTTGGGGTATCATTTTCTGAACCCCAACAGTAGAAAAGGGCATATGTCTGTAAAACAAGGCCCCTGGAGCCTGGGATTTCTAAACAAGACCCCCTTGCCCCCCAGTGAGGCGTGCTGGAAAGAATACCAGATCCAAAACCACGACACCAGGTTTCGGTCTCAGATCAGGCCTGGCTATCCGTGTGTCCTTAGATGAGTCATCATACCTCCCTGGGCCCAAGAAGGGGGATTCATCAGCCCTGGGCTTGTTTTTGCTTCCAAAGTGGTCACCATGCTCCAGTTACTTCCCCTTCCTGGGCTGCTCCCTGCCTCCACCTGAACCCCGTCTAGCTTGAAACCCCGCACCTCCTCCAGGGCCCCGGGGACCCCAGCCTTCAAGCATCTCCTCTCTCCCGCCAATCTGGGCTGTGCTAACCAGGCATGCCCAGGGCTGGATGCTGCACGCCCGTCCTCAGCGTCTCTGCTCTGCAGTCCTTCCCCAACTGCACCCTCGCCACTAGCGCCTGCCTCAGGTCCTGGAAAGGGCGGAGCACAGGCCCTGCCCAGGGCACGAGACTCGTGGGAGCAGCCGAATCAGGATTCCTGTTGGATGTGACTTGACCAGCTTGCCCGGGATTCAAGCGGGGCCACACTCAAGGTATCTGGGTGCTCGTCTCTTTCTAGGGACAGGAGCCAGGAGCAGGGCTCTAGATTGCCACATCACTTGGGATGGGCCAGGCGCTCTTAGCTTGGACACTATTTGCCAATTCAAAGTACACCTGAGATTAGAGCGGCCTTGAGGTAGGGGCACAGCGAGCACAGGGGAAAGAGGGACTGCTGCTCCCCAGGGCATCCGACCTGGCTGGCACTGTCCGGCCTGGATGTAGTAACTGAGGGACTATGGGATCTAGGAACAGGAGGTGGCCTCCAATCCCCTTCTTGCTAGCTCATCCCAAGTCCGCAAAAGTGATCTCCAGAAGTAACAAAGAAGGGCAGGGAACAAACATCTACTGAGCATCTGGTCCGTGCACTTTGCTAAATGTGCATATACATTTAATCCTCACCATAACCTCGCAAGGTGAATGCTATCCTCTCTGTTCTACGGGCAAAGAAATCAAGGCCAATAAGGGAGGCAGGCTCATCTCCAACATCAGAGGCAAGAAGACCCACAAGTCGTTTAGGGCTGGTAGCAAAACTGTGCACTTCCTCCCATGGAGGAGGAAATAGACCACATAGGAATTAAATAGGAAGTTCTGGCCAGGGATCAGGACCATCCCGTGATGGCTCTGTCACCAGCCCCTGCCCCCAAGCAGGGGCACTTAATACACTGGACAAAGCTCAACACTCCAGCTCTATTGCTGGGAGTCAAGTGGCATCAGCGTTCAAGACACTGGGCCTGGTACCAACTGGTCCAGCCTCCACCCTTGCTGCCCAGCAAACAGGGCCACTGACTGTTCAAAGCAAGCGAGGCTGCAGTTTTTTTGTTTTTTTTTTCTGGACACCAAAGAACAGTGCAAAAGATCCTAAGAGTTGGGGATGGAGGACAGAGCAGAATCCCAACTTCAGGGCACCCTCTCCACACAGTTTTCCTAAAAATAACAAATAACGTTTCTGCATAGAAGGCTCTTAACTTTTTAGAATATATAGTCACCTTCATCACCTCACGGTACCCTCTTCCAACTTGAAAAGTACACTCTTGGGAGGCAGGTAGGGCAGGGTTTCTGGGCTAATTGAAATACCAGCCACACAGTATTGACTGGGGAGAGACAAGGACATCCAATCCTGGTGTGATCTTTGCACCTGACCACAAGTTCAACTGCAAATGTGTCATCTGTAGCTTACGTACAGTTATATATGATCTAATTCCCTTGCTAGGAAACTCTGGTTTTTTGTTTTTTTTTTGAGACAGAGTCTCACTCTGTTACCCTGGATAGAGTGCCGTAGCATCAGCCTAGTTCAAAGTCCTGGGTTCAAGTGATCCTCCTGCCTCAGCCTCCTAAGTAGCTGGCGCTACAGGTGTGTATCACCACGCTCAGCTAATTTTTCTATTTTTAGTAGAAACAGAGTCTCACTCTTGCTCAGGCTGGTCTCGAACTCCTGACCTCAAGCAATCCTCCTGCTTTGGCCTCTCAGAGTGCTAGGATTACAGGCATGAGCCACCATTTCCAGCCAAAACTCTGGGTTCCAACTGTAAACCAAAATGATTGCCTCCATTGTCACCAAATAACAGCAGCTGACATCTATCAAGCTCCTTTTACGAGCAGCTGCTGTGCTCAGAGCTTTACCTACATCATCAGCTTATTTAATCCTCCCAATACTGTGAGGTAGGTACTATTATCCTCATTTTGCAAAAGAGGAAATTGAAGCACAGAAAGTTTAACTTGCACAAGAGGAAATGAGATTCAAACCATTTTGCCAGAGATCAGCATCTTAACTATTCATACCAACTTCCCAAAGTCCAGGAGACTTTGCTCCCAATTCAGAAGTAAGGAGTACAGCAAAAAATAATATTTGTTGTTGTTTAAGAGAAAGGCCCAAGAATCCCAGGCTGGGTGTTGCTATCCATTCAATCACAGGTGATAGTTATAATAGAGACAGCTGGTACTAGCTAGCATTTATTGAGCACTTACTATATATCGGGCATCATTAAGAGCTCTAACACACTGTTAAATAAAACTATAATTTTTACACTTTATAATTATATATTTACAAATATTATTTATATCTGTTATAATTTAATAATTCACAAAGCTATACAGTAGGTATTATTATTATCATTCCCATTTTGTAGCCAGGACTACTGAGGCTTAGAAGTAGTAACTTGCCAAGCTAGCGGAGCAGCCAATATACAGACTGCCTTCCTGCAGTCTGGGTTTTTATCCATACCGTTGTGTCATCAGGCTGTAAATGGTCCAGATGATAGTACTTAAAGTTAACTTCACTTCCAGAGCGCTCAGGCCAGCCCTGCCCAGGCTGAGAGCTCCAGCTCCCACTCCAGCAAGGGGAGAGCTGGAGAGGGGCCCAATCCCTCCACTACCCGGTGGCCTGGGAACTGGCTCAGTGGGCCACCAAAGACCACGGTCCAGCTCCTCCCCCTCCCCCCTCAGGGCTACTCAGAGCCAGGAGGGCAGGGGGAGTTCATGACACACCCCATGAATACATAGGAAAACTCCCCCCAACACACCCCGACTAAATTGGGGCTTGTCTGTCCACAGCTGTGCATTCATCCACAGCTGTATTTTTATCTTTGGACTCATCCTGCTGACTCAAGCTCCATTTTCTCAGCACTTTTAGAACAACAGAGTCCTGGCTCCACGACAGGCCTGGTGGGAGGAGATAAGGGAGGAATGAGGGGATGGGACGGGTCCAACAGAAGGGCCCGTGACCTCAAATTCTGTCCCGCGTAGCCCCTAGGATATGCAGCCGTATGCGTTTCCACAGGCTGCCCAGCTAGCCGTACGCTCCCCGTCCGCCCCCACAGACCAGCCTGTTCCCTACATCCTGGGCAGGTGAGTCCACACCGAAGCTGTCTCTGTTCTGAAAGATCTGCTAAGTGCATCAGGAAAGGTAGCCAGAAGCCCCCAGGACCTCAATCCCACCCCTGAGCAAAGCTTCCAGGAGCCCAGCAAGGGTCACTCTGGGCCCCGGTTTGCTGGCAATGCCCGGCTGCAGACTCCAGGGCAGGACAGTAGCTGGGCTATTCTTAGTCCCCGCTCCGCGGGGATTGGGTCAGTGTAACAGCTGAAGGGCGAGCCCTCGCCAGGTACCCACCATGCCAAACCCCTCCCTACACCCCCCCGCCACTCCGGCCCCTTGGGAAAAGAGGAAGCATGGGAGACCGCACCCTGGGGAGGGGGAAAGCTGAGTAGGTCAAGAGTGTCTGATTCAGAGGTCAAGGGCAAGAGCAGCTCACAGGACTCCAGGGCCCGAGGGGAATGGGAGACTCTGGGAAGGACTGACCCTCACTCGGGACTGCAGGTGCCTGGGGGCGTCTCCAGCAGGCCTGCTGCCGCCCTAGCCTAGCGCTCTGAGTGGCTGCACCTGACGCCCAGGTGCCACCGCGTCACGGCTGTCTGCTGTCGGGAGCACTCGCACGGTTCCCGCGTGAACCCGGGCGGCGAGGAGAACACAGCCGCCTCTTGCCTCTTTCCTCTCCCGAGAGGGATAACCGAGGCTGAAAAGGGGGACACCAATACACACACTCCAGCCCGACTCTCAGCCCAGAGCCTCGCCCCAGAACTAACCCTCTGTTCCTCCCCAAGAAAGCCGGCCCGAGCCTGAGCGCCCCGCGGCGTCCCGGCCGTCGGCCCCTTTCCCGGCTCCCCCAAGTCCCGGGCTGTGCGCGCCCCGGTGACTCATCCTGCCCCTTTCCGGCGAAGCCCAGACAAGGGAAGAAAATAAACGCAACTTTCCAAAGAAAAGTCTGCCGCGGGAGGCTGCAACAGGAGCGAGCGGCCGCTCCGCCCGCCGCCGCCCGGCCCGAGCTCGGGGAGGGGCCGCTCCCCGCCCACCCGTCGCCGGCCTGGGACAGCCCGGGCGCCGCGGCGCAGCCCGCCCTCCGCG
>VBSM01002937.1:6421202-6434629 GCA_008086735.1 Cheirogaleus medius
GACAGGGTCTTGCTCTTGCTCAGGCTGGTTTCGAACTCCTGACCTTGATCGATCTTCCAGCCTTGGCCTTCCAGAGTGCTAGGATTACAGGCGTGAGCCACCTCGCCCGGCCCCCCAGCCCTTATGATGGTCCTATTTCCTAGGCAGAGCTCCCTTATGGAACATTTCACAAGGGACACTCATCACCCACCGTTTCCATCATGCACCACCACCCGCCACCCACCACCTACCCAGGGAGATCTGACTAGCCAAGAGAACACTGTCATGAAGAAGGCCTGGCCTGTGCCCTCCCTAAATGTCAGGGCATTGCAACAGAGACCGGTCCGGCTCCATCCGCAAATATCAAAATGTACATAAGAAACATGTTGTTTGCTAGATAGTTCACATAACCAGCATGAATAAACAGATAGCGCCTGAAGCAAGGCACACAAGGAAGCACAGGGGGAGGCAGTCAGGAACGCTGAGATATGTTGGCTGTGTGATTCCCAAGCCTCCCTCCTTTCCCGGTATTTACCTAGATTGCGCCATCATCCCACCCTCAAGAGAACGCACAATCAGAGAAAGGTATTAATAACTTCCCTCTGCGACAAGAATGAAAGGCATTGTGGTTCAGCAACCAAGGCTGTTCCTTGTTTCTGCTATTGATGCATCATTAACTTCTCATCCCCCGGGGGGGAAATATTACTGTGAGGCCTCTTGCTAGACAGTTTCACGTGTGATCCTTACAACAACACCGAGAAGTAGATGTTACTGATCTAGTTAAGTCTCAGAAACTGAGACTCTGGGAGGTTAAGTGTCTTGCCAAGGACCCAGCTGGTTAGTAGAGAACCAGAACTCGGACCTAGGTCCCTGACTTTCTGTCTAGAGTTTTTCCCACTCTCTCTCTCTTTTTTCATCTAGCTTTGGTCAATTCACTGCTTCTTCTAGAGGCTGGATATTCTGGGAAGCAAGTGAAGGGAACCAAAAGGCAATTGATTAGTGTTGATCTTAGTCAATAAAAAGGTTGCAGAGAGGTATGGCTGCTAGGCTTTGTTGTTATACCATCTCTAGACCTCAGTTTCTTCCTCTGTAAATTGGGGATAGTAATCTTACCTGTACCTCATGGGACTCTGGTGAGGATTCAATGACACAAGGCATGATAAGTGCTTAAGATGATGCCTGAACGTATAATAGTAAGCCCTCAATAGATAGAAGCTACTGTTATTATTAACACTAAGACAGTGTTGGAAGAAGTAAAAGTTAACAGCTAAAATGAGTGTCCAGGGTGGGATGTAGATTAATAAAGGATGTTACTATGGATGTTCTCTCTGCTCCTCTCTTAAACATGAACATCTGTGGTTTGTCAAAGACATTTTCAGGGTCCAGAAAGAGAATGAAAAAGAAAACCCAAGGCCTGAATCTGTAGGAAGTCCAATAGCAGCCAGGATTCTTAAGTCACAGGATAGAAAACCGGTGCCAGAGGAGGTAAACGACAGTGGGATTCATCAAAGAGAGAAGCATCAGTCCTATCTCTGCTGACTCCAACAGAGGGATGAAACATCCAAGAATGAGGACAATTATTTCCAGGCAAGGCAAAGAGGATGCAACTATAGGATTTAGCTGGTGCTGTTAAACCAAACGCATATGGTACAAAAACTGGTCTCTCTCAATATCATCACTCAGGCCGCATTGCCTTTTCCAATAAGAACAGGATAAGGATTAGTCCACTTGATCCTTTGGAATGATTTAAACTAGCAGTAGTTGTCAAACTTTTGTATGCATCAGAATCATCTGGAGAGCTTGTTAAATCTAAACTGCTAGGCCCTATCCCCAGAATTTCTCATTTAATAGATCTGGGGTGGGGCCCAAGATTTTCCATTTTGAGTTCCCAGCTGATGGTCCAAGGACCACATTTTGGGAACCACTGATTTTAAGCATTTTTCTATGAACAGCCAAAGAATATCAAATTGCAGAATTCTTTTTTTTTTTTTTTTTTTGAGACAGAGTCTCACTGTGTTGCCTGGGCTAGAGTGCAGTAGTGACATCATAGCTCACTGCGACCTCAAACACCTGGGCCCAAGCGACCCTCCTGCCTCAGCTTTCCAAGTAGCTGGGACTACAAGAGTGTGCCACTATGCCCGGCTAATTTTTTTATTTTTTGTAGAGATGAGGTCTCACTTTGCTGCCTCAAACTCCTGGCCTCAAGCAATCCTCCCTTCTCAGCCTCTCCAAGTGCTAGGATTACAGATGTGAGCCTCAATTGACCTAAATTGCAGAATTTTTAATACCTTGATTTTAAATGCATATAACCGTCATATTTACTTATTATATCCTCTCTACTCTCTTTTGTCACATTGATTAGAAAATGAAGATGTGTATTCTCAACTAAGAATTTTATACTAACAACAGAAAAAACCAAAAACCCCAAAACAAAGAAATCTCTTTCGAATGTCTAATTGACATAAACCTGACTTGGCAAGTGGGTAGAAAAAGGGGGCTCAAGAAGCAGAGCTCCTGATTTCTCACTCCAGTCCTTCACTTTGGATGCTTTCATACTGAGAATCTGCCTTCTGTATGTATGTTTCCCTCTGACCAAGCTCGCATTCTGACTCTGCAAGAATGCTATGAAAGCTAAGCCTGGAGGAAGAATGCTATCCTAGTTTCAGTTAAGTTTTCTTAATACCATAGTCTTATGAGGGGGGAAAAAAATCCCGTTCTCACGACCTTAAATGCTGACACTTGTCCAAAATGCCTAATGAGGGGGAAGCAAGTGTCATGCACATTAACAGAACTCAGTGATAGTAACTGAGTTGAGTGAAAATTTTACTAAAGCCAAATGACCAGTTCTATCTCTCTCAGCAAGATAACATGACAAGAGGAACTTTAGATTTCTAGAAGTTATCTTATCTATCCAAGAAGCACAAATGATGTTCTTAACAATCTGACGGAAGAGGGTATTACAAGATAACAGTCTCCTGACCAAAATTTTGTTATTTATACGGTCTGGTACTCAACGCACGTAAATCAAACTTTTTTTGAAGGCATCTTTACTATGTTGAAATTGGGTCTTTTTTTCCTAAAGATTTAAGAGAATTTGCAGGGGAGAATGGATGTGATCCTGGGGTTCAGCTGCCAAAATGCTATTAGTCTACAAAAGCATCTCCTGATAAGGCCCCCACCAAAAAGCATTCTAGGGAGGCCTCAGTATTGTGAGATCTCAGGATATCACATTTCATCAGTAAGACAGTTCAGCTGAGCCCCTTTCTGTCCCTGATCATGGCTTTACTAGATAGTTTTGTGGCTTCCTTTCTGGTATTGAACTTGAAAGACCAAGGACACAAAAACATGACAATTTCACATATGGAAAAAAGCCTTCTGACAAGTATCTCTAATCAGTTTTCCAGTCCAAATGAATGTTCTCTCACTTGTAATATACACCCCATAGCTAGGAATATAGTTCAAAACCATTGAATAAAATTATTTTTTCCTATGAGAAGCTGAGGAAACATTCAAACTCCAATCAACAGTTCTGTGTACATACACTAGAAAAAAACTTTTACTATGCTGTTTTATGATTGGTCTCACAAAAAAAAAAGAAAGAAAAGAAAAAACTTTTACTAGTGCAGGTGACTTGCGAGCTACTGTCACTCTCTCCTTCCCTTTAAAACCACCCTATATTGTGGGCTGGTTAAAGTTTACCTTTTTGCAAGAGTGTTCTTAGTAATAAATAACTCATTTGTACTTAAGACACAAAGCTAAAAGGATTTCGGTTTTGCAGGAATGGGGTTTTTGCAGCCATGTACCTTGCCGGGAAGTACATTGGTGCTTTTGTTTGAGGCTAGTTGGTCTACAATGCCAACAGCAACTCGTGTGCAGAGAGAGCCTGTTTTCCAGGCATTGAATACACATAACCTCACTCACTCTCACAATGTCCCTTTGAAGCAGAGGAGAATCAGTCCCTTATTATCCCCCTTATATAAAAAGGAAAAGCGCACAGGGTGAGGGGTGGGCAGGTAGGAGACTTGCCTAAGATCACCCTGTAAATTGATCTTTTGACTTCATCCACCACCAGCCGCAAAGCTTCTCCAGAGCAAGGAACGAGAAGAGGAAAGGTGATTGGGAGTTCAAATAAAGCAAAGGACGGCCCACTCGTGCTACAGTGGGCATTATGTGCTAGTCTCCACTCTGCGGTGTAACACCTGTGACACCTTTTATCCTATTCACATAAATTCCCTAGAATAATCCAGTTTTAAACATTTCATGCCTTAGTTCCTTAAACCATAAAAATATCCCGGACATCCCAATATTCTGAGATCCAAACTGTGTATCAGAGACTGTTTCTCCTATTGATGTACATGACAAAACTCGCCATTATAGCACAGGTCCCAATCTTGGGGTTGGGATATAGTCACCATGATCTTCATTGTCAATGAATATCGCTGACTAATTCGGAGCTGACCTGTAGAAGCAACAGGTGCTCTAGGAACTGCCATTCCCGCCGTCTGGCATCATCAGTGTGTCTGTCCTCTCTTACACTTAAATCTCCCAAAGAGAGAGGCATCTGCTTCTCAGTGACTGGCCAGCCAATGATGCTGACTTATAGAGAAGAGTATCCCAGGAGCCAAATATTAGGTCTTATTGCTTCACTTGAGTGTGTGGGAGAGAGTGAGGGAAAGCAGGGCAAGAGAAGGAATGAGCTTTGTGAATGGGCCGGGACTGGCCCATTGTATAAGGTCCAGGACAACAACCACTCCCTTGAACTAGATACTATGTATATCCTGTGTACCTGAAGTCATACCAGCATTCCCTACAATAGAGCTTTGGAATCTAAGCTCTGCATTGTACCAGGTTTACCAGGAAATGCTATTTATCTTGTACTCAGGCCAATTGTGTGGGTCTCTACAGAACAGCTGGCTCTCCATCCACCTCTAGGGCTACCTGGTTCATGTATAAACAATATATTGCCTCAAAAACACTAACCCCATGGAAACCAACTGTTCATTCGCACACGCAAAAAAAAGGAGAAGGGAAAGAGAGACAGTGGTAAATTAGGCCAGAGGCAGGAGAAAAAGACAAGACAATGGGAGCTCGGAGTTTGTAACTGAGACGTGGCATGCATTAGATATGAAGTTATGTTACTAAAGGCCCAGATTATGTTCCAAGATCTAAATGGAATGCCAATTGAGTCTTTTTTTTTTTTTTTTTTTTAGAATTCTAATAAAACTTTTTTTTTTTTTGAGACAGAGTCTCACTCTGTTGCCCAGGCTAGAGTGCCGTGGCATCAGCCTAGCTCACAGCAACCTCAAACTCCTGGGCTCAAGCGATCCTCCTGCCTCAGCCTCCCAAGTAGCTGGGACTACAGGCATGCACCACCATGCCCGGCTAATTTTTTTTTCTATATATTTTTAGTTGGCCAATTAATTTCTTTCTATTTTTAGTAGAGACGGGGTCTCGCTCTTGCTCAGGCTGGTTTCGAACTCCTGACCTTGAGCGATCCACCCACCTCGGCCTCTCAGAGTGCTAGGATTACAGGCGTGAGCCACCATACCCAGCCTGAGTCTTTCTTGATTCCTAAAGATACTTAGTGCCTTATGAAAGAGCTTCACCGTATCATTATTCCTCACTACTTTAGAAGTAAAACCATACTTTTAAAATGCTTTGTGTTTTTATTTCATTAGGCTGAATTAATGAACTATAAGAGAACCAATTTACAGCTACAGTGAAGATCAACTGTATATTACTGTCTCTACACACTTTTTGGTAAAGACCAGTGCTCTACAAACTATATTTTGTTAATCATATCACTATACATATTCAGTTCATTGTAGATGAGAATCACTTCTTACCACATAACCAATCAGCTAGAGTTACCAAATTGGTAGTTATTGTATTCTAAAATTTAGGCCAACATTTTTCTTGGATCCATGACTTTCTACCTCTTTCAGAGTCTGACATAATCCATCCACCCTAATCTCTTGTAATCAGAAGAGCCCCGACTACATAAAGACTATGTATTCCTGTTTCTACCCAAGATGGAAAAAGTGTAACTATTAAAAACATTGCATTGCATATCAGACAAGGAAGCAGTCTTACACATTCTAATAAAAGGGCTTGTGTGTGTGTATTAAACTTAATAGCTAAAATGTTACCAATAACAGTAATATATATGTGTACTCTTTCTTGATCTACTTATTCCTTAAAGTTAGATTTCTAAACAAATCACTTCTGGTGCCAGCTTAGACCTAAATCAAGGGAAACTATGATTTCCAACATTTTACATTATATTTTAAGTTAATTATTTGCTTTACTAGGATGGAAACTCTGGCTGCACCCTCTCACTTCCTCGCCCCAGAATTAACACAACATTTATTTCACAATATTTGTCCAGGACTTTACTACTGAAACAGGGGCCTACCCATGAGTGATGCTGATTTCTCCTGGTGGTGACCCAGCCAAAACATGTCAAAATGGGGACCTGTTCTTTCTATTAATAGAGGGAAGGAGAATCACGCCATCAAGGTAAAGGGACACATTACCTTGAAAACAAATCTCAGTATTCACTGTGAGCACATACCAGTGCTGCTTATGCAAGAAGCAAGGCTTTTGAGCTGGAAGGCAATTTCAAAAGGCAACACCTGTTTCAAAATAGGGCCAAGAGTTCATAGCTGCATTTCGAAATCTCAATATACACTTTCATTTTGGGATGTTAGCCACATAGGCTTGGGAGATGTAAAAAGGGAACGACGTAAGAGGACAGATGTGCATAAATCAAGAGATCCTGTTTTCCATTTAAAATCCAGAAAAGATTGCTGCTGCATATAGCAGGATGTTAAGTGGGCACACTGATCACAGAACCTCTGTAACCCAAGTAGGTGGTACGGTGTCGTGATACAGTGGACTCTGAGCCCAGGGGACGGTACCTAAAAATGGGATGGGGAGAGCAAGCATTCCACTAAGTACATGGAGGACAAACACTGCCCTCTACTGGCAGAGGGTAACTGCTAGATAGCCAAGATGACTAATATTTTCCTCAATACAGTCACCATCTTGAGACATAATCAGAAAATGAAAGCTTTTAAATCATGTGAGGCTTCGTGTCTAGGGGTTAGAAGGATTTTCAAGCTACCTGAAGTATTTAATGAGAAACCTTCGTATCTCATTGAAACGAAGTTTCCAATTTTCCCCAGTAAAACTCACTGGACTGATTCAAGTATCACTGTCACATGGAGATGCTAGAGAATAACAAAATGCTCAAGAGCTCAATCCCAGGAAGAAGGCTCAAGGGATCCATTTATGCAAGATACTGGGAGCTGACTTTAGAACTAGCAGCTGTGACAACCGGAAGCACACCGACGTCATTCGAACCCTCGCTGTACTACACACCGGCCACATCAGGTGTTACATCAGACCTCATCCGACCTGAACCAGGTTATTTTCTACAGCACTGGAGGAAGAACAAACACCTCGCCAATCTCACAGTTGTTGGGAAAATTAACTGAGGTAATTAGTACTGTACAACTACAGTGTAGCACTGTAAACTAATGCTCATGGATAGGAGTCAAGATAGCCCCAAACGTGTTTTACCTCTATTCATGTTTACCCACTTCATGGTTTTTGAAATCCTTTAAACCAGACTATATTTCATCAGCATTGTCCTGAAACATAAAATTTGAAATGTCGTCCATAAAAATACCTAGAGATTAGGAGGAAAAGTGGATGGTCAGCGTTTTTTTTCCTAAGTCAACTTTGACCTGAGACAACTATTAAGAAATAAATGTAAAGTTAGCTAGTCACTGACAGTTAACAGCATGCACAAAGCATTAAATTTCAAAGTCAAGGTGAGTTTGCAAGCCAATTACAATATTTGAGTAAGCAAGTATGTAAACAAGGAGAAAAGCTGAAAAGAAGAGCCCTAATAGGTACAATATTGGGCCAGTTCTAAAGAGGGATTTTGTATCATGTTTCCATGTAAGTAGTAACATTTAATTCCAAATTGAAAGATGGTTTAGTGTAGTTCTTATGGGTATTTGCAACTGAATGCAAATGTTTTGCAAATATAAACTTTTATTATATATTATGATTGTTGAAATGAACTTTGCCCTCCATAGTATAGTACTTCATAACCTTGGATATGCACATGAGAAAAAATGTTAATTTGGAAACCTCATGGACCCATTCCAGTGCTCCCTTAGCTAATCAAAAACCGATGAATCCACTGCCTCTTGATTCCATGCTCTGAAGGATTGACTTTTGAGACAAGACATGCTTTTCTTTTACCAACAACAGGGACAGTCACTGTTAAAGTTTTTAAATAATTTATTTGGGAAGTAGGTTCCTCCCAAAAGTCAGGCCGGACTGGGAGCTGATGGGCAAAGATAATCAGCTGTATAAGTCAGTGTATTTGCTTTAAAATATTACAAGAAGTACACAGAGCACACATCTGGGTTATAAAAGCCCTTTTATAAAGCCATTTTTAAACAAAACAAAAAAAAAGTTTACAAAAGAAAAAAAGATACAGAAAAAGAATTACTTGCTTCATATGTCCCAAAAAGAGAAAAAAAATAAAGGGGACAATGCCAACATGCTCATAATACAAAATACAAGCAAAGGATACACATACTTAAAACAGAGCTCAGGAGCAGACACGCAGTCCTGGAAACCCTTCAATGAAAGCAAAGCAGGAGGTTTTTTTTTGTTGTTTTTTTTTCTTCTTTGTCTATGCAGATACATACAGAGACTGGGATATGTAAAAATTAAGTATCACAAAAGACCATCACACGATTCTACCAATGCATGTTGCATCTATAATTCACGAACATGGTCAACAAAATCATGTTCACTTCAACCCCATTTCATTTAAATTAAAGAAAAAAAACCCTTTTAAATAAAGTGGTTACATTCAAACTTTAACTTCCTTAGTACCATGCTGCAGACCTCAGCACTGTTAAGGTATTGCAAGAATGCCCAACCCTCTGGTGTCTGATCATGTATCTAGCAACACTGCAGGATGAAGAAAGAGACGGCCCTGTCTCAGCCTATGAACTAATAACATTTAAAGCAGGTTCCTCTCTTTTACCCTTCCTGCTCAGAATATAAAAGATTAAGGACTAAAATCAAGGAAGACTGGGAATTTTAGAGCTGGAAAAATGAAGTCTAAAAGACAAATCAAGGCAAACAATTACTGAGAACTTGGCTGTTGCTTAACCTGGCAAGTCTTAGTCTTTCTGTAAATCTTGCAGGAATTAGGTGTATATGGTTTGCTGCAACATGTTCATGGTAAACAAACTAAGTAGAGCTCTTATTTACAAATCTTGTAACAAATACTTCTGGAGGAAAAAAAGAAAAGAATTCACTAAGTTCCAGAAGACAAAGGTTTAATTGCCAGACATATACAAACACACACTCACACACACACCCACACAACATTTCAGGGGGGTTTTATACATGTTATTTTAGGGCATAAGCTGAGTACTATACCCCTATACACCATCGAAAAAGCAACAAAAAAATCCCAATTTTACCCTCCCCCAATAATCTAGAAAACCCTCCCTTCACCCCTGATGTACAAAGAGTATGCACACTGTGGCATTCTACCAGCCACACAAAGCATGCTCAGACAGATGTCACCAGTTCAGTCACTCCATTGGCATGGCAACAGGCAGGTTTACGGGAGTTTTCCCAATAGTGGTTATACACAGTCAGCACCACTGTGAATTTTGTGAATTAGGCTTTGGAAAAAAAAGTCTAACTTATGGATTTGGGATTCAAAATGACTCATGTTGTATTGAGTTTATCGAAGACAAAGGGAAAATAGGTTGAAATTGAAACTTGGTTATAGATAGCTTAATGTCCCAATTCTTCAAATATAAACTGACTCTCTATTTTCAAGTAAACTCAACTTCATCCACAGAGAAATGGATAATTTTCTAACCTCAAGAGCAACCAGAAATGTGTAGAAAGTATCTCAGTCTAAATGCCATTAATACCAGAGGCCAGGTTTCTTCCTTTCCAAACTCCTAAGGTCAACGTTTTTCTTTTCAGGGCAGCTACTGGTGACGCAGGCAAAGAAAGAACTGTTCATACCAGCACTCATTCTTCAATACAGCAACAATGGCCACATGATCTTTTAGAGAGCTTTCCCGCTGCTCCTTGCTCCTGGGATTAAATTCTACCCTTGCCTTTCTAACACTCTCAAATCAACGTCCTAAACTGAAGTTTGGTTAACAAAAAGTACTATTCCCTTCCCCAACCAGTACTCTAAAATCCACTTGTTACTTGAATGTTCATGGATTAAAAAAAGAACCATTAAAAAAATGTGTCAAGTTCAGTCTAGCTGACCATATTCACAAGAGGGTCAAAAACTTTACTAGAGTATAACCTCCAATTCCACTCTTGATTTGTTATCTTTAAGAAAATGCTATTTGAACCAGTACCAAGAATTGAAGTATTAAACTGAGGATTAAACTGGGGCAAACCAGTTAATTGTGAAAAAAAATCAACATCCAAGCTCCTTCAAGGGAAATCAACTATTATTCCTCAAGATTAAAAGATTTTCACTCATTACCTCCCTAAAGAAGAAAACACCTTTAATTTTCCTTTATGGAATCAATATGGAGTGGAGCTAGGAAATGGGGGAGATGTTTTAGAAAGCAGGACAAATCTACCTACCATTACTGAAATGAAAATGTATCCTTTGGGCCCACTCCATCAACTCTGATCTGAGCTGGAGGACTAACAGCAGCAGCAAGTTACAGACAGATTGAGTAGGATATCAACTATGTCTAGCCGGGGAGGGGCAGGTCTGGAAAAAAAGAATCTTAAGAACTAGGATGTAGTGTCAGTCAGCATAGCTGCCGAAATCTATGTCGTAGAGGTAAACCTAGCAGAGCTAACGTAGAGAATTCAAATAACACAAACAAGCACCTTCAAAGTTAACATCCCACTTCCTGAGCACTGCAAAATTAGACAGTGAATGCTATTGCCATTTCACCATAGGCACACTAGAAAAAAAGAGGAAGTTTAGTCAAAGGTGGTGCCAATGGCCAGTTACTACTGGCTTACAGATCCTAATGTCCTGACATCACTATCGAGCCTGACTATTGAGCACCTGTTTCCAGTTGAGTCACCACAACCATCCTCCTATTTGCATGCATGATTTGAGGGGAAGACTAGAATGTTTTAAATCATCAATAAAAAGTGGAGAAAACAAAGGTTATTCAGAGCCTGTCTCACTTGGGAACAAAGATCCTCCTGTCCAGTCTATTAGAAATACAGAATACATTTTTCAATCTAATGAATTAATTTTAAAAGAGACCCTAAACAAGAAGCTCAATTAAATGCACACAAGTAATCTACAAGACATGATTATCTCTAAAAGATGTGCATATATCACAGAGATGTTAGTGCAGATTAATATATTAAAGAGACCATTACACAAAAAAATTTGAGGCTAAAGTTTTAAAAGAGCCCCCCCTCCCCCCAATCTTCATGAAACATAACCCAAGAAAAGCCCAAATGTTACTAGGAATGTAAGACAAAATTATAAACTCCTAAAAAATAGAAGTGCATGGTGAAAACACTGATAGGTCTTTTACTATATGAACATAAACCTTTTTGTTAAAAATGAATACCTGAACAAACCCACTTGAGCAAACAGATGAATCTTTAACACCCTTATTACAAAGTTTACAACTATGAATTTAACCATCATGAAAGAGAATCATCCAACTGCTACTTATGTTCAAGCCCTGTATTTTTGGCCATGTACTAAAAACTCCTTATTCATTCTTTAACACACAGTGCAACAGTGAAATGACTCTGCCACTGGGTGTTTAAAAAAAATCAGAGTAAGAATGTTCCTTAAAGTGTCTTAAAAATCAGAGTAAAAATAATCGTTAAATAACTTTTAGTCCTAGGAACACTTGCAAGAAAGCCATTTTGTCTAAGAAAAATATGCTGTCACTTAAAAGAAAGAAAACCACAAAGGAGGATGTTAAGGAAGCAAATCTAGATTAAAAGGCAGAAATTTCACTAATTTTTCATGTTTATGAGCATACTAGGACCCTTAAACCTTGCTCCCATTAGCTCATGGCGTCAGGATGTGGAGGATCAAATCTACAGATCTATCTCCTGACTGCTTTCATAAGGCATGTAAAATGTCTGTTATCAACTGCACACGTCCCACTTGTGCAAGCCGATCCTAAAATGCAGGCTTTCTCCAGTCCCTGTCTTCTGCTTTAAGCAGCATGAGCAGTAAGCAGAGGATTGGGAAAAACTAAAAAGACAAGAGTAAACTGATTAGTATGGGAGCAGCATTTAATGTACTCCCAATCAAGGACAGGATGGGAAGTGAAGAACAGAGCCAGGAAAATAGTGTCCTACAGTAGAGTTCGTAGGCACCAGGGCTAGGGTGTGCAGTGGTGTCCCACGTAGCAGCAGAAAGTGGACAGATGTACTTTCTACCATGTTTCTATGAAGAAATGGGAAGATCGGGATACAGAAAGGAAAATGTTCCATCCCCAAATAAAAGCCAGGGAATGGTTCATGGAATCTGAACGCACATTTATAGCATAAAAGAATTTCAATTCTTCATTATCATAAAGGAAAAATCTCAACTCTTTGTGATTGAATTTCACATTAACTGGAACTTTATTTGCTTAAAACCTAAACATTGTCAGTTTGAGAAGAAATCCACTTTGATGTGTAGATTGATCTTGCCAATTAAATTCTAGGACGGTTTTATTTTGGGGGAATCCTTGGTAAAATTTTATCAAAAAAACCCCAGGATACATATATATTTTTAAAACATGAACCATTAGAGAAAGAAATATGAAACCAAGAGTGATTTCAGTTTTGGCAGCCCCCTGCTCTTTCTTTTTTTAAGCTCCTTAAAGACTGTTGCAGGATGAAAGGATCACTGGCTCCGAGTCTCTTTGAGATAACAAGTGATGAAATAAAAAAAGAAAACTCACAACCTCAAACAAGGTCAGGTAACCCCATTCCCCACCCTCCCCTCAAGGTAAAAAATATGAGTACTTTTAGTAACAATTCAGAATTCTTTTATCTCCTACCTGCCTCATCAGTGGAAGTTTAAGTCATGACTTTTTTTTAGACATTTATACTTGTGTATATAGATATATAAATTCATATTAGATGACAATTGATTTTTAAAAAGTCCAGGTAGAGAAAGAAGCAATCATCTTCAACTAAAACCTTTCTACATTTTTGGATTCCTATGCAACTTGCTATCATTTAGCAAAAAGCAGTTTCCATAGTGTTCATCTCAAATCTTATTGCTTTACAACTGTGGTATACCTTCCATTAAAAATAAAAAGATGAAGCAGTCAATCCAGTGATTAATTTGACATGGCTTTCATTGGGAAAGGGGTGGTGGTGGCAAAGAGGCCAACAGACAGAAAGGCAACTTAAACACTTAAACATACAATGGT
>VBSM01002937.1:6450171-6461081 GCA_008086735.1 Cheirogaleus medius
AAAAAAATAAAGTACAAAAGTGAAAGGTAAAGTGGGGAGCTAGACAAAAAACACTGTAAGATCTATTTGGCACCAAACACAGATAACTCAAAGTAGTTTAAAAGCAATAGGGTTTTATTAGTCTACTCTTAATCAACAATTTCTTTCTACTAAAGTCTACCCAAAGAATAGTTTTTCTTTCTTATAGCAGACAAAAACAGCAATATTCCTGGTATGTGAAACCAACATTTTGAAGAGCCAATGATCATACACAGTATTTTAGAGATGGAAATTACCACACCTCTGAAGTTCTCATTCAACCCCCTTAATTTTACAGATGAGAAAACACCGAGACCATATAATTCAGCTCTACTTTGTCACAAGCCTGCATATCATCAGAATGTAGAAATAACAAGTAAACTCCAGGTGAGGAAAGCTGAATAATGAAGCTGTCAAATACAAACTTATATTTAATTACTGATACCCTAAGCTTTTAACAAAATCATTTAAAAAAAAAATGAAACCCAAAAAACGTTTAAACAATCCACTACACTGTTTAGCCCAGTTAAGGCTAACTGCCACTTTTACCCTGATGAAATTATACTGTTCTAGTCAATGCTGGGGAGTAAAACAAAAAACAAAAAACATTTTGCTAACTTTCTAGAATTTAACAAGTTTTTCAGTAGGCACTTAAAATGCTTTTCAAATCTTGAGTTTTAAGAAACCCACCATAGCCAACATAGCTCTTTTCACTAATCACCTAGGTAGTAAACACATCACTTCATCAGATGAGATCCTACAGGACAAAGTTTTTCAATGTATAGGCCACAACCCTCGCTGGGTCTTAAAATCAATTTATTGATGTATAACTGGCATTTTATTTAATGGGGCAGGGAAGCAAATAACAGAAAATTATACCTAAGTAACCATAAATTCATGAACTTGTTTCAGGTGTTTGTGTTCTTATGTGTGCAGCAGATTGCAACGTAATATACACATATATATACACACACATTTTTTTTTTTTTTTTTGAGAGAGTCTTGCTCTGTCACCCCAGGTAGAATGCAGTGGTGTCATCATAGCTTACTGTAACATCAAACTCCTGGGCTCTAGCAATCCTCCTGCCTCAGCTTCCCCAGTAGTTGGGACTACAGGCACTCAACCACCACGCCAGTTTTTCCTGGTTTTGGTAGAGACGGGGTCTCGCTCTTGCTCAGGCTGGTCTTGAACTCCTGAGCTCAAGCGATCCTCCCAACTCAGCCTCCCAGAGTGCTAGGATTACAGGCATTAGCCACCATGCCCAACTGTAAAATGTATTTCTTATTGGAACCCCATCAAAAAAGTCTGAAAGCCACTGATTTAGTATAGAAAGAGGATTTCCAAGGTAGTCTTTGGTTTTACCTTTACAAAAAATAATTGTTATTGACCTGTATGTATAGTCACAAAAGAATGACATCCTTCCTATTTCAGTCTCAATTTTTTTTAAAAATCATCTTTTCAAGTTTAAGCATTCATAAAGCCCATTTAAGTTTGATGGTGGTGGTAGGAGGAGAGGGGAGATAGTGGCACTAATAATAAGTACTAGAGCTATTGGATCCTACACAATGTAAACCAATCTTTAGCTTGTATCCTGTCAACAAATATCCCTAGAAAGGAATGACCAAGAACCTCTTGAAGGCAGTCTATGCTAAGGAAACTCCAATAATAGTTCTTTACAATGACATGAAATCTGCCTCTAATGTCCACTCATTGGTTCTATCTAGAGTTCCTTTGGAACCTCCTGGAACTAGGATTCCTTTGAACATTTACTCATACTTCGAGTATCCTCTTCATGCTCTAGTTCAGGGGTCCCCACTATATATGCAGTGAGTTGTATAGTTATTTCATTATACATTACAATGGAGTAATAATAGTAATAAAGTGCACAAGAAATAAAATGTGCTTGAATCACCCTGAAACCATGCTCCTTCCCCTGGGTGGAAAAATTGTCTTCCATGAAAACAGTGCCAAAAAGGTTGGGGATTGCTGCTTAGGTGCTTTCCTCCATGCCACCTGGAATTTAGTAAAGTCTATCAAGCAGTGCCCAGAACTAAATATAACTAAATATAATGGTTTTAAAAAGTTGGGGGTGGGGAGCAGATCAGTAATACAACCTTCCTCTTCCTATTCTCCTCGATACTCCTAATGCAATCCAAGATCTCAGTTGCCTTTTGGGCTGTCCCATCCTTCAGCAGAATTCATACTGCAATTCCAATGACTAAAACTTCCTTTTCTATAACCTAAAAACTTTTGGTATCCCGACCCTGCCATTTCAACATATTATTTATCTTTCCTAACCTTCGTATCATCTGTAAATTTATTAGCACACCATCAATGTCCTCATCATCCATGTCATTAATAAAAAGGCCAAAGGCATGGTGGCTCATGCCTATAATCCTAGCACTCTGAGAGGCCGAGGAGGGAGGACTGCTTGAGCTCAGGAGTTCAGGACCAGCCTGAGTAAGAGCAAGACCCCGTCTCTCTTTTTTTTTTTTTTAATAAAGAAAGGCCAAGAAAGCCCTTTTTGGCACCAGTGGAAACAATGTTCCAGGATGACATCAATCTATTAGTCAGCCCTCTCTGGGTCTAGCTACTGAGGCACAAGTCCATTACACTGAACCATTACTCTGCCTATATTTTTCCACAAGTACCTCATGTGAAGCTCTGTCAAAATCCTTCTCGAAATAAAAACCCAGTATTTTCACAGATTTTGCCCTAATAAACTTTTTAAAAAAGGAAATGAGTTCATTTAAATCAGTGATACTTAAACTTTTTAGCAATAAACACTTCTTGTTCAAATAAAATCTTTCCAGGAACCACAAAATAAAAGACAGCTAATTAAAAGTATAAGCATTTTAAGAATAAACATTTGTCTTATCACATTAAAAAATTGTTTCATTATAGAATTTTCCAACTTGTATTCTGTCAAAATAGTTTTTCTAAGGGTTTCTTGGTCAGATCAATTGGATATCAGTATTATCAACCCTTTGAACATTCAAAATTAATATTATTAACATGTGAAAAGTTTTGAAAGGCTTTGAATGTTCCACATTAAAGGAACTGCTTAACTTTATCTCCAAAATTGTATTTTAAAATAAAATCTGAATCAAATGTTTAAGATAACCCTGAAAGCCAGCATTATGAAGACTACTGATCCACTCGAGTTTTTTGTGAAGCCATGACTTTTATTAATAAAGCAGTTATTTTAGATGTGCCAGTTAGTTTGCCCAAATTCTCATTTAATTTTGACCCAAGGAGCCAATTAACATTTCACTTTTATCTAAGTAAACTAGTTCTCAGAAAAGCTAAATAACTTTACTACAAGCCATTAAGTGGTAAAGGCAATTTTCCAATCCAACTCCATCAAACCCTATAATCCACACAGGCCACTGCTGATCTGTACTCTCAAACCTTCCTGAGTGTCTGCAAATATACTTTCCCAAAGAGCTGATGCCATTAAAGTCACTGCACATCAACTATTTGCCTCCCTTTAAGACTTGGGACACTTAGTTTCTCTACTCTTCTACCCCTCAAAGATGATTAAGAAACTTCATATGCCAGATTTTCTCAGGATATAGAAATGTTAGTTCATTGAGGCCAGAATGCCTGAGCTGAATTCAGGGTAATGTCTTACAATTGCTTCACTTATCTCGACCTTCAAGTTTCTTTTGCCTAAGATATGTTGTTTTGACTGTATCACTCTGTTATTTACATTTAAAATATAAAATTCAAAACAAAGTCACAAGATATAAGCAAAAAAAAAAAAAATCAGGAAAATTACAGGAAAGAGCTTCTAAGTTTTTGAAATGGGACAAGTTTCTAATTTCTGCAGAAAAGGGATGGGGATAAAGGTGTTCTGAATGATGAGCTGGACATTTACTAGATATGTCACAATCTCCTACTAAATATACATATTTTGCCATAGCACTCCTTATTCTCAATACTCATTATTTTACTCTACAACTTACTATATTCAGTTCCACCATATAGGAAAATATTTCCTTTTAAAGTCAAAGTTCAATGAGTGTAATAAGATAAAGTATTTGTTAAATAAAATTGGTTAGAAGATTTTTCCTTGTTTAAGTTTAGAGCAAAACCTACAACAACTGGGAACACGGAAACCTCAAATGGGCAAAACTGAAGGGGTCTCAGGCATGCAATTATTAAGTTGAGTCCCAGTCTGCAACAGAGGGTCCTGAAAATCTCAGTCATATCTTTCAAATTGTCTAACCCAATCACCAGGGACAAACCTGGAAGCTGACAAAGTTAGGTTTATTGATGAAGCACAACAGAGAAGTTCGGGGAATCTCACATAAAAGAAAAAAATTATAGATTCTGGGGAAAGGTAGAACTAAGGTAAACGAAGCAGTGTCTTGATAGCCTCTGCCAGTGTTAAAGGGGTCAACATCAGGTTTGGAATGCAGAGTGAACTGAGGGTCCTACTGGGAAAGAAGTTTAAGGTAGATGAGGAATTTTGTGGCTAGTAACCCCTCATCTGAAGCTCTGAAGTTGTAAATTGAGGCTAGTTCTTTTGAGTCAAAATGACTTAGAGCTTCATTCTAACTGATATAATTCCAAACAGTAAAGTTTCTGACAGTCTGATTTTAGGGAGCACCAAGTTTCTCTATAAGCAGTAGTTGCTCAAGGGGGATGGGGATGGGGCTAGGGGTGTTATGAATCTTTACAGCTACAGCATGTCCTTGGAAGATAGGTATTAGCCCAGCCCAAAAATAGCAAGGTGGACTTTTGCTTTCTCAGTAAAGCTAATTTTTAGTTTCTCAAGTAGTTCATCTTCTAGGTCATTTTATCTTGATAGAAGGATTCTACACTTCAACCAAAGGTAGCTGGAGAGGAAATCTCCCTGAAAATCACCTTGCTTAGCAGATAACTGAACAGGTAGGTACACAATTAAAAAATACATATGCACTGAGAAGCACCTGAAAATTGCAATAACTAGCTGAAACACTCTTTGGCAGCCTGTGGTCTCATCATCTAAAACATTTCAAAGACCTATAACTAGTTATTTTTAAACATGGCAATACAATCCTGTAACAATCAGTTCACTTCCTAGAATCTAGATAGTAATACATTTTTCACAATAAATCAAAGGTTTCCTCCTTATTGTGTACAACATGGGAGTTTTCTAGGTGCTGTCTCTAAACAATTCAAAAGGCTACTTTTGAACTGAGAGTAATGAGGTCACATTTCTCTACGCAGCTGTCTTTTTAAAATGAAAATTTAACACTTTCAGTGTGCTCAGTACCTTTATTATTAAGTTAAAAATAATCTAAGTTTGCAAAGCCATCCGTATGGCTATGCAGACTGTAAATTATCCAACTCCAGAGGAACAACATTGACATGGACTACAATGTGGACAACGTCCCAGAGTGATACAGTATGGTGACCTTGTTTTACATTTCTGAGAAAAACAGACTAAAAACTCCAAAAACAAAAAACCTTTATTCAAAATTAGCTTTGTTTCTTAACAAATTGTGTTTTTAGAGCTGGAAGAAACCAGTGTAAGTTTTGAAAACTGTCAAGTGTTTTGTAAATGCAAGGTACTTACTCCAATGGCATTCAACATCTCCATTATATAAACCTTTAAGAGGCTGAAAGGCAAGTGTCCTGATACCTAGGGTTTCTTTTGCTATGCCAGGCTACTTCCCCCCAAAATTAGTTTTACCAGTAATTGAGACTTAAAACACAAAAAGCTCAGCCAAGCATGGTGGCTTACGCCTGTAATCCTAGCACTTTAGGAGTTCAAGACCAACGTGAGCAACATAGTGAGATGAGACCTCACCTCGTTCTCTATTTAAAAAGAAAAAAAAATTCTACTACTAAAAACTCAACCACTTACCTTAGTTTGTAACCTCTGTCAAGTTAAATCAATTCCTTCTAATGTTAATTTCCTACTACTTTTAATGCATTTTTTAAATAGGTGAAACTTTTTTAAACGCCATGGTTTTTCTTTTAGTCTTTTAATATGATGAATCATAGTGGTAGACTGTTTTGTTCCTAGGACAAACCTTACTTGATCAAATATATTTTTAATACAGTAAGTCTTCACTTAACAGGCTTTTGGAAACCGTGAATTTAAACAGAGAATCATCTAATGAGATTGATTTTTTTCTCATTGTTATAACAAAACAAACTTATTTAGGGCCTGCTATACAATCATTTCACTTGAAGTTGCAGTTTCCAAGAACCTATCGATGACATTAAGTGAGGACTTACTGTACTCACTGGTTTCAGTTAGCCAAGTTTGTTTGGCACTTTTGTATCATTTTTTATGTAAAATGAACCCACAATTTTCTTGTATTGTCCTTTGGGTGGCTTTGGAATCTATTCACTTAGTCAGGGGGAAATGCCCTCCTCATATTATGAAACGTATAAACATTCACCCTCCCCCTTCCCCCCAAAGGCTCACACTAAACATTTTGGTTTTTCCTCCCATTAGGTGTTACTGTTCCTTTAATCCCTTCGCATAGTCTATCCTTTCCCCCCAATTGTCCTTTTCTTCATTCCCCTGCCTCCCCAAAAGCTCACCTTAAATTTAGTCCTCTCCACTAAAGTCCTATTATGAATTATAACCCACTCCAAAGACAAAGTGTGCTACCACCGTGAGAAAGAGTAACACCCTGTGCCACCGTCACATGGCTTTGGGTTGCTCACACTAGGATTCAAATTCCTGCTTTATCTCTTAATAGTTAGGTAAACTGTGCCAGTTGCTTTATTTATCCAAGCCTCAGAACTCACATATGAAATGGGGATTACATACACCTTGCTTCAAGAGTTTTTGTAGGACTTTGAAATATAAATAAAGTATCTGGCAGAATATTTGGCCCCTAAGAGTTGCTCAGTGATAACTGTTGTTTTGGAAGTGATTTTATTTTTTTCAACTTATGCTGTTAAAGGTCCACAATTCCCAATCCCCAATTTAGAAAGCCAAAAAGTTCTGAAAACAAAGTTCTTCCGTAACTTACAGGGTAGCAAAACTTGACCTGTGAGGCTTCTTAGTCTTAAAACAAATATGGCCCCAATGTTTTTAAACTAGGGATGTGGAATTTTAAAACATTCTCCGTGCAATCAAACACTGCAAATATAAATTTAGTAGAAAAGAGAATGGCTAAGATTCATACGGTCTAAATCCAGCTCTGCTATTATTTCTACACTTTCGATTCCTTGGGTTTCAAAGTCATCACAGGGAAACTGAAGGAACTGGACTTACTCTCTCAAGTTCTTTCTAGTTTTTTTTTTAAATACTTTTAATTAAAAATTATCTCCAAAAATAACTTTGAATATTGAGTTGGGCAAAAATGCTCACATAAAATATTTTGGCCATGTTTTCCCTAATATTTTTTATAGAGAGAGCTAAAAGCCCATGTATAAATAATGTACTCACCATTGAAGAGATTACTAAATAAAAAACATCTGACCATGGAAATACTAGCCTTGTATTCAGATCTGAGTTCAAATCTTGTTTCTATTATAATTCAATAACCTTGAGTAACATATTCTTTAAGCTTGTTTTGTCATGGTATATGGTGATTAAAAAAATACCTAGGTTAGAGTTGTAGTAAGGATAAAACATAAAGTGAAAGCCTCTAGCACAGTACCTCACTGCATTTTTCCCTCAAATATTTGTTCAGTGAGCTAATACTCTGATAACTGCATTTTAAACACTGTATTATAATTTTCAGCTTAATTACATGTATGTTGAGCAAAGTTGAATAGTGTTCTTATAAAATTAACTTCCCCATTATTCAAGCATTGTAAATTATGTGAAATATCTTTGATGACAAGTATTTGAAAGTAAAGTCTACCGAAGAAATTATTTTTTTTTTTTTAGAGGAAAGTGACATGTAAGTAATAATAAAACGTATAGATCCCAGCTTAATAAAGCAGCACTTTTCTCTCTCTTACACACACACACCTCGGAGTACACACCTCGGAGTAGGGAATAAGAAATATAAAGAACCAGCCAGGCTTCTCTACAACCATATTTTCTAGGATACTAAACTTTTAAGTGTCTTCCTGTGCATACTTGGCAACAAATTCCAAGCTACCTTGAATGTTCAGGATTCTAGGTTTCCCCTTTAACTGAGGACTTAGTGGAACTAATATTTTGGTGAAAGAATGTTAATTTTCAGAATCCAGGCACATCCCAAACAACTCTTTGAAAAGAAAGTAATCTGGAATCTTGGGGAACGCTAATTCTCAACATTAATTATAAATATAGCAAACAATAAAATAATTTTATATCAACCTGTAAGAGCCTATGCTTTCACATCTAAATTTTCAATAGTTAAGGTTCCTTGCAATCCCAAGTATTAAGAAAAAAAAGATATCGAGTATACTTATATTACAAAGAGGAACAAATAGATTGATCTGGGCCTGGCATGGTGGCTCAGGCCTGTAATCCTAGCACTCTGGGAGGCCAAGATGGGAGGATTGCTTGAGCTCAGGAGTTCGAGACCAGCCTAAGAAGAGTGAGACATGCCTTTACTAAAAATAGAAAAATTAGCCGGGCATGGTGGTGTACGCCTGTAAGTCCCAGCTACTCAGGAGGAGGCTGAGGAAGGAGAATCGCTCAAGCCCAGGAGTTTGAGGTTGTTGTGAGCTAGGCTGAGCCAGGGCACTCTACTCAGGGCAACAGAGTGAGACTGTCTCAAAAAAAAAAAAAAGGATTGATCTGAGCCACTTGGATCATTTTCAATAAGGGAGGAGGATCTCTGGAGAGTATACCAAAGCTGAATTTCAAGAAACCTGGTTTCTATTCTGGGTAAGTCAGCTAATCTGAGCTTTCTTTCTCACCTTTTAGAAGTAACCGCATTTGCCTTCCTTCTTCAGAAGATTAAGAGTCATGAAAGCACTTTGAAAAGTTAAAAATGTTATACACTATGTTTTTTAAATTGACATTGATAACACTAATATTTATCAGACAGAAAGTAAAGTGATCTATGGGGTGGGGGTGGGGGTGTATGAACCAGGACTGAGAATTAAGAAGTCTACATTCTAGGCCCAACCTTGGCACCTGCTAGTGTGTGATGCAAGGCACTTCACTTGCCCAGGTCCCCACTTAAGTCTCCTTGTTAACTGAGTTTGCCTAAACTTCTTTCTAGCCCCAATACTGTAATTTTAAGCTATTAATTTGAATCCAAGCTCTAAAATATTTGAGCTCTCACTTACAAGCCAGACACTGTATAAAGTAAATATAGCAATCTTGTATGAACAAAGTTAGACATAATGTGCTAGACACACAATATGCAAAACCATGCTGTAGCCAATAGGTCTCTCATACCATTCATTTGGAAACTGATGTCAAGGCGCCACTAGTACATTTCTAAACGTTCTTTAAATGTTTAGGTTCATATAAAATAAAAATGAATATTTACAGTAAAATTGAGAACCAGAAAAATAGCTAAATTATACACAGGTCTAAGGGCGGAAAAGCACCCCAAAAGAAGATATGCTGTGACACTGACATTTTCTCTAACATGTGTTTTTAAAAATTTAAACAAGGCTTGTCATTCTGAAATCAGGTCAATGTCTATCATTATTTTTTGATTAAATGTCCTAAGGTAATATTTGTCAATTATACTTCGAAACAACAGCGTTTCCTTTTTTATTGCAAAATTTAACAAACCACCAAACTCAAGTTTAATTATTTCTGTTTTATTATTGGTCATGAATATATTAAAGACTTCTTTTAAAATATTGTTACAAAGAAACTTTATGACTAAAATATAATCAGAAACCAACTTACTCTAAAATAATTTAAAAATGACAAAAAAAAAATCCCACAATATATTAACTTCACTTTTCAATTAAGGGCAATAAGCAAGGTTAAAATTTAACAACATACTAAGAAAAAAGTTGTGCAGAAATCCCAATGCCTCCAAAAAACTAAAAGAATGTGCTTAATATATTTATCCCCACATGGTAAAATTAAAAATCCAAGTTCTCCAGTAAGTAAGTTCTGTTCGTGTTCCAATACCTAAATCTGGGAAAACAAATTCAGGCAAATGAGATAAGAAAGTCACTATAAGAAAGTCATCAAAACTTAGTGAACTCAAGTTTAAAAGGCAAAGAAAAATAATCTAATTTAACCACACAGTAATTACTTCCAAGAGACAAAAGATCCAATCCAGATAAAAGAAATCTTTATTATAATATTGTCTATTTTACCTGATCCTAAAGAAAATATTCTACTTGAGTTGATGGGATACATCGGTCAAGTTTTATGCCAAAAAAATTATGCAGAGTATAATCTGAAAGTTATTCAGACTCCTTGACAAAACGCCAGCAAAACTTTCACAGTAGAGATAGTGGGTTATTAGAAAAGATGGTTGAAATTGAACGGCAGAAAAGCAGTCAAGTAGTTAGCTCATCCTCATTCCCGCCCCGTGCGTAGGAGTACGCAAGTCCCATGCCGTCCCCAGTCGGAGAAGGACGATCTAGTCAGGAGGCAAAACGGTGTAGAACAATACCCAATATCCCTTTTCAGAGTCCCAAATCTCCGTTTAAAACTCTAACTGCAAGATACTTCCGTTTCCCGCAAAACTTGGAATGAAGAATGGGAAACGACAACTGTTAAAAAATTTAAAAACTACACCTTTTATCTATTTATTCAGAAAACACTATGCAAAGTAGGTAAATCCTCACATGAAAAGTAGCATTTATTTGCAACAGCCCTCCTTTCCAAGGCCTGAACAGATTGGACTAAACCACACCCCTCCATAAATGGCACATTCCATACAATAGCCTTGATGGCAAAGGGCGACTCCACCGACCGCTGGGGGAGCAGCAAACTTGTTGAAATTCTGACAATGAAGTCTAATGGTTTAACCGAACCTAGTCCCTTTATTGCTAAAGTCACTGGGGGGGGGGGG
>VBSM01002937.1:6465335-6484954 GCA_008086735.1 Cheirogaleus medius
AAAAAAAAACCAAAAAAAAAACTTCTACCTTCATCCTGCTGGGTCTCTCTGCTCCACCACTCTCTAAGACAGGATGGGACAGAGAGCTGCGTGTCTTTGGTTAGTCTCTCTACAATCCCAGAGACTGCATAGCCTACTTGGAGATAGGTCCATGGTTCAAGAGGATGCTCGCTGTCTTCATTTTCTCGAGTGTATATATTTCTTTGCTCCAGAATTTTCATCTTCTTCTCTACTTTGAAGAATGTTAAGAGCTAAGCTTGGGTGAATTTCTGCTACTGAAACAATAAAGACGTACAACCTGATGTTCAGTTTAAACCGAAGAAAAAAGCCAAAAGACTAACACTTGCTGTTTTGCCTGACACCGATAAAATGCATAGAAAACTTGTTCTTGTAACATTGGAGATGCAATTTCATCTATCTAAACCACTGACAAATACCGTGATGCCGAAAAGAGAGGCCCCAAGGTATAACAACAAGAGTACTGAACGTGTAGTTCAAGAATGTCTGTCTCCGAGCTCTGTAATTTACTACCTAGGTGACCGTCAGCAAATTTCAAACTCCCTGTGCCTTCGCTTCTTCATTTGTAAAATGGGGATAATTATATCGGTCCTTATCTACTTCACAAGGTTAGCATCATTACAAGAAAAAAAGGGGCTCACTTGTGAATGTAGTTTTTACCCTGTGAAGCACTGTGGGAGGTAGAAGGGAATCATATTGTCTTCACTAAAGGAAAAACCCAGACTCCAAGAGCTGGTTTATTCCTCCAACCCAACACGGCCATCCCTAAACCCTGGGAAGGGAGTTAACAGAGACTGCTCACAGCTCACCGATGGAGAAAAGGTAGCAGTGAGAAGTGATGACAGTCAGCTTGAAGCACTGTCAACGTCCAAGTTGTTGTCTGTCTGTCTTCATTACCTCCTAACTATTCCCAGGAGAATCCATCTGCTCCAACCATGACCAGGAAGGGCATGATTCCACCAACCAGTGCCAGTCTCTCTGCCTCTCTTTGCGTTCCAGGCCAGCATCTCTAACTGCCTCACAGACATTTCCACTTGGATGTCCACAAGCTCAAATTTATCTGTGCCAAACAAATCACCTTCCCTACCCATATTCTTTTCCTGACCCCTTCCATTTCTACCTGCAGTAACATCTTCCCCACCACGCCTCTGCACCAGATTTACTGAGATATAATCGACAAATAAAAATTGTACAAGGTGATGTTTTGTATATATTATGAAATGATTACCATAACCAAGCTAATTAACATATAAATCACCTCACATAGTTACTTTTTAATTTGGTATAGTGAGAATACCTAAGATCTACTCTCTTAGCAATTTCAACTAGACATTATTCTTAACTATAGTCACCATGCTGGGCCTTAGGTCTCCAGAACTTATTCATCTTACAGCCATAACTATGTACCCTTTGACCATTATCTTCCCATTTCCACCACCGCCTGACCCCTGGTAACCACCCTTCTACTTTCTTTGACTTCAACTTTTTTGAAATTCTACATACTGTGTAAGTGAGATCACGCAGTATTTGTCTTCCTGCATCTGACTTATTTCACTTTAGTATAATGTCTTCCAGGTTCATCCATGTTGCAAGTGGCAAGATTTCCTTTTTTGAAGACTGAATAATATTGTTGTATATACACACCACATTTTCTTTATCCATTCATCCTTTGACTTAGGTTGAATTCCATGTCTTAGATGCTTAGGTTGATTCCATGTCTTGGCTGTTGTGAGTAACGCTGCAATGAACACGGGAGTGCAGATACCTCTTGAGATACTGATTTCATTTTCTTTAGTATATACTCGGAAGTGGGATTGCCGGGTCACGTGGTAGTTCTAGTTTTAATTTTTTTGAGGAAATTCCATACTGTTTTCCATAATGGCTGTACCAACTTACATTCCCACCA
Organism: Cheirogaleus medius; assembly: GCA_008086735.1. Classification (NCBI taxonomy): domain Eukaryota; kingdom Metazoa; phylum Chordata; class Mammalia; order Primates; family Cheirogaleidae; genus Cheirogaleus; species Cheirogaleus medius. The sequence goes on from VBSM01002937.1 coordinate 6,467,260, forward strand.
ATGGATAAGGGTTTCCTTTTCTCCACATCCTCACCAACACTCGTTATCTTGACCTTTTGAGAATACCCATCCTAACAGGTGTGGGGTAATATCTCATTGTGGTTTTGATTGCATTTCCCTGGTGACTAGTGACGTTGAGTGCCTTTTCATATACCTGCTGGCCATTTGTGTGTCTTCTTTGGAAAAATGTCTATTCAGGTCCTTGGCTCATTTTTTCATTGGGTTACTTGGGGTTTTATTTGCTACTGAGTTGTATGCATTCTTTATATATTTTGGATTTTTTTTTTTTAAGACAGACTCTTGCTCTGTTGCCCTGGGTAGAGTGCAGCTGTGTCATCATAGCTCATTGCAACCTCAAACTCTTGGGCTCAAATGATTCTTTTGCCTTAGACTTCTGAGTAGCTGGGACTACAGGCATGCACCACGACGCCTGAATAATTTTTGTATTTTTAGTGGAGACGGAGTCTTACTCTTGCTCAGGCTGGTCTAGAACTCCTGAGCTCAAGCAATCCTCCCACCTCGGCCTCCCGGAGTGCTAGGATTACAGGTGTGAACCACCACGCCTAGCTTACTTTGGATATTAATGCCTTTTTAGATATATGGTTTGCAAATATTTTCTTCCATTCCATAGACTGCTGTTTAATTTGTTGTTTTCTTCTTGTTAGCCAGCTTAGCTCAAATCCTGGTGCTACTAACTCCACTACTTTACTATTAGTCTTCAACATGGAAACCCCTTGATTCCTCTTTCATTTCGCAAATTCATTTTTCACTTGCCATTTCCATTGTCGCTTAAATTACTGTAATAGCCTTTCTTCTCTTTTTCTGTAATCTGTAGTAGATACAACAGACAATACTATCTTCCTAAAGCACATCACTCATATCATTCCCATACTCAAATTTTCAGTAAGTCCATACAGCTTCCACAGTAAAGTCTAAACTCATACTAGCATTTAAGTTACTACCAGAGATATTTCTCAAGCACAAATCTAATATAACTGCTTAAAATCCCTCCATGAACTGGGGAAAATATTTGCAATATGTATAACAAAAAGTTAATGTTTTTAATACACAAAGAGCTTTCTAAAAATCACTAAGAAAGACAACAAAATAAAAACAGACATAAAATACAAATAGGTGACTCATAGAAGAAGTAAAAATGACTAATAAATTTAAAAATATGGTCACTTGTAACAAAAGAAAAACAAAATAATTTAACATTTTTTTCATTTCTCTGATTGGTAAAGGTTGAAAACTGTCTTCTTAAGAATATAGGGAAATTGGGCCGGGCGCAGTGGCTCACACCTGTAATCCTAGCACTCTGGGAGGCCCAGGTGGGTGGATCGCTCAAGGTCAGGAATTTGAAACCAGCCTGAGCAAGAGCGAGACCCCATCTCTACTAAAAATAGAAAGAAATTAGTTGGCCAACTAAAAATATATAGAAAAAATTAGCCGGGCATGGTGGTGCATGCCTGTAGTCCCAGCTACTTGTGAGGCTGAGGCAGAAGGATTGCTTGAGCCCAGGAGTTTGAGGTTTCTGTGAGCTAGGCTGACGCCATGGCATTCACTCTAGTCTGGGCAACAAAGTGAGACTCTGTCCCCCACCCAAAAAAAACCAAAAAAAGAATATAGGGAAACTGGCCTCTCAGACCCCATTGGTAGTAGCTTATATTGGTACAAACATTTTGGAGGGAAATTTGGCACTACATGTAAACAAAGTATGTATACTCTTTGACCCATTTCTAGGTGTTCCTAAGAAAGTTTCACATAAATTTATAAATATATAAAGATGTTAGTTCCTACCACTATTTGTAATAGAGGAAAAAGGAATACTCCAAGTATCCATTAATAGATAACTGATTACATAAATTATAAAACATCCATATAGTCCTATGCAAGAACTAAAAGGAATGATATAGAACTGTATGTTCTTACATGGGAAGATATCCAAGATACATTAAAAAGAAAAAAGCAAATTGCAGAAAGCCGTAGATAAGCCTATTCTTCTTTTCTTTTTCTTTTTCTTTTTAATGGAAGGGGTTCACAGCTGGTAGTTTATATATAGAGAAAAACCTGGAAGAATATGCAAACTCATAATCAAGTTATCTTTCAGAGATGAAATTACAGGAGAATTCTATCTCCTCCTTTTCAAAAATGTATTATTTGAATTAAAAAAATGGATGTTTATTCTTGACTCTACTACCAACTAGCTGTGACCCTGGACAAGTTCCTGAACCCCTCTATCACTCAGTTTTTCTATCTTTGGCAGACACAATAATGCACCCCCCCCAAAAAAACATCCATGCCCTAATCCCTGGAATCTGTTAATGTGTGAAGCAGGAGTAAAGTTGCTATTCAGTTGATCTGGAGATGGGGAGATTAACCTTGATTATCCAAATGGGCCCAATGTAATCATAAGGGTCCTTTCAAGTGGAAGAGGGAGGCAGAAAAGGTCAGAGTGATGAGATGTGAGAAAGACTTGACCAGCTGTTGCTGGCTTTGAACATGAAGGAAGGGGGCCGTGAGCCAAGGAATGTGGGCAGCCTCTAGAAGCTAGAAAAGGCAAGAAAAGATTCTTCCCTATAGTAGCCACTAGAGAGGAATGCAGTCCTGCCAATAGATTGATTTTAGCCCAGTGAGACCCGTTTTGGACTTCTGACTGCCCGAACTGCAAGATAATAAATTTGTGTTGTTTTAAGCTACTTAAAAAAAAAAAAAAGAAGTAATGTTTGTGTAGTTTTCAGTAAGAAAAAAAAATTTTTTTAAACCCAACCCTTCAATAGTTCTCTATTACAAGATGAAGTCCAAACCACTTCAGGATGGTATACAGAACTCTCCTTGATTTGACCCTGCCTCCAACTCCATCTTCTCATCTCTCCCTCTGCTATGGTCTGAATGTTGTGTCCCTCCAAAATTTCTGTCTTGAAATCTAATCCCAAAGTGTTGGTATTAAGAGGTGGGGCCTGTGAGTGGTTACTAGGTCATGAGGGTGGACTCTTCCTGCAAGGGATTAGTGCCCTTATAAAGAGGCCCGAGGGAACTTGTTTGCTCCTTCTGCCATGTGAGTACACAGCAAGAAGGCACCATCAATGAAGCAGTGAGCACTTATCAGACACCAAATCCACTGGGGCCTTGATCTTGGAATTGCCAGTCTCCAGAACTGTGAGCAATAAATTTTAGTTGTTTTTTTGAGACAGAGTCTCACTCTGTTGCCTGGGCTAGAGTACCGTGGCATCAGCCTAGCTCACAGCAACCTCAAACTCCTGGGCTCAAGCGATCCTTCTGCCTCAGCCTCCCGAGTAGCTGGGACTACAGGCATGCGCCACCTTGCCCGGCTAATTTTTTCTATATATTTTTAGTTGACCAATTAATTTCTTTCTATTTTTAGTAGAGACGGGGTCTTGCTCTTGCTCAGGCTGGTTTCAAACTCCTGACCTTGAGGGATCCTCCCGCCTCGGCCTCCCAGAGTGCTAGGATTACAGGTGTGAGCCACCGCGCCCCGCCGAATTTTAGTTGTTTAAAATTATCCAGTCTAAGGTATTTTGCTATAGCAGCCCAAACAAAGACAACCTTACAGTCCCTCCTCCCTACCCACTCCAGCTATAATGACTATCCAATATTGTCTGAGCAAGCTCTTTGTTTGTTGCAGGCCCTCATACCTTAGTTCACTTTATTCTGTCTGAAATGCATTTCCTCCTGTGGTCCTCCAGTTCGCAAACTCTTCTCCAGCTTGAATGCCCCCTCCTTCACAGGCTTTCCCTGATCTCCTCCTCGTCCGTCCTCCATCACTGTAAGAAGTAGAGATGTGGCACTCCCTGCACTGAGACACAGTTCTTTACTTGTCCCTCTGCCTTCTGGAATGCCCTTCCTGGACAGGAGCCTTCTCTTCCCCAGCCCTGCATCCCACATACCCAATGAAGTACCTGGTACACGGTAGGTACATCACTATGGCTTAAATCAATAACCTAAACAATCTGCCAACAATCTTTCCAACCATATTGCCCTATTGCTCTACACATGAATCCTTTGGTCTACTAGTTACTTCCCAAACCTGCATAAGAATTCCAAACTTCCTTTCTTCCCAACCTGAAGCCCTCTCCCACCTCATGTCAATTTTTATCCATCTTAAAGCCTACTTCAAGAACTCTTTCTTGATCTCTTTCTTCTTTGAACTTCTATGGCATAGGTCTTTATATCCCCTAGAACTACTACTGCAATACTGGATACATAAAAGGTGTGTGATAAAAAAAAGGTTTTGTTTAACTATGAATACAATTATGTGAAACAAATCTTTGCATTAAAAATTAATTGAAAGAAAACTTATTGAAATGTAAATAGAGATTTTGTTTGGGTTATTGGGCTCTGGGTGGTCTGGATTTTTCTTCTTCGTTTTCCTTAAAGAGCAGGTGTTTTTGTTTTGTTTGTGACAGTGTCTTGCTCCATCACCCAGCCTGGAGTGCAGTGGCACAATCACAGTTCACTGCAGCCTTGAACTCCTGGACTCAAATGATCCTCCTGCCTCGGCATCCTAAAGTGCTAGGATTACAGGTGTGAGCCACCATGCCCCAAAATGAAAGGTTTTTAATCTTTCATTATAAAAGTATTGGAAAATTTGTATATCTATTTAATAAATTACTCTGTTTCCACCATCCTGAAAACTTGTTAAGTGAAAACACTTCAAGGATTCCACTACCAAAGCACACACATACAAATAGGAGGCAGTGTAGTATAATAAAGGATCCAGTTCCTTGAGTAACACTGCTTACGGTTAAAAAAAATTACAGTTTTGCCACTTGCTAGCTGTCCAACCTTGATCAAAGACTTAATTTTTTGTTCCTCAGTTTCCCCCTATATTTATCTGACAGGGTTGTTGTGAAAATAAAAATCCATGTGAAGTGCTTAGGAAAGTATTAATACTTACTTTATAGCAAACACCCAGATTAACATTAGATACTGGCAGCAACAGTTGAAAATGGGATGCCTGTTAAAATCCCTGCACTTGCAAACAAAAAAGCTGATATTTAAAATTAAATGGCAGTCACTGTACTTGGGTGCCATATCTTAGTAAGCGGAACTTGTCAATTAAACAGCTTAGGATATGTCTGCACTGCATGCTATTCAAACTGCACCTAATTTGGCCCCCAATTTAATTACCCACATGTCTCTACTCCACACGTGAACATGTTCTCGAAAGCTATCTAACACAAACCAAGAATTTCAACCCCCAAAGGGCTCAGTTCTGTTTCACTAAGTGTCTGGGCTTATTTTGTAAAATAGGTTTTTCAGGCCAAATGTTTCCCAGAAACCTAAATGACAGAATGGAGATGGGGGATTAGAGACTTGCAGTTATGTCTTGGCTTTATTACAAATTCAACCGGCTGCTTTTCAGTCAGTCAAATTTTGAGACATTTGTTCCCTGAAACACAAAATGGGAGGAACTGCTTGCTTTCTTATTTCAAAGATAGCGTAAAAAGCACGTGCAACTCACAGATCGGAGGGAAGCGTTCTATACATAATCAAATGCTGGTGTCCGCTGCTACTGGGCTTATATGATAAATTATAAAATACCTATCTTATCTCCTTCCTCTACCTGCTTTCTCCTCTAACATGCTATTCCCACTAACACGTGATTAATTCCTAATCGGATGAACCTTAACTTGAATGTGAATCAAATTAGAGTGTGAAGAAAAGGAATCAAAGCAGTGGCCTGTCACTCAGTAAGTACTGTTAGAGCCCGTGATGGTTCACTTTATGTATCAATTTGACTGGGCCACAGGGTGCCCAGATAGTTGGTGAAACATTATCCTGGGTGTTTCCATGAGGGTGTTTTTGAATAAGATCAACATTTAAATTAGCAGACTGAGGAAAACAGATTGCCCTCCCTAACGTGGGTGGGCCTCGTCCAATCAGTTGAAGGCCTGAGTAGAACAAAAGACTGTTCTTCCCCAAGTAAGAGAGAATTCTCCAGCCTGCCAGCCTCTGGAACTGACCTGAGACATCAGCTCTGCAGATTTTGGACTTGCCAGCCTCCATAATCGTGTGAGCCAATTCCTTATAATAAATACATATATTTATATATCTCTATATATCTCTATATATCTTATATACATTTATAATATCTATATCTTCTATGGGTTCTGTTTCCCCAGAGAACCCTAATTCAGAGCAATACCATTATTATACTGAAACTCTGCAGATAAACTTGAGAGAATTCAGATCATGCCTGAAAACTAAAGAAAGGTCATATATATATTCTGAAGTCTCTGGTATTTATGGCTGAATCAAAAATACACATAGAGTTCTTTCCAACATACATAATTTTCTAGTGACTTCCTACCTATTCAATCAGCCTGCAGCTTTGGGGATTATTTGGCTTTAGATGAGTCACTTACACAGCTGAGAAGTCTTCCTTTACATAGTGAGTCAAGAGGGGTGGAGGGGGAAAGGGCACTGAGGTTTTTTTTCCTTGGGCAATTTGGTCACTGGATTTTATAGCATTCCATGGAGATTTTTTACATCCTCTGACTACAGCCTTAGATCATGTCAAAAGCAGGCTACTGCCTATAAAAGGACAAGGACAGGCAAGAAAAGCCTCATGTTAGATGGAAGAGTATCTTGAGGACAGAAGACAGACCAACTAAAGAAAAAAGTTAAATCTGAAGATAATAAAAAAAAAAAAAGTGAGGAACTCTATTATACCTTAGAAATAGCTAGAGAAAGTAAATTATGGAAATCACCTTGGAGTAATTTTGGCTCAACAGTAGTGATAAAACAACAAATCATTATTTACTACTAAAGGGCCCTCCTGACCTATGATCTCTTTCCCCCTACTTATTTGGTCACTCAGCTATTCTGTTCAAAGACGAAAGCCAGGGCAGTCACTAGCCCACAGCTGTGTTCTCAGCCCTCCCTTGGGTTTCTCTGAATACCCTGTAGGGAATTATGTTTTCTTTTTGGCCAAAGATCAACTCAGTAGTTAGATGGGCATCTTGTCTCAAATATAGAACCATCTCTAGGGAAGGGCTACAACAATATCCACGTTCCAAACAATTTTACCAAAGGGGTAGCATCCAAATGATAAAACCTAACTATTTTTAGTATAATCACATTTCCATTCATGTAAATATTTCCTTTTTCCTATCTTAACTGCTTTGCTTTATGGATAAAGGCATGGAGAGGAATTAGTTATATTTGAATTCTTTCTTTAATTAGTTTCAGGCCTGTAATGTTCACCCACTGGGACAGAAAATTCAGAAGGGCTCTAGCAATGCATGAAGAGGCAGGTAAATCCTGAGTCAGCAAAAGGGAAAAGAAAGCACATTCAATTTTTTAAAAAGTTCACATCTCCAAACAGTATTTGGGATATTACATCAAGTACAGAATTGGTCCTAGGCAGCTGGATCTACGTAATTGGTACTAGCAAATTAACAGATATACAGAATAATATTTGCCTTCATTTATTTTAAAAGAAGGCATTTAAAACATAAAGTCTATGTTTCTACAATACTCTTGAACTATCAGTATAAAATAGCTCTTTAACAAACTCACATTAAAGGCCAATAACTACCATGAATACAAGACTTAGTTCCCATTTGTTTTGTGATTTTGCAGGGTTTCAAACCAATAGGAAAAAATTATCTCTTCACATAAATGAAATTTGCTACTCCATTATTATCTTCAGAATCATTGTAACCAAAACCCTGCCTGAAAATGATAATACAGAAGAGAACTATAAGGTCTCAAACTACTGTGCAAATTATAATAACTGGCATTAAAAAAAAATTAACTACTGAAGGCTTGGCCTCCATTCTCTGATATTTGGCCTCTGATCTCGTTTTTAGGACAGTGATTTTCAAAGTCTGGTGGTGTGAATCAGGATTCTCGAGAGCCAACAGAGCATATGGAAGCCCAGGATCATTTAAATAGGCCTGAGTCTCTGTATCTTTTCTTTCTTTCTTTTTTTTGAGACAGGGTCTTGCTCTGTTGCCTGGGCTAGAGTACAGTGGAATCATCATAGCTCGATGCAACCTCAAACTCCTGGGCCCATGTGATCTTCCTGCCTCAGCCTCCTGAGTAGCTGGGACTACAGGCACTCTAACACACCGGGCTAATTTTTAAACTTTTTGTAGAGACTGGGTCTTGCTATGTTGCGCAGGCTGGTCTTGAACTCCTGTCCTCAAGCAACCCTCCTACCTTGACCTCCCATAGTGCTAGGATTATAGGCATGAGCCACCACGCGCTGCCTGGTCTCTGTATCTTTACCATTTTCTCCAGCAAGTTTCCAAATCAGGCTGATCAGAAATACCTGGGAAGCTTTGAAATACACCATCACCACATTCCCAGGGTTCATCCCTAGAAATTTTGATTTAACAGGTTTGAAGTTGGGACCCCCCCCAAAAAATCTTAAAACATTTTTAAAAATTTTAACAAACTTCCCAGGTAGTTTGGATCATCCAGATTTTGGAACTACTGATTTAGGACACTTATTTAAGATCTATCCAAAATACTTCAGGCCTCTGAGTTCACTAAGGATATTTGTAACTTTGGGTAGTTATAAATCACCAGCCTAGAGAAAATTTAACAAACTAAACTGTCTAGAAGTGATTTGATACTAAAATACCTGCCCAATTTAGTACTTAAATTACCTAACGATTTTCTGTCTATCCACTGTCCCCCAGGCCAAGGCCTGCACATAATATTTGTTTCCCATGGCTAAGTGCTAGCCACCCCCGGTGCTCATAAAGTTGCTCTGCTGGATTCTGCTCTGCTCTGTTAACCACTCTCTTTTCTTCTTCTGTTCAGATTCCCAAAGCTGCGAGGAACAGACCTATTTCAGAGTACCACAGCCAACTGATGTCACTTGCAGCATTATGCATTAAGACATCAACCCAGAAACTTGTAAAACCTGCTCCCACTCCACTGGTAGGGAGACACTAGACAACCCTAATGTGAGGATTAAGTTCTTCGTGGAAGAAAATGCTCTCATCACACAAAATAGTTTAAAAGCTTCACTATTCTTGAAGCCAAGACAAGAGAAAATTAATTATAACTTTAGAAGTTTCAAAAACACAGTGACTTCTTGGGCCACCTCCAGTAGCCCCAAACCCATTGATGTCTAGACCCCCTTCCTTCTGCATCTCAGAATTACTAGATGCTTAAATTCCAAGACAGAAAGACTCTGAAAGCAATGGCCTATAGGGAATTTTGGAAATAACATTTGATTTCATTTTCCTTTCAATCTGAAGTCATGATGATATCAATGTACATCGAAAGGAAAAAATAAGCTTAAAAGTAGGTGAGGATTATAATCCTTAAAAACACAGATGTGTATTTCTAATCCTTCCCACAAAATTCCAGATCACAAACTGAGGGCTGAGATGATCTTTCTTATACTGAAGGCACTAAGGGGTCACATGAGCCAGCAGCAAATCAAAGCCAACATCTAGGAGATGCAGAAATGCACCTGGGTCCCAGGTGTTTTTCTAAGTGATGATGGACCTCCTTACTGGACAGTTGGAAGGAGACAGTTCATATGTAATTAATAAAACTGCCGGGTGGGCAGTCAAAGGAAAGAGATGGGAAGACCTCCTAGAACTGGGATGGAAAACAAGCCAAACACTACTAGCAGCAGGCCCAGCTGGAGGAGGACTTGGTTTGTAGATTGATGTAGTCCCCTTGGGTGGACAAAGACATAGTATCTTCTCTGGAATTGCTCATCATCTTTTCAATGAGGACTCTAAAAAGAAATAAAAAATAAGCCTGAGAAGCTAGATGGGGGGAACGGAGAAATGACAGACATTGTCTTATCACCAGAGAGCATTCAGTAAAGCCACAAGGTTTAAATGCCACTTTGTGCTCAGTTATCTCAGGAGAGGACAGTATCCTTGACCTTCAGGGCTGGCATTCCAGTGGCTCAGTCTGTTCTTGTTCACTCAGAAACAAAAAAAGACGTTCCAGAGGGCTTCAGTGGAAGATGGATAAATCTTCATGCCTATTCCCAGAACAGAATGAGATGCTCACCTCATGGCCTCATTAATATTTTTGTTCTCCTTGACTGATGTTTCTGTCCAACCTGTGAAACCGTTCTCTTTACTGAACCGGTCAATCTGGTCCCGGCTCACTGCCCAAGGTGACAGATCACACTGACAAAGAGAATGGATAAAAGGCAACACCATAAACTTCCTGGAAATAGAAATATAGCTTAGATACCTGTGTATTTAAAACATTTTTCTACCAATGGCTAAGAACACACCAGCATGTAAAATCTATTGTCAGAGCCGGGCATGGTGGCTCACGCCTGTAATCCTAGCACTCTGGGAGGCTGAGGCGGGAGGATCGCTCAAGGTCAGGAGTTCAAAACCAGCCTGAGCAAGAGCGAGACCCCGTCTCTACTAAAAATAGAAAGAAATTAATTGGTCAACTAAAAATATATAGAAAAAAATTAGCCTGGCATGGTGGCGCATGCCTGTAGTCTCAGTTACTCAGGAGGCTGAGGCAGAAGGATTGCTTGAGCCCAGGAGTTTGAGGTTGCTGTGAGCTAGGCTGATGCCACAGCACTCTAGTCCGGGCAACAGAGTAAGACTCTGTCTCAAAAAAAAAAAAAAAAAATCTATTGTCAGTATTCTTCCCAAAGAAAGTCTCACCCTCAACATCCTTTGAAAGGATGTAGAGATGATTCTGCTAACTTGAGAAGGGGAAACGGATGCCCCAAAACAGAGAGCATTTTAGATATGCTTACTCTCTGACCACAGATAGAGGCTAGGGGCTATTTTCTTAGGTTGGCTACATACCTTGTTGGCCAAGAGCAGGCAGGGCACGGGCTCTCCGTTGGGCAGTGTGAGCTTGCTGTCCAGGTCCTGTTTCCATCTCTGGCTGTTGCTGAAGGTAGTGGCATTGGTAACGTCAAACATAATAACACAGGCAGAAGCGTCCCTATAATATAGTCGTGTCATGGAGGTGAAGCGCTCCTGTCCTGGGGAGAAAGAGGAGAGTTCCTGAGAAGGTGATCCTAACAACCAATCTCAGCACCCTCTCAGACACCCTTTCCTCTCTCCCTTTGTTGTGGAAGAAGGCAGTTAAACACATGTGGCAGAGGGAGCCACTCACTTTCCCCCTCTAACTCTTGGTTTTCTCTCTATCCCATAAAGGGATAATTAAGCCTGATCATCTCCAAGGTAGATTCTGCACCCAGATTGCTCAAGTGCAAATCCCTGCCCTGCCGCTTAACTACCTATGTGTCTTAGGGCAAATAGAGCTCTCGGTGCTTTATATTTCTCATCTGTAAAATGAAAATGAAAGCAGTGGTTTTATGATAGAATTGCTAGGGATTAATGAATCAGTGAATTTAAAATGCTCAGATGAATGCTTGGCACATAATAAGGGTTCACTATTATTATTGTCTCTATTTTCTGGAGGTCTTGTTTCTCACCAAGGTCAGCTTTAAACCTAGAAAAAGCACCCTCCCCCTGCTCTGGGAGCATCCACCTATGGTCTGGACAATCCACCACCTTGCCAGCCCCAGCCCCCACATAGACTGCTCCAGATCTATTCAGAGCAAAACATCTACAAAAGCTCCATGTATCCTCAGAGCAGCCCAATCATTCCAGCTTCAGAAACAATAATTTCTGATTTTGCTGCCTCACTTTTTCTCTGAGAGTTTTCTGGTTAAACCAAAATTTCCTCCCTTGTTCCTATCCAGCCTTCGCAGCTTACCTGCAATATCCCACAGCTGGAGCCGCACCATCTCTGAGTCAGACCACTGGAGAACCTTCAGAGCAAAATCCACTGAAAATATATATTATACTTTAATAAAATTTCCCTTTAAAAAATCCAGGGATAAACTCAGATCAAATATGAAATTAGAACCCCAGGGACATACAACTGCAATCCCATTTATTTATTTGCAAGCCCTCCAATGGCTGAGATGAGCCCTCACTCATGTATTAAGTGTGAGACATAAAATTCATACTTGCTTTCCAAAGGGGTCTCCAACTTTCACTCTCCTGTTAGGCAAATTTATTTGCTACTACTTGTCTCCAAAGCTGGGGGCAGGAAGATGGGAATAATTATGAAAACAACTCCTATTCTCAGGTTAAACAGTTTCTGGGAGATTTAGGGGGGTTTTTCTTAGGGAGGGGATGAGGGGGGAGAAGGGGGAAATGAGATAAGTGTGGTCACTTTTGTATCTTCCACATTCAACTTCACTGTTGGTTTCTAATCAAATTGTATTATGAGCAAAACACACCCTGGTGAATTCTACATTCTCCATAAGGCTGCAGGAATTCACTTGGGCAGGAATAGGATAAATGGAAAAGGTCCCAGAGGATTCCCAGAAGAAGACACTGCTTGGATGATGCTTAAGAGCTGCGCTGGATGTAATCTGGTAAGTCTGTAGATGCCGAGACTCCATGAGTTAAGGCTGAATGAGTATTCCAGGGGAAAAAGCTTTTTGATACGGAGAGAAATAGAATAATTTCCGAGGTTTGGAAATATGTTCTTATACATCTGTGACAGAAATGAAAGCTAGAGGAAATTTAGAAGAAACACTGAAAAAAAAAAACAAAACTAGCCAGAGTCAATTATGTTCTTTACTAAAGGAAAACTAGAGCAATTGCTAAAAATTAACTAGCAGAACACTTTTAACCCAAAACCATGAAATAGGAGTAGGGCGGGGGGCAGAGTGGTGAGGAAACAGTCTTTGAAACTTTAAACTCTTAATTTTGCTAGATGTTCTTAAGGAGGATGTTTTAATTGCAGCATAAATGCTTTTTAATTTTTTAAAAACTTCTATATGAACACCAGCACACATTTTCAAATCTTCTATCAATACAAGGTTTTTTCCTCCTTAAAATAAGTTCTTTTAACAGAGATAAAGTTTTAAGTTACTCTCCCCTGTCACCAGCTCTTCCTAGCTAAACACCTTCTAATTAACAAAAATGCATTTCTACCTATGAAAAAACAGTTGAGTCCAAAGGCCCCACCTGGGAAAGGAATAAATTCTCTGTGTTCCCTTCCTCCTTCCCTTCCTCAGTTTGAGGGGAAAAAGGGTGGGAAGAGAGGTCAGAGAAGTGGCACATTTCACATTCTTCCAAGAATTCCTAGGTGACTTTTATTTAAGCTATCGAAGGACAAAAGCCACAGCTCATCAGCCCTAATGGGCATCTGACTGCATAGCCAAGGAGCTCCTTTGGGGATTTTGTGTTTCCCTACCCACCTACATCACCATAACAAAACTAGAGTCCTTTTCAGACCAGTTCCGCTTCCTAGGTTCTCCCCTTGAAGCCGAGTTAAACACCTTTCTGTTCCTTTCTCAGTGGCTGTCTGTAACTTCCCGGAGAGGCCGGACAAAAGCCCCAGCGGGCTCCTAACCAGGCCCTACAGAGAGTCCCCGTCGCTTCTGCTGATTGGATCATCTGTCCCTGCCGGCTCGGAAGGCTGCAGGAGGAGAGTTGAATTCAGAGTGCGCCGGCCATAAACAGCAATTGCTCATCCTCATCCTCCCGTCCCTATTTCTCACCTAGCTCACCTATGCCCTATCTCCTTCCAGGTAGTCGGCTCTGGCTGGGAAAACCTAACTGGGGAAACCCAAGAGAGGTATGCAAATCAAACGCCCAGCAACTTCTCCCTCTAGGATCCCAGACTCCTACTTCCTGACCCGAGGAAGGACCCCAAAGGACACCAAAGTCCCCTTCCCCATCCCGCCTGGGTCCGCATCGGAGCCCCAGTCTACCCCTCCCCGCCCCCCGGCGAGCTCTCACCTCCCACCGTGGACTTGTAGTGTTTGCTGAAGCTGTCCTGGGAATATCGCTGCACCAGCGACGTCTTGCCCACCGCGGCGTCCCCCACCACCAGCACTTTGAACAAGTGGTCGCGGCTGCCCATGGCTAAACCCCAGTGTGTGTTTTAAGGAGGCAAGAAGTAGGGGGAGTCGCTTTTTTTTTTTTTAACCCTCTTCAAACTGAAGTTGGGCATTCCCACCCACCGCCTGTTGGTGCTGCTCTGACAAGAAAGCAAAAAAGGAAACTTTGCACTCAAACCTATACGCGCTTCCTCCCCGCGCGGCCGCAGCCTGGGTGGGGCGCAGGGCGAGCGCTCCGAGCCCCCGGCTGCTCGCACCTTCCGCCTCCCCCTCCCAGCCCGGCTGCCGAGAACCGAGACCAGGCGCCAGTCCTTCACCCCCCGGGACTTCCCCCGAGCGGCTCCCGTCAGCGGCTGACCCCGGGTCAGCTCGCTACACCGCTGGGGCCAGAGATAGCGCCCTCCCCTCACTGTACAAACCAAATCGTGGGGAAGGACCAACGCACACCTCGATGCCCTGGACCCGTCCCGCCCCTGACGGCGCGGTCCCTCTCGCCTGCCTCTGCAAGCGTCACGTGTGGTGTTGCTTGGAGGACTACATTTCCCAGCTTACCTCGCGGTAAAGAGAACCTGCCGAGTGCCAAGACTCCCCGCGAAGCCTCCTGGGAAGTGTAGTTTCTTCACTATTTGTGTTTTTAAGACACCCTACAGTTTCAAGGCGTTCAAATTCCTTCAGCTGTTCGGAATCCTATTTTAAAACAATTCTGGGTCAGTAAAGATTTCTTAAGAGGAGATATGTTCAACTTGCTCTCACCTGCCTAAATCCATCCCCAGATAGTTTTCTCCTATCTTTAAAGGTTTTATTGAGTTAAGATGAAAAATTATTCCATTAATAAAAACCTAAGCCTCATCCATCATGCTCAAGTGAAGTCCATTTCTTATTCTTTTAAATAGACAAGTCCAAGGCCTTGTGAACGTGATTCATATTTCAATAGACACATTTGGCTAGCAGTTTCTACGTTGGATGCATAGACATGGAGTATTTCTATCATCACAGAAAGGTCCATTGGGTAGCACTGGACTACAATTATCCCCTGCCGTTTTTTTGCTTTTTATAACATTGACTTTTGTTTTTAGAATCCATGCCAGTTGTCTTGTAAAGTCCCATATTCTGGATTGTCTGATTGTTCCCTCAAGATTAGATTCAGGAAAAGCATTTTTGGCAAGAGCCTTACACAGAGCATGTGGTGGACATCTTAGTATGTCACTAATGTCAGATAGCGATTGGTCATGCTTACAGCGTGAATTCATCGGTCACTTATTGAAGAAATAACCTGGTGCTCGACAATCTCCTAAGGACCTGGGAGCTTAACTTCAAATAGAAGAGACAGAGCTATTCCTCAGCCCTAAGCTCTAGACTCACTTCAGTGATCATAGCTTCGTGGTGATTGCTTTGGGGAGGGGAACACAGCTTGGTGAAATACCTGTGACCCAGCTAAGCATTCAGCCAGAAGGCTCTGCCACAAGGTGCCCAAGGAAACCTTCTAGAGAGAGAGGCTGGCAAATTAGGAGAGCAACCAGCCCATCACTCCTTTGCTAACACTGAGATGCCTCTGTTCTAATTTCCTATGTCCTTTCAATTCTTTAGGAGGTGAGGAAGGCAGAGATGATAGTACCTGTAGTCCAGCCTTAGTTACCCACCGATCAGCTCTCCCCCTGGCCCCAGAACTTGGAAATACCCGTGTCTTCCCAGCCTTCTCAGAGTTAAACTCTAAAGTCCACATGGAATAAGAGCTGCCCAGGCAGGAAACTACACAGACTGAAGGTATAAACATATCTGAAGAATGGATGCATTGATCTGAAGGGAAGTTGTTAATCTCAGAGGCAAAGAAAGGAGACTCTGAGAGGAGAATTCTGGCCACACCTCTTTGGGCTCTGTCTGGCATAGGGATCAGAGTCTTATGAGAATGTCTGGGCCTCTGTCAGGTATCCCTATTGTGGAGACTCGTGCAGCCAACTGACAAGGCCTGAGGCCATTGTACTTTTGAGTGTTAAAAGTAGCTTCTCAGCCAGGTGCAGTGGTGCGTGCCTGTTAAGTCCCAGCTACTTGGGAGGCTGAGGCAGGAGCATCACTTGAGCTTAGGAGTTCAAGACCAGCCTGGGCAATATAGCAAGACCCCGTCTCTTAAATAGATAAACAAACAAACAAACAATAAAAAACCTTAACTGCTCTGTTAGGATTCCAGGCTTTCCAGGTCCTTTCTGATCATTTGCCTTCCCATGCTGCTTGCTTCCAGCGAGTGACTATGCTGGTGAGGCTGGCGTGTCTGTCCAGCACACTTACCAGTTGGCATCTGGTCTTATGCATGGGCCTCTCTGAGTTTGTGCGTCTCAGTCAGCCTCCCTGAGTGAGATGATGTCTGGCTGGGACTCGGTTTCTGAGCCTCTGAAGATGAGGCTGGGTTCAGGGTCACAATGTGTTCACCTGATAGACACCTGTCTGTGCGGCAGGCTGGTCCTCCTCACTGCTCAGCTTTGTCCAACTTCACAGGTAAGTAAAATCTAGGGTAGCTCCAGGTCTATCAACTTCCTCATTCACTAGCTTCCTTCATATTATCCTACACTGCATTTTGCTACTACCACCAATTCAACTCACATTGTATCATGATCATCAACAAAGCTTCTATTTATTGAATCTTCTGTGTGCCCAATAACCCCACAGAGAAGGCAGTATTGTTCCATTTTGGGGGATCGAAAAAGGCTAATTATGGCCACCAGCTGAGAGAGCTGGGATCTAAATCCGTGTCTGTCTCTAATTATTATTATTTTTAAAATTAAGCTCTGTGTGTGTGTACGTGGCGGGGGGACTAGGGAGACTTCTCAGGAGAGTGTACACCCTCAGCATGTTTTCCAGGAGTTTCCACATTGTGAAAGTAGACAACAGGACCCCTATTTACTGAAGTAAAAATATAAGAATCTGCCCTGATCGGCGACGGCAGCCTGGCAGTACATCTGCTTGGAGAAGTAGGAGAATTCTAGGTAGGCCTTGAGGCCTCCCAGGGGATTCTGACAGCCAGCTTTGACCTGATACAGGAAAAAAGTAACCAAATGTTAAGCGATGCAAGAGATATAGGATGTAGAAGCATGAATGGGCATATGATGGACTATTCTGTCCTCCCCAGCATGGGAGCTATGAGGGAGAAAGATCAGGGCTGTGCTCTTGGCTTGGGAGTGGGTCCCCTCCAAGAGCACCCCGGGCCATGGGGACATCTCCCCTGATGTCCTGAACTGGCCTGCCCATCAGAAGGCTATAGTTAATTTTCTGTCCTTGGCACCTGGGGTGGGTAAATGAACCTCTGGATGCTTTAGTGACTCTTTCCATGGATTTCTAACTCATAGAAACCAAATACTTCATTTCTGAATAATTTGTGAAGTAGGCAACAACTTAGGTAATATGCTTGAAAGGTATGCACGTGACAGTCTGTAACAGAGTCAAGGACAGACAAACATGTGGTAGACTGCAATCTGGAGATCCCCTAAAGCAATATTCTCTACATATTTTTTCAACATTCCTTTCTCTTAACAGTTGAATAGAGTGAAAAATATTTATGTTCAAAATAAGGAATTTATACCATATAAATATAACTGAATATGACATAATATTTAAACTTATTTGGACTTGTTTTTTGTTTAACTTTCTTTTTTCAGATAAAAGTAGTATCATTTAACTTCTTAAAAAAAATCACCTCTAGCTAGCTAGTCATCCACACTTAACTAAATATAAATACAGCCTAAAGTCTTTCAAATTATGCTCAAAAATTCTTTTTGGTTGGCCAAATTTTCCTCACTTTTCTGCAATTTGTTTTCTTTCTAGTGTTTTTTGTTTTGTTTTTTTTTTCTT
>VBSM01002937.1:6485054-6553524 GCA_008086735.1 Cheirogaleus medius
TCTAAATTTCAGCTGAAGGAGACAACTAACTCCGGGAGACTGTCAGCTGGCTGACCTCAGGGTTGGTAGTACTGCCTGTAATTATGTTGTAAAAATATCATCAGAGGTAGGCTGGCGCCTGGGAGGCATGATTTTAAATATCCATTGGAAAATATTGTCTATTTCAGTAAACAACATTTTGCAGTAGGCGAGGTGTCTCATGAGCAAAACTGAGGTAACAGAGGCCATATTTTTGATCGTTTTAGCAATGTTTTGTGTTCTGTACAGAGGAGCACCCTGCTCAGCTGCTTCATCCGGCATGGAAGGCAGGCACTGGGCTGAGAGACCTGGGTGGGAAGTGTGATGTTAGGCAAGACATTTAACTTCTCTCAACCTGAGTTTTTCTCCTGTAAAATGATGATAATATCTATCTCATAGTTATTAGAGATAATATTGAAGTTGTAACTGAGGCTATTAATACGATTTAAAAGTATGCTATGCAGTATATAATATACTGTCTAGTAAAACACCATATAAGTAATTAAGAAGCAATTATCCTCTTTCTATTAACCCTTAATAGCCTTACTAACAGAGTGCTGCTTTGAAGAGTTAGTACTAGAGCACAGACTGTTCATTTCGGAGGCTGGCAAATGTTCAGCACTCAGCATATGCCATTTACTTTTGCGACGTGTCTTGTGGGGCTGCGGTCCCCAACCCCAGGTCTGGTCCCCTGCCTGTAAGGGAGCTGGCTGCAGAGCTCTGCCGCCCCCCCGCCCCCTCGGTCTGTGGAGAAATTGTCTTCCATGAAAGTTGGGGGGCCAGGTGCACAGCAGGAGGTGAGCAGCCGGGTGAGTGACGTTTCATCTGTGTTTACAGCCGCTCCCCATCGCTCGCATCCCCGCCTGAGCTCCGCCCGCCCCACTCCCGTCGTGGAAAAACTCTTTCATGAAACCATCCCTGGTGCCAAAAAGGTTGGGGACCGTTGCTGTGGGGGATGTGTCCTAGGTGGCCAGTGGTTGCTAGCATAGGCTTTGGAGTCAGACCCACCTCTGACTCCGCCCTTCTTTCTATATCTGCCCTCTCAGAAAAATTACCTCGTCACAAATCTGCATGTCTCATTAGGTCGTGCCATCCCACTCTGAGCTGCAAACTCCAGTCCTGTGGAAGTATTTGCGGTTCCTCAAAGCATCTCATTTCCTGGCTCAACCCATTGTTCCCTCTGCAGGATGCTCTCCCCGCCCACTTTCTGCTTGGCTAACCCCTATTCTTCTCCATTTCCGCCCAGATTTCCTTGACCTTAAGGCTCGGTTAGGTGCCCTTTGCAACTGCCTGCTCCCTTAGCAGCCTTGACTTACCCCTATGGCCAGTGGATTGACATTGCCTAGTCATCTCCCCATTGTAGTATTGATTAGGATTTTTGGGTTTAGTATGTACCGGGCATAGAGCTTAGTGCTTTATGTCATAACTATCCTACAAAATAAGTATTAGTATAGATGAGGAAACTGAAGCTCAGAGACGGTAAATGATTTGCCTGAGGTCGTACAAATACAAGCAGAAGAGCTGGGATTTGAACCCAGGTCTGACACCAAACCCTTTGCAGTCAATTGTAAATTTCTAAGGGCTTACAGGGTATGGGGTTAAACACAGTGAAGACACATAGTAAGTACTCCACATATAATAGCTATTATTATTTTGGCCCAACAAGATTATAAGCCTCTGCAGGGAAGGAACTTTTTAGGAATCCCCTAGAACAATACCCCCAGCTGAGGCTGAGTTAATGAGTGGAGACCAGAGTATAATCTGAGAGTAAGGACCCTGCATCTGGCTCCTGGAATATGCCCCAGAGCACCATTGATTGTTTCTCAATAAATGACTGATGGGGCTTTTTTGTTTTGTTTTGTTTTTTGAGACAGGGTCTCACTCTGTTGCCCTCGGTGTTGTATTGTATCATCATCATAGCTCACTGCAGCCTCCAACTCCTGGGCTCAAGTGATCCTCCTGCCTCAGTCTGTCTAGTAGCTGGGACTACAGGCACGCACCACTACACCTGGCTAGTTTTTCTATTTTTTGTAGAGACAAGGTCTCACTCTTGCTCAGGCTGGTCTCGAATTCCTGTCCTCAAGTGATCCTCCCACCTTGGCCTCACAAAGTGCTAGGATTACAGGTGTGAGCTGCTGTGCTCAGCCCTGATGTGTGTTTTCTATTATACAATTTCTGTATTTAAGAGATGTTTCATTTCTTGTCACACTTAGGCCCCTTTCTGCTTCTGAGTGAGGAGAGGGTGGGACTCCAGAGGGGCCCAAGACAGTTGAAGCTGCTTTTTGATGAGACACACAAGAACCACCAACCATCTAAATAAACGTCCTCTTTATTTTACCAAATATAATTTATCAGTTAAGTTGACATTTGTCAATTCAGTTATAGTAACTATAAATAATTCTCTTAAGACACAGTTCTGTAACTTTTTAAGGATACAAGAGTAAACCAATATTGCTCCTTACAGCCAGGCCGAAAGTACACGCAGTTGGTGCAATCAGGGGAAAAGAAATCTTCCATGAAAGTCAACTTCATTGTTTTTCCTTCTCACCCCAGTCCTCCTCTGCTCACACACTCAGGGCCTGGGGCATGCCTATCTTCCCGATTTTTAGGCAGAAGCTCCAGAGTCTTCCAGGACCGCCTGGCTGAACTCTCGAGATGAGGAAGGAGTGAAAGATTGGGGCAGGGGTGGCTGGAGGTCACACAGGCACAGCCTCGGGGGCAGGGGAGTTGGTTTGGTGCCTGTACAAGGAGAGTCTGTGTGCGAGTATGTTTTGAGGTGGAGAAGAAGATGAAAAGGAAAGAAGTCCAGAGGGAAGAGCAAAAACAAGCCCAGGCTGGTGTTAATGAGCTCTGTTGGACACAACTCCAACTAGATAACCTCTACAATTCCTTCCAATCCTAAGGTTCTATGATTCCAGAAGGTGGCCTGGGTAGACATGGAGGGAGAGGAAAGAGTCTCTCTGGAGGTCTAGAGCAGGTTCCTGGGATAAGGCGTGGTGTTGGCAGAAACAGGATCATTGCCTAAGCCTTCCTTGGAGGTGGTCTACAGAAGGCAGGGCTTATGGGGAGGCTTCTGGGAGGCTAGTAAAAGCCTACACCCAAATGCCCAGATTTGTACATGTGTGAGCGTGGACAGATTTCTGAGCTGTTTGGAGCAATGTGTGGGGAAGAGGCAGAGGCTCCAGTTTTCTCCCAATTCTGTGCTAGGCAGAGAAAAGTAGAAGCAACCAGTTGGATGTCCAGCTTGCTAGTTCTAAATCCTCTTTTGGGTGCCTGGAGAGGAGGAGTGGAGGGAAGGGAAGGCGAGGAAAGGCAGTTTAGGGAAATGAACACTGGCTGGGCGATGGGGCTGGTGGCTCTAGCTGCGGTCAGCATTGCAGAGTTGGGATCTAGGCAGGAGAAACAGGCAGAACCCACGTTGGTGAAGTAGATGAGAATACTTACAAGGAGGAAACTGTCTGCCAGACTGAAAGGGGCAGATGGCCTTTGTAACCTGGGGAATGAGGGGTGGTTAGAGCTGTGTTTCCCTTACCACTGGCTAGTCAGTGCCTGGCACAGTACCTAACACATAGTAGGCACTCAATATATATCGTTCAGTGAATGTCTCAGATCATGCTGCAGAAGACCTCATCTTGGGGAGGCTGCGTATTTGTTGAACGAGTGAATGAATGAATGAATGATGACTGTTTGAGAGCAGAAGCCAAGGGAGAGGAAAACTGACCTTCATGGCATGATAGGATGACTGATTTTAGGAAGTGACAGAGTCCAAGGTGACCACACGATTATGTCCTCAGGAGAAACAGCAGCAATGAAACACCCCTGGTTGCCCTCAACCTCCAAATCACTCCCCAGATACCCATGATGCCCCTAATCTCAGAACCCAACCTGGTGAGCTCTAGGGAAGGTAGTGCTTAGACACAATTAGAGATGAAGGTTGGATAGAGACAAAGAATCAGTCCTCTGGGCCCAGGAAGAATGTGGGTTTGGGGAAACCTATGAGTGGACATGGGTCAATAGGGAGATGAGGCCACTGTTCATTTCTTCCTGGATGTGATAACCAATTGAAAAAGATCAGAGGGAGGGACTGGTGATGTTGATCAGGCAATCGGGTAAGAGGCACGGGCACAAAATGAATGGTCAGTCCATCTTAGTCTTTCTGAGAGCAGAAGGGCCTAGGTCCAGAAGGCAGAGAATAGGGCTGGGATTATTGAGGGATGGGAGGGGTGGGAGCAGCTGTCTCCTGCCCAGGGCTTTGAAGTTGGCCCACATCTACAAAATTATGTGTGTGTTTGGGAGTGTTACTTATTCCTCTGTTCAACCAAGAAAAAGAAAAAAACCCCAAAAAAACCAAAACCCACTCACAAAGGGTTTCTCATTAGGACCAAGACGGAGGTTGCTAAAGCCAAACCAAATGTCCCCAGACCCTAGACAAAAGCCCCCTGTCCCCAATCCACCTCACCTGGAGGCACCCACCATGAAATTGCACTTGGTGATTGTCTCAAAAATCTACTTGTACTGCTCATCTCAGTCCATCTGTCCTTCCTGAATTCTTGCTATATAAACTTGGCTCAATGTATAAAAATTCCCATTGAAAATAATGAGAACTTGGTATCAAAGTGAAGTCCTAGAAAGAGGTGGGAGTGTGGGGTGGGGGAGGGACAAGAGAACAAAAGAAAAATTTCAAATAGAAAGTGCAGAGGGATGGGGAGAAGGTTGAGTGACCAAGCTAGTCCCCGACATCCGTGTCTCGGTCCCCGATGAGCCAGAGGATATGGAAACTGAGTGCTAGGAGCCCAGTGCCAAGCAGGTCCCCCAGCGCAGTCAAGTATGGGATGGAGAAGTTGTCTGGGTCCAGGCCCCGGCCCCACATCCAGTGCACCATCCAGTCTGCGATGTAGAGGAGAATCAGCACCTGCAGAGACAGAAGGGCCCAGCCTGCAGCCATCCCCTCTCTCCAGGGGGAGCCAGAGGCCACATGATCAGACCTACTCCAGTTCCGTGCGGCACGAGGCTTGGCTAGCCACATTATCTTTTATCTTCATCTTTCCATCCCACAATTACCAACTTGAGCAGACAATAGGCAAAAGGGCTCTTTCGAGGGGAAGACGCTATTGCTACCTGGAGTCACCCACATCAGCATTATGTTCTGCTCCCCAATTTACCAAGCATGGGGCTTCCTAATTTAAATCCTACTTGTTGCAGGAATTCAGCTCTCTTGACTCTAATTCTGGGTTCCTTCTTTCTTGAGTCACTCTAATTCCTGCCCTGTTGGCCTCTCCCAGAGCCTGCTGCTGCAGTCACCTTTTCCTAAAGGGATTTCTTCTCTAGGCAGAATGGGGTAAGGATCATACAGGTACAGTTGTCTTGAGTAATAGTTGGTTATCCCAAGCTGGCTTTCTCCTGACTCTCTCCATTCTGCTGTTGTGGGCTCAAAGAATATAAGTTTATTTTAACATGAGTCCTAATAAAATAGAATTGTGACTAAGTCAGCTAACAATGCATACCGATTTGAAATGCATTTTAGATTACTTGCTGTTGTGATTTATCTGTGCTCTTGCTTCCCTTCTATTACTACAGATAATTAAGAATATGATTGATCTGGATCAGAATCTTGCTAGCGGGCCCAGGACCAGTAGCATCAACAACAGCTGGAAGCTTGTTAGAAATGCAGAATCTCAGGCCCGCTCTGGGCCTGAAATAAGAATCTGCATTTTAACACCTCTCGTACCGCATAGAAATCTCTAAGACATACGCCAGGGACTGCACGTTTTTGGGCAAAACTGCACATTATTTAAATCATCATAAATAACTACAGTGAAAAAAGAGAAAACTCGTGAGCGGTCCTTAACAGATGACGTGCGAAACAGGAGAAAACTTGTGAGTGGTCCTTAAGGTGTTAACAAGATTCACCAGCACTTTTAAGCTGGAGACACACTTGATTTAGAACACTATGATACAGAAGCAAGCCTGCATCTTCTATAATCTGCACAATGCCTGACACCTGGGCTCCCTAAATGACTGAATCTGCGTGAGAATGAAACGGTGTCCAACGGTTAAGCGCCAGCATAGTCATTTGGGAGGTTTTACTCTTGACTGTACTTTGTAAATACTGCGGTATGAAAGTTTTGCCCTAAGGGGCCCAGATGCAGGAACCAGAGCCCTTAATGGATCCAGAAGCCAGAACTGACACCTATTTTAAGGCAAACTTGGTTGCTCTTCTGTCCTCTCTCCAAGGAAGCCAGAGGTTACAGTTCTAGCACCCTTCACTCATATTGCCCCTGGCCCTGCACACAGCTGCCGTGTACTCCCATGGCCTTGGCCCTCCGCTAGGCCACCCCCTGCATAACTTCACACCCTTTCCAGCAGCTGCGGAAGAATCCCAAGCAGAGTGTGGCCACGAGGCCTTCGGGACATGCCCCAGGAAGGGAACAGCAGCAGCTGTCCTCACATTCCAGCCACCTGAGCTGGTCCCAGGACACCTGGCTGGGAGGAGGTGGCAAAGGGATCAGGAAGAACCTTTAGAGGGCATCACACGTGCCACACTGTGACCCTCCCTGTTCTAGAGAAGAAAACGGAAGTGAGAGTGTCCCCCAGGGTATTCACAGTAGGTAATGGAGCCAAGATTATCCTTCCCAACGCAGGCCAAAGGACGAGTTGAAAACCTCCACCATAGACCTTCGGCCTGCCCACCCTCTCCCCTTTCCCGCCACGTGCTGCACTTGAGCCCATTCGGAAGGGAACACGGGGACTTGGCTAATTGCTGCAGGGCAACAGCATATGGTTGATTCTCAGCCCGGCCTTGCCAAGATGTCCTAACACAACCTTTCTAAAGCTGGGGGTGGGGGCTGGAGGGATAAGCGTTCACCAATATGAGACTGGCTAAACAAAATGATGGAATATCTGTAAGAGAATAGAATGCAGCCATAAAAAATCAGGGTGCTCTTCTCTTTACGTATTAATATGGGCTGACCTCTGAGATAAATTGTATAGTGAAAAAAGCAGGGTGCAGATACTGTGTACAGTGTACTGCATGTGTGTAACAAAGGGAGGAAATAAGAAAAATATATGTTTGCTTGTGTAAGTTCAGAGTAAGCTGGAAGGATACGCTGGAATGGGTAACACTGATGGCCTGTGAAGGACACTGGATGGCTGGGAAGAAGACGGCAGAGACAACAACTTTTCTCTGAGGTTGCACTATGAATACGAACCTTAAAATATTTCTGAACTACGTGACTGTTATCTATTCAAAACACAAATCTATACAAGTTTAAAATGTAATAATAAAGGTGGGTGTGGCCATAGAGCGGTAGCGTATGGGAGCCTTGTGGTAATGAAATAGTTTTCTGTATTTTGATTACAGCAGTGGTAACACCAATCTACCTACACTTGTGATAAAATGGCATATAACTACACGCCCACAACCACCCACACACACACACACACGCACACACACACACACACACACGAGTGCATGTAAAGCTGGCATAATCTGAATAAGTACTGTGAATTGTACCAATGCTAATTTCCTGGTTTTGATATTCTACTACAGTTATGTAAGATGTTACCACTGGGGAAAATTAGGCGAAGAGTATATGGGATCCTTGCATATTTTTTTTGAACTTGTGAATCTGTAAGTATTTCAAAATAAAAAGTTTAAAAAATGTAATAATACAAGAAGGGAGAAAGTGTCATAGTGGCACAGAATGGCAAGGCTGGATGGGATCCTACAGAGAGATTATCCAGTGCAGTGGTTTAGACACTTTTTCAAGCTGTGGACCCCTTTATTCAAATGCAATTTCCCGAGGAAGCCCAGCATGCAAAACAGAGCCAAATGGAGCTCTGTGGCCAGGCCAGGGGGGTGGCACCCAAGGCCCACCTGCTCAGCATCCTACAACCACCTGCCTGCACACTTCTGGTTCACTCCTCTCAATTTATAAATGTATCACCAAGGCTCAGAGAAGTACAATAACTGGGTCAAAGTCACACAGCATGTTAGTAACTGCTGGAACCACAGTCTGTTCTCCTGAGCCCGTCCGGTGTTTATCAGCAGCCCTGACACACAGAAAGAGGTGGTGGAGCATCCGATGGGCCCAGCCTAGGCCCTCCCCTCCCATCCCCGTAGGGCAACCCAGCTCCTCCCCACAGCCCTGCTCCTGCCAGTCCGTACCTGGAGCAGTGCAGCTGTCATGTAAAAGATGATGAAGATGAGTGTGAGGGTGGTGTGCCCGCCCTGCATACAGCTGATGGTGTAGAGGAACACCAGGTGTCCTGGGACCACGAGGAGGAAGAGGACCCGGGCCGAGCGAGAATTCACATCTGGGACCAGGGAAGAGAGGGCGTGAGAAGAGAGGAGGAGGGAGCCCTGGGCCCGGAAGGCCTTTCAAAGTGAGGACGGACTGCACCACACCCCGAGGCAGCAGGCACCTGACTGTTTCTACCTCTCCAGCCTGTGGTCTATGGCCCCAGGGGGTCCCAGGAAAAGATACCCTTCCTGCCTCCAGAACAGCTGGCACAGCCCCGTAGAGCAGCAGAGCTATGCATCTGGGCCCCAGCTGTTTAAGTGAGGTTCATTGATTGGAGGCCCCCTCCCCCTCCAAGGCTGGACTGGGCCCAGGAGGCTGAGCATTACCAGGACTGAAGAAGGTGGTACAAGGACTGGGGCAGCGGCGAGGAGCTTGCTCAGAGTTCTCCCCTGGCATCCCATTCATGTGCAGGAAGGTGGAGATGCGGCTGGCCTGCACTGCCACCAGATTGCCCCCAACACCTGCAGAGACACACAAGGGCTTAGACGCAGGGGAGCAGTGGGAAGGAAAGATCTTGTTCTTTGTTCTTTTTATCTTAGAGGCACTGTCTTCTGTCTTCATTTAGGGTCTGTGTGGGCATCACCCATTCACCAGTCCCCAAGAGAAGAAGGAAGAGAAAGACACCCCCACCTCTAGGGGAGTCTTCCAGGCTCCTCCATCCTCCCTTCTATGGGACGTGGCCGTCCCATGTGCCCCTGGCACGGCTGGAAAGGACACAGGCAGATCTGCACGCTCAGAAAGCCTGACTTTTCAACCAGCACAGCGTGTGCACCTGCCTTCCTACACAGCCAAGGGGACAAAGCCCTGCCTTGCCTCATCCCTCTCCCGTGCTCCGGGCAGACCCAAGCTCCCAATGCTCACGTGCTGGTTCCAGTAACAGTTTCGAGTGTCAGGTTTGAGCTCCAAACTCTGGAATCCAGTATCTGTCCCAGAAACTGTGCTGATTACTCTGTCTGCCCTCCCACCCCAATCTGGTCTCTGCTCTTCTAAGCCTTGCTCTGAGCCCTAGGGGACTGACTTCTACAGACCGCATCATCCAGCCTCCCTTGCTGGCTGCTCCCACTTGAAGTTTGTTCCATGGGAGCCACCAGCAGGCAATCAGAGGGTGGCGGGGGGAGAAAGAGAGATCAGGTATTTCTTTCCTGGTCTTTCTCTGCTGTTTGGCAGTGGCCGACCATGTCTGGATGCAGCATGAGGGCCTCGCCAGAAGCAGCCACCTGATCTTGAACTTCCCAGCCTCCAGAACCATGAGCTAAATAAACCTCTTTTCTTTATAAATTACCTAGTTTCAATTATGCTATTATAGCAACAAATAATGCACTAAGACACTCCCCTGGACCCTTCAGGACTAAAGGCTTCCTTCTCGCTGTTGCTAATTTCTGGGTGCCTCAACATCCCTTGTTCATCCTTTTACTCTGCTCCCGCCTCCATAAGCAGTCCCTTCACCAAAGTCTTGAACTATCTGAGCTGGATTCTCCTGCCTGCCTGAACCCTGACTGATACAGAAACCAACCCCCTAAGTCTTCTCCTTTCCCCCTGGGAAGCTGATGCCAAGACCTCACCGTTAATCACAGGCGTGAAGACAGCCATCCCTGCAAAGTTGGGATCTGAGACAGTCTTGTCCAAGATGAGGCCTCCCACACTACAGAGACACAAAGACAAAATGACATAAAGACCAATGAAGGGTTCTGTTCTGGTCTCTGTGATGAGGGGTATAGGTTCAGCTAGCCTTGGGAAGGGAAGGAAGCACGGTGGCTCCCAGGAGTTCCTTAGCTTCTAGTCCTCGCCTCCCTTTCCAGAACCAGGTGCTGCTCATAACATTCTGACTTGGCACAGAGCCCCACGACCAGCTGGTGGTGCTGGGTCAGGCAGCCACCTCCTATACCCACCCTCCAAGTTGGCTAGAGGAGCTTCCCACAGGACGACCTGCTTGGGAGGACCTTACTGTGCTGCCTGCTCAGCATTTACTTCCCTTTCTGGTGACAGCACTGGACTCCTCTCCAGGGAGCCACCTCTCTCAAGCTCAGTCACTGTGGCTCGGGTGACATTGCTTCAATGATGGCTGGGCTCCAGGCCCATCCAATCAGAGTATCGTATCCCCAAGGCCACAGTGATTGATTCAGGGATAGTTATGTGACCAGATGAGAACCAGTGAAGCTATTGTGGGACTCTGTGGAACTGTTGAGAGAAAGATCTCTCTTCCAACTGGAATTGGTAGGAATAAGAAAAACACTAACGTGGACTGCAGGTCATCAGAGAGAAAGCAGAGCTGAGACGGGGACAGTACTGGGGCCCTGACATTATGTATGTCTGTGAATCCATCTGTTCCTTTTTGGTTTTCTAGCCCAATACATTCTGCTTTGGAATGAAACCCAATTCAGATGGTTTCTGTCACTTGCAAGAGAAGGAATGGGGCTAATACACTATTGGACATATTTCTAGGATCTGACCCACAACCTCTCTCTCCAGGGCTTAAAAGGGAGTCTGTGACAGGGTGGGAGTGGGGTGGGGTAGGTACTCAGGGCCTGACCCTACCTGCTGATGGCCATGGCAATGATGACAGGCTCCCAGCCCGA
The DNA here is from genome assembly GCA_008086735.1 of Cheirogaleus medius. NCBI lineage: Eukaryota > Metazoa > Chordata > Mammalia > Primates > Cheirogaleidae > Cheirogaleus > Cheirogaleus medius. Next base: position 6,495,952 of record VBSM01002937.1, read on the forward strand.
GTACAACACCTCCCTCGTGGCTGGGCTCCGTCGGGCCAGCACCACCCAGACAGGCAGCAGGGCCACAAAGAAGGCACACACCAGGGGGTAGATATATCTCCAGTGATCTGAGAGAGCAGAGAGCAGAAAGAGATGAGCACTGTGGCTCCCTGCTTCCAGCTTCCTCCTGGCTCAGCCTGCAAATGTCCCGACAGATCAAGAGCAATACTATACTAAATGCCTGTAAACATATTACCTCATTCGATCTTCACTCTAAGTCCAGGAGGTAGGCGTGGCCAGCCTTTTCCATTTTAAAGAAGAGGAAACCAGGGTAGAGAGCTACCTGCATTTATCACAGGCAGGGACCAGACTCTAGGTCTCTTGATGTGATCCCAGAAATCACTATCTCCCACCCCTTTCTTCATCTTGCAAGCAGATTCTAGCCTTCAGTTCCTTTCCTTTACCCTCTCCGCCTCACCCCTCCAAGGGAATCAAGAATCCATAGGACTAAACAGGAATATATTTCCAATACTTCCTCCCTGCCCCTGCCACTTGCATTGAGTTTGAGATCAGTACTTAGCCTCATCTAAGATCAGAAGTTGTTACAACCTGTGTTCAAACCAAATAGTTAAGAACACAGAAGAAGAAATCCTGGCACATTTGCAAAACTACTACTATCTCTCCCCATCCCGCCCAGGAATCCACCCAAGCCGCAGTCTTGGTGGCTCACTCAGTTCCAGGTAGAGTCCCCAGCTGATGCCCGAGAGCAGCGCCAAGGTGATGAGGTCGCCAAGGCTGGCAGCAATGGGTGTGGCCACGTTGTCTGGGTTGATCCCAATCTTGCGAGAGCCAATGATGACTCCGATCATGATCATACCTGGTGAGGAAGGGGAGGAGGAGCCAGGAGGGTGAGAAGAGATAAGGGAGGTGTCGGGGCGCAGTCAACACCTCTGGGGCAGCCCTCCTTGCTCCTCTGCACCCCTCCCTTCCTTACCCAGTACCAGGGAGGCAATGAAGGCTGTGGCCACGCTGCTAGCACAGAGCAGGAAGGCATGCGGGATACTGAAGTGGCCATCGGGGATCCAGCCAAAGACCACGGCTGCGATGGACGCCAGGAAGCCCACCACCGTGGCCTGCACCTGAGGAGAGGAGCGGTAACTTGCAGAACCCAGGAGCAGCAAGCTTCTTAGCTGAGGTCACCGAGCACTTGGGCAGACCTCTTCCTGGGCCTCAGCAGCCCCAGGAGGCAGACTGGACTGGACTGTCCAGTCCTCCCAGGCTCGAAGGATGTCTTTATTTATTTAGCTTCACAGCAGACACTAGTACTGGGCAGTGCACTCTGCAGGAGCCCGGGACACGTTACTGGCTGAATGAGTGTTCCTCTGGGGACAGGAGGGAGGTTCAACAGAGCCGGAGACTTCAGTCCAGAGTCGAGGCCTGGGGCTCAAGAGGGAAGACTCCCTGTCTGGAACCTGTGAGGCCTCATGGGCAGGTGGGATTGCAGTGGCACAGGACATTTTAGCACTCCTGAGTCTGCTTATATGCCAGGATCTGTGGGGACTCAAAGGCCCCTGTGCCACCAGGAACTGAGAACTGACACGGGAGATGCTGAGCCCCTCCCCATCTTGGCTGTTTTCCTGGGTGACCTGGTTACCTCCTAGAGCTACCTTGGGAGAGTCCAACTCAGCAGGCTGCTAGGGATTCATTTACTCAGGAGCCAGCTGGGGCTGACCTAAGCCTTTCAGAGATTCCTGACTAAGGGATTGCTTAGCCTGCCCTCTCTAGTGCCTGCCTTCTTACCTGGATGAGGGCCATGTTCCCAGTGATCATCCTCCAGAGCTCCTTCGGTGTGTCCATGTGTCCGATGTTGGCCTGGGAGAGGGAGGGCAAGGGGCTGGAGCTCCAGGCTGGAAAAGGCCTGTATCTCCCTCCATTAGGCCCCTGCCTGGATCAGAAAGCAGTACATGTGGCCCAAGACTCTGGAACCAGGACATGAAAGTCCTGGAGAAGTGAAGTACGATCAGGGGTGCTGGGCTGAGAGGGAAGGAGCTAAAGCTGAGCTCCTGCAGCTGGGTGGGGGTGTGAGGGGGCTCCCAAGGCAGCCCCCTCCTCTCTCCTCCTCTCAGGATGCCTGCTGAACAGAGGCGGGTTCCATCCTCTGCCCTGCTTATCTGGCAGCCCATGCCCGTGTGGGTCAGAATGACTCAATCCCTAACTCTGAAGCCAGCTCGCTATCCCAGGGAAGGAAAGGTCAGCTGCTGGCGCATAGACGAGGTTGTAAGAGTGTTTGGGAAGGAGTGGGTGGCGTGGGCCAGGGGTAGGGTGGGGCAAGTTGGGGTGCGTTAAGCTGGCTGCCACTTCTCTCCCTCGCCTTCTCCAGACTCTTGGCTATGCAGGGACATCCCTTGCCTCCTGAGTTTTACCGCCTCCCATCCCAGGGTGCTGTATCTGGTTCAGTCCCTGACTCATCATGGCTGATCTAACGGGTGGTGGGAGGTGGGAGTGACGAGCAGCCCCTCCCTGCCTACTACCTTAAAGAAGAGCAAGCTGCCACGGGGAAAGGGAATGGGACGGAGGGGGCTGGGAGGGCCTGGCTCAGCTCCTGCCCAGCTGCAGAGTAGGGCTGGAGATCAGAGGAGGCCCCCATCTGTGCGGGTGGAGGAAGCAGCATGATGCCTGCCTGTCAAAGCTGCACAAACAGTCACGAGGCGGGCAGTGAAGCAGGGGGTGGGGCAGGAGTCCAGGGACGGCTGGGACATCCAGAAACCAAGCCTGGGAACCACTTTGGGCAGGGAGCCCCTGCCCAGGCGCAGGACACCGAGCCGGGGATCTCCCTACACCTGCCCAGCCAGGCCCCCCCTTCCCACCCCAGCCCACGCTCCAGGCCTGGGCAGTGGAGAAGGGCCAGTCTCTGGCTCTGGGCCGCCCAGCGTCCTCCCTGTGCCCCCTCCTCCTAGCCGTGACACTCACTGCGGTAGAGAGCCTCGATGCCAGGGTCATTTCCAGGTTCCCCTTGAGCCCCAGCAGCGCAGGCACCAGGATAAAGACCTCTGTCACCTTCTGGAAGACTTCCCAGTGCTACAAGGTGAAAACAGAACCCAGGAATTTCAGTGCCCCAAAGGGCTGGCACTGAGGTTCAAGAGAGAGTCTGGGATCAGGGGCTTGAAGAGGAAATGGAGTCAGCAGGGAGTGAGCACGCCAGCCATCTCTCCTCCAAGAACCCTGGAACCAAACCAAGCCCACAGTTCTCCAAACAATGCAGCCCCCCTTCCTGCCACCTGGAACAGGGGAGACAGAGAGGGTCTCTGCCAGCCAGGAGACCCCTAGCCTGGCTCTACTTCCTCTGCCTGCTTTCCCAGAGCCAGTGGGGAGGGCGGGGGGAATCCACACAGCTGAGCTGCCCCAGGCTGCCCTACAGCCCAGAACTCCTCTGCAATCCCCCCTCAAATCACAATCCCCGGCCCCTTTGCCTTTAGTCCAGTTGCTCCGTGGCCTCAGCCTTAGGTGGTGTTGTCTCAGCTGTGGAGCGCTGGGCTCCGCTGGGGCTGGGCTGAGATTAGAGGGTTTGTTTGGTTTCCACCTCCAAGGGCCTTGGGTTGCAGCAATTCTCAACAGGCTTGGAATTGAGACTGTGGCCCCCAAACCTCAGAATGCTGGCTTCCCTCTGCACTCCCGCACCCCACATACCTTCCCCAGTCTCTCAGCTAGCAGAAGCAAGCAGAACCCACTTGGAAGAGCCCCGGCCTGGGAGCCAGGAGACATGGGTTCTAGTTTCCAGACAGTCAGCCCTGGCTGTCCTACCAGTTTCCTCGGTCACCATCTATAAGTACTAACTATGTGCTAGGCTAAGTGCTCTACACGCATTTCTTCATTTACCCAACTCAACAAACCAGTGAGATAGGAGCTGTTTTTATTCACATTTTGTAAATGAGGAAACTCAGGTTCAGAGAGTATCTTACTAGTGAGTGCTAAGAGTTTGAAAACATGTAGGAGCTGGGATTGGCTATTTGAAAAGTCCTTTAGGTGCAACTGAAACTGAGGATCTGCAAAAAAAAAAAAAAGGCTGGGATTTTTGTCTCCCTCCCTGGCCTGAAGGGCAATGTGGTTTCCTTTATTTGTTTTAAGAATGAAAAGCCTCCAGGTTGGTCCGAGTGCAGTGGTATTTACAACTAACTGATCATAACCAGTTACAGATTCCTTTGTTCCTTCTCCACTTCCACTGCTTCACTTGACTGGCCTAAAAAAAAGAAAACAAGCCTCCAGGTTGGGAGAGGCAGGAGGGGCGGGTGGGTGGGCAGGCAGACGGTACAGGTTGTTCTGGGTAGAGGTTGGGAGGCAGAGAGCTGTGATAGGCACCCGCACTGCACCGAAAGCCTGTGTCTCCTACAAGAGACCATAGGGAGGGGCTCATGCTATCTCTCCAACACGGGCGTAGACCAGCTGGAGACCTTAGACAAGTTATAAAGGTCTCAAGCGCCTGACTGCAAAACGTTCAACTCAGGGGCCGGATCAAATGGTTTCTAAAGGTGATTCCAGCACTGACACTCTATTGTTAAAGATGAGCAAGGTTGCAAATCAAAACCACAGTGAGGTATCAACTCCCACCCATCAGGATGGCTACTATCAAACAAACAAACAAACAAACAAACAAACAAACAAAAAAACCCCAGAAAAGAATAAGTGTTGGCAAGGACGTGGTGATTGAAAGCCTTGTGCATCACTGGTGGGATTGTAAAATGGTGCAACTGCCATGAAAAATAGTATGGCAGCTCCTCAAAAAATTAAACAGTACTACCATGTGATCCTGCAATCCCACTTCTGGATTTCAATCCAAAAGAATGGAAAGCAGGGTCTTGAAGATATATTTGCATGCCATGTATAGTGCTACATAACACATGTCTATTGGATGAATGAATAAACAAAACCTGGCAAATACACGCAATGGAATACTACCCAGCTTTAAAAAGGAAGGAAGTCCTGTCACATGTTCACACAGATGAACATGTCCTTGAGGACATTATACTGACTAATCCAGTCACCAAGACAAACACTATGTGATTCCACTTACATGAGGTATCTGAAGCGGTCAAATTCATAAAGATAGAAAGTAGAACAGTGGTTACGAGAGGCTGGGGAAAAGGGAGAGGAGGGTTCGCATTTAATGGGCACAGAGTTTCAGCTAAGGAAGACAAAAAGTTCCAGAGATCTGTTGCACAACAATGTGAATATACTTTAGCACGACTGAACAGCACACTTACAAACAGTTAAGGTAGTAAATTTTATGTTGTATTTTTCCCACAATGAAAAAAAGATGAGCACGGCTGGCAGAGGGGGCTGACACCAGAGGGGGTTGGACACGGGGTGCCGCAAGACAAGGGCCTCTCTTTCCTTGTCAGAGTTCTCTTTGTGTGCCCGGGAAGGGGGCACCTAACGGGACCTGGGGAGGGGCTTGTTTCACGGGGGCCAGAGCACACACTGGTCCTGAGCCCCTGGCCTGGCCAGGACCTAAGTCTCTCTTTAGGGGAGCCCCTCTGTGAGGACTAATGGAGGGGAGGAGACACCCCTCCCCCACCCCATCTCAACCACAGTTGTTGAGCTTTCAGGGAGCCACAGAAAGAGCCAGCCCCTTCCAAACACCGCTGCTGCCACCTGCCACCGAAGGGATGTGAATCCCTTGTCACCCCCAGGGAATCCCATCTGTCCTGGAGGAACACAGGGACTGCTACTCTGGGACACACTGGTGCGTCCCTCCGCACCAGCTCCTTGCTGTCCCGCCTCCCAAACTGGACATGCAGCTCCAGGGACGGGAAGAACTCCCCTCTTCTTCTCCACCTGTGGCCTCTTTAAGCTCCTCTCAGAGCACAGCCTCGTATCCCATCTTTACCCCAAAACAACCACCGCTCCTGCTTCCAGCTCCATGAAAATCTCAGTTCTGCAGGTGGGCGTATGTAATCTGTGTGCCCTGGTAGAGTGAAAAGGCCTGGAAGGAAATACTCCAAGCATGTGCAAGTAAATATTTCCTGAATTGTTTAGAAGAAATATTGCTGGTCTTTATTACTTAAGAAAAAAATGTATAAAGCTCAGCTAAATTCCTCTGGCTGCCACTATACCCCCAAATTTCTCCACCTCCCAACACATGCTCACCCTCCTCTTTTTTCCAGGGGGACCTGGAAAGTATGGGGTTTTAGAAGCAAAGGGATGAGAGACAGACAGGCAAGAAGGAGGGGCAGTCATGGTACACAGTCCCTATGCAAAAGTCTTCCCAACCCTCATAGAACACAGCCTGGAACCTCACTCTACCTGACCGCCAGCCCAGCAAAGCCCTGAGCTGGCGCATGTGTGTAGCCAATTCCTACACACATACTTTCTTCGCCCACAAAACCCTCTAAAGGATGCGGCTCAGACAGGGGAGCGTCTGACCCACAGGCACGCACAGCACTCTGGGGAGAGATGCTGGAGGCTGGTGATGTGGAACCAGCCCAGGAACTGGGGCGGTCCTGGGGTTAGGGCTGGGTAAGACATGGCCGGGGAAGACAGTGAGTAGTTCTTCTTCCTTCTTTGGCCTAATTCAGGCCCATCCTGTTCATCCAGGCTGGGAGTATCTGCCCCTTAAGTCAAACCCGTCAGCCAAGCCGCCAGCCAAGCTGCCTCCCACGCCTTCCTGCTCTGCAGGGGGTGAAAATGGGCACAGTCCAGGAAGCGCTGCCCTGCTTGGGGTGGGGAAATAGCTCCAGATTTTCACTGCTTCTCAGAAATGCAGCCTTTCTTCCCCTTCTTTCTCTGTCCTTGGGGCAGGGGTTCATTGGTCCCTGATATTCTGGGGGTGAAGGATGAGACCATTTCTCCCACACTCAAAGCAAATCTTGATTCAGAGCAATCTCCCTAAGTCTTGAATCTCAGTGGCCCTGCTGGTACCTCTTCCTTGTCCTTCCAATCTGCCTCTTGCATCCCTCACCTCCTCCAGCCTCATACACTGACCCCTGTCTGCCTTCTGTTCCCGGAGGGTAGCAGCAGGGAAGAAAGTCAGAGCCGGGGAGAGATGGCATCAAGACATTAAGATTTAAATTCCCAGATACAAGCCCTAGGCACGAGGCTATGGGAGAACCTGGAAAATTGGGCTGAAGTTGCAGATCAGATTACAGTAACCTTGGCCTTCATCCATCTGAGGCTTTCCCCAGAGGCATCTTCTAGGTGTCCAAGCAGCAGGGCCTCAGGGCAACACCTGGATGTACGAGACTGTACAAAGAGTGAGAAAAGCAAACGGGTCGCTGACAGCAAGCAAGGGGCAGAGATAGGAAAAGGAGACGGGGTGGCCAAGTGAGACCAGATCCAAATGTCCTGCCCAGGAATGCCAGTGGCCATGGGAGCAGACCAGCCACGAGAGGAATGCTTCCTTCCCACGCCACTGCCCCAAGGCCATGCTTTGCTACCCACTTTCCTAGTAGTAACAGATTCCTCCGTACGCAGGGCAGAGAAGCCAGAGGAGGATATATTTGGTGGGGAGAGGAGGTGTCTATTTTCCTTAAGATCTTTTGCAAGTGAGTAGAAAGTTAAAATAAGGACCTGAGAGTCCCACCTGTCTTAACCTAGCTGGGGATTCCAGCGAAGACTGGTGCGCTACCTCCCCCAGCATGGCCCCATCCCTCACAAGGGCTTGCAGAAAAAGGGAGTGAGACACCCTGTGGCAGTCCAGGACCAAACTGGGGGGAGGGACACAGCATCTGCAGAGAAGATGCTCCCAAATCCCAGCCCCGTTCAGAAGCCAACGCTAGGCCCAAACGCCGCAGGAACTTTTGGCCATGGTAGGGGATGATGGAGCAGGTCACGGTCCATTTGTCCTTCTCCTACTTTTGGCTTGTCCACAAGCCCCTTATTTCACCGCAGCGGCTGCCGTGCTCGTTGAATGGAGCGGAGGACAGATAGGAGGAGACAGAAATGGGCCTTTCAGGAAGAGACTGGGTCTTCTGTAGCAGCGAGGAAAGATGCGGGCCCTGGACCCAGGGGACAGCTGATCCCAGACAACACAGACTTCTGCTCAGTTGTTCTGAGACACTGGGGGACACACTCCAGCCAACTCCTCCAGATGGCCCAGCATGACAGGTGCTTCCAGACTCTTTCTCACTGAAGGCCATCTTAGCTCGTGAAGGGGGAATACAGGTGTGAATCCTTAGAACTTGTCCTGCTCTTCCTGAATCTGAGACCGCCAGGCACCCCTTTCCCTCCCGTGGATGTGGAATAAGAATCTCCCTGGTCCTTCCGCACTCACCCCCTCCTGCGATCTCACCACAGCTGGCAGCAGGGTCTGCTCCAGCCCAGCTGCAGCAGGGAGGCTGGGGGAGGAGGCCAAGGACAAACCAGCCATTGTCATCCACACCAACTGGCCCCCAGCTGTGGGGTGAGCCTAGATGCCCTAGGTGTGACAGCAAGGGCAGCGCCAAAGCTTCCCCACCTAGGCCACTCTGCATCTCGGGCTGCTGGGTGTGGGATGGGGGTAGGGCAAGGCATCAGAGGGCTTTTTCAGCTCTGGAATCTGAGTGTGTGGGAAGAATACAGGCATGTGTGTGTATGTGGGGGTCCCTTCCTACCCCCTCTAAGAACTTTTGTTTTCAGCTGGGCATGGTGGCTCATGCCTATAATCCTAGCACTCTGGGAGGCTAAGGTGGGAGGATTCCTTGAGTTTAGGAGTTTGAGACCAGCCTGGGCATGAGGGAGACCATGTCTCTATTAAAAGTAAAAAAAATTAGCTGGCCATGGTGGCGCATGCCTGTAGTCCCAGCTACTTGGGAGGCTGAGGCAAAAGGATCGCTTGAGCCCAGGAGTTTGAGGTTGCTGTGAGCTAGGCTAATGCCATGGCACTCTAGCCCAGGAAACAGAGTGAGACTCTGTCTCTAAAAAAAAAAAACAAACCACTTTTGTTCTTGCTTACATCAGAAGGTAACTGCAATTATTCCAGATTCCAGTCCACCCTGCTCTCCAGGGGAAGACAAAGAGAGCAGGCTCCTCCCAGAGTCTTTAACCAGCTGGTGAACCAGGGCCATAGTGAAGGCCACAGAGCTAAGTGGTACAGGCTCTGGGGTCAGATGAACAGGGACAAGTTACCTAATCTCTCTAAGCCATAGGTTCCCTATCTATAAAATGGAGACAATTATGGTTCCTAACTCATAGGCCTACAGAAGAGCCTTCAAAATGCTTCCCCACTACCATTATTATTATCTAGAAAATAAGACAACTTTCTCCCAATTCACCAGTGGATGTTGGTTTGGCAACCCTTTGTAGGTACCAAACCAGAACTCAAAAACTCTAAGAATGAACCAGGGCCACAGGAAAGGGATAGAAGAGGCAAGGAAACTGCTACCCGGCTCATTTCTCCTCCTCCCCCTCCCCCCCCTCACTGCCCTAGCAGGAGGGGCAGCCACTAGGGGGAGGCACCCAAAGCTCTGGGCTGGCTTCCTAACCTCCATGTAGGAACAATCTTCAAGGTAGCAGGTTTGGAGGGAGGGGAGGCAGTGCAAGGCACTTTGGCGTGACACAGACACCATTCTCATTAGCAACCAAAGGTTCTCCTGAAGTCAAAGCGGTCCAGGTGGACATTACAGAAGCAACCATTGAGAACCACCAATCTTCAGTCCCCTGGGACATGAGCGTGGTGAGACCTACCAGCAGGACTCTACATCACTACATGCATGGTTTGTAGGGTTGGCTTGGCATAGGGAAAGTGATGCTGAGCTTCATGTCTTTCTGGGAGATGTCATGGTCAGGGAACACTAGGGGGTCCCAAAGGGCAAAGGCCAGATCTCCTCCTGCCTTGGTATTTCTCTGAGTACCTAGGACAGAGGCCAGCACTCAGTAGGAATTTGATAGGCACTGCTGATCAACTTAGATAAACCCAGAGCCTTCAAAAAGCTCTGTGTGCCATACTGTGCTTCAAGAACTTTACCTAGAAACAAAACTTCATCTCCTCGACCTGGAGGTTCTGCATAAGCCATAACTCACAATGAGCTAACATAGCATGTCCCTGGCTCTTATCTTCCAGGTCCTGCTGACTCTTATCCTTCATTCTACCCAGTAGCCTCATAAAGAACCATCTTTGGCAGGGTGAGGTGGCTCACATCTGTAATCCCAGCATCTTCACAAAAAATAAATAAACAAATCAATAATACAATAAAAAAATAAAGAGCCCTCTTTGCCCAGGGCAGGTTCATGAAAGACAGGTGAGGAACAAAGAGAAGAGACAGTTCTGCCCAGACCTGGTTACATTTTGTCCCCATTTACGGCACATAATTAGCACTTAGGGTTTTGTTACGCCAACTCCCCAAATCATGCATCAGGTAGCATGTGCCCACCCCTATTCTGCAAGGAGACTGTGCCAAGGTTATAGGAAGATAAGCAACACAAAATGCCTTTAAGAGCCTTCCCACTTAATATGAGACCCTTTTGGCAGCTGAACAAATTCCTGCCCAGCAGGGGGATGGAGGAGAGGCTTGAAACTGAGCTTTCTACTATGGGTACCCTTGAAACCCCAAGTGAAGGGAAAAAAAGGCATAAAGAAGAGACCCATTTAAATGTCTCCTACTGAGCTGGGCTTGGTAGGAATGCCCGGGAGGAATGGCAAGCAACAACCCTGCTCCATCTCTCCTCTTCCATGCCTGAGTTCTGGAACCAACTCTGTTTCTGTTAAGCAACACTGCCCTTACTACCTCCCTGGGGCTATTTGGCTTCCTCAAGGTTTCTGTAGAAAGTAACTAGACTAAGAAGAAACTGAGGACATGGCCCAAAGGGAAACAGTATTCTAGGAAGAAGCAGCAGCTGCTTCTAGCAGGGAGGTGGAGAGGAAGTTCTAAGAGTCGCAGTTTCGCAGGAGGCACAGGTGGCCCTGGGCTCGCTCACAGTCAAGAGCTACCCTACTCAGGTCCTACCTGCACGATGTCCAGCACCATGCCAGCAGCCACAGTCCCAAAGCCTGCCAGGAGGAAGGGAAACAGCACTTGCAGCCCGATGGAGAAGGAGGTCTCCTTGAGCGGGGAGGGTGGTGCGGGGCCACGGTCTGTGCTGACGTCGTCGCTTTCGTTGCTCTGGCTCCCGTTCTCCAGCAGGGCGTCCTCCTCCCGAACCCCCTTGGCGTTGGCCCGAGACTCAATCCCCACCTCTACCCCAGCCCCATCAGGGCCCAGGAACTCTGAGGTCCCGGCCAAGGGCTCTCGCCCGGGGCCATCGGAAGAGCAAGGAGAGGCAGTAGGGCCAGTCCCGTTCAGCTGGTGGACGTCCTTCGGCTCCGACTTAGAGGACATGACAGGCAGGGAGGAGGGGAAGGGAGAACTTTCCTCTCTTTTTTTCCTGCTTTCTCTCTCCCTCTCTAACTTGGGAAAGAACTTAGTCTTGGGGTGAACCCAGGCTTGGGTGCCGTGGGACCTCTTCCCACGGCTCTCCGCTCCCACCAGGCACTGCAAAAACTGATCCACCAACAGGCAGCCCCATCAAGCACTGAAGCCGCGAGCTGGAGGGAAACAAGAAACTCCTCACCAGACTCAGCAGCCAGCCACTAGGGGTGCAGACGCCTGACTCCAACCAGCCAGCTCTGTGCTTGGGGGAAACGTGTCTGGCTCTTATCTTCTTTGGTTCTCAGCAGCAGGCTCCTCAGAGCAGGGGGCATCCAGAGTAGAAGAGCCCAACCAAAGTCCGGGGTGCCCTCTCTGAAGAGGGCCCTCTTTCGTCAAAAGTAGCTTGAGTTCAAATCTTTCAGAACACGGCCTCAGCCTGGGGCTGTGGCTCCCTCCTGCTCCTTCTGCTGGGCTCCTCCAGCTTCCCACAGCTCCTCAGGCTCTGCTGGTCCCAGGACAGTGTCTGCAGCCTCTCCCCTCTCTTCCAGAGATTTCCTCCCTTCCTGAGCAGACCTTGTACCTCCCCAAGTCCCTGGTCCTTAAAGTCACGAGAATCTGTGTGGAACACCTTATGTGGGAATAAGAAAGAAAAGAAAAAACAGAATGTTACGATACAGCAAAGGACAGCTTATACTGAGAGAATTCTCCCCTAAGGCAGTTATGAGTTTGTTACATAGAGTGTTTGCTAGTTGCTTCCCTTTTTCCAGTAAAATGACTCAATCCTACACTGCTACATCTGGAGGTCCAGCAGGTTGGGAATCTCACCATCCTCCCAACCAGCAACCTGCCACCCACAGGGATCACCACCATGGTCTGCAGCAATGAGAGGTGACCCGACTGGGATTGGGAAGATGCTGGGTAGGAGACCATGGCATTGTTTTCTCAGCAACCTGGGTTGGTTAGAGATGTCCTCAGGGAGATCCTTTCTTGAATGTCCATTAAGAATCCAAGATTATTTAAGTGTGGTCTCTCAGAGAGGTCAGTTATAAATCCAGTTGCAAACTCCCTGCCACGCAGCCACCCACCCCACTGTAGAAGGTCATTATTTATCGTCACAAGACAGCCACAGCAAGACCGCCACCTAAGGCAAATAAACAGAAGAACCTGATCACTAAACTAAGTGGAGGCCCCCAGACCTCCAAACACTTAGCCTCGGAAAAAAAACAAAAACAAAAACAAAAGTAGGAGGACTCCCTGGGTAGAGGGGCAAGTCTGCCAGACCAAGGCCAAGAGCCAGAGGCCTACCCACTCCTGCCCTTGAGAGTCAACAGTGTTACAAAAAGCTCAGAAGCTGACTGACTCAGATCCAGGCCTCTGTCTCTACTTCTCCGGCCCTGTTCTTGGCCCTGCGAGCTTGTCAGATAGGACAAGGGAATTATCTCAGTGTGAAGGGGCGGAAGATAAAACTGTTGGTTATTAGCCACACATTTCAGCTCCCTAGGCTCCTCCTGTTCCCCAGGGTTACTGAGAGTTGGATCTAGTAGAATTCTTAAAAACAAAAAGTAATAAAAAAACCCTCAAGAAACCAAAACCGAAGCGCCATATGCCAATACGCACTTGCTCCCAAATGAATCTTTTTAGTCGTAATGGCTCCACTTTTCTTTGCCTGAGGAATCCCCAGGTTTCCTAATTCCTTATGGAAGTCCATTCCACCAGAACAGCTCTTACAAGTGAAAAATAAATTTAAGGAGAGTTTCCCCAGGTAAGAAGAACAGGTCCTTAAGTATTCCAAACACACACAATTAGTCAGCTCCAGTTGGGGAGAGGCTGGATCAAACCCCAGCAACTGGCCCACGGGAATTGTTCCACCCACCAGGACTCCCTTTTCCAATCTCCTTAAACACAGTACTGTGGTTCTTTCAAAGACTCTCAGCAGAGATGCAGGAGGAAACCTCTGAGTCCACCGCCCCTATGCCAGAAAAGTTTCCGAGTCCACTAAAATGTGACACCCCCACCTCCCTCCTGTCTTCCCGGCAGGCCACTCGACCTGAAAGGGGGCTCACAGGAAGGGAAGCCAGGCCCTCACTCACTCCCCAGTAAAGAGACTTCAGACGGGCCTAAGGCCCTGGGATGGAAGAAGCAAAAAGTGAACCCGGACGCCCTATCTCCTCCTCCCAGTCGGGGACAAAAAAAGATCCGTTTGAGTATCCCCAACCCCAGGGAGGGGGAGAAGTAGCTGTGTGGCCGCCCCGCGTCTCCCCACCACTCAGACTCAGCAAATGCGCAGCGCGCCAGGACTCCCGCCCTCCGCCACCCACCCCCCCAGACCCAACAGGACTGACCTGCCCCTCGCTTGGGAGGAAGGGGGGCGCCTGGCGAGTGGCAGCAGGGGCCCGTGGTCTCGGGGGCTGCAGGGTACCCCCTCTTCTCATCACTCCTCCTCAGCAATCCTCCTCGGCCCCCGGCGTGCCCCTCCCCACACCCCCGGCCAAGGCTAGCGTCCAGCCGCGACACCCGGCTCGCTACATCTCGCCTCTGCGTTACAGCGAGGCCGCCGCTCCGCTTCCACGAGGGGGGAGGTGGCCGGGGAGGGCAGGATATACCGCCTCGGGCCGGGCGGGGGTGACCCGGCCTGGAGGGACCCGGACGGGGGACTAGGGGGCCGAGCTCACTCGCCCCCAATCGCTTCTCGCCCGCGGACTTGGGCCCGACTGGTTGGCTGCCGGTGGCAAACGTGATCTGGGGCAGACTGGGTGGCACCCCCCCTCCATCAAAAATAGACTCTCGGATGGACAAGCTGCAGCAGCCAATCAGGAGCCGGGGAGGGGGCGGCGTCAGCCCCGGCCCGGCCCCTTTCCTTCGCTTCGTGCCCGGGGGCGGGGCGCCGGGGAAACGCGGTGCGCGGAGTGACGGGAACTGGAGCCGGCGCCGCGCCGCCCGCGGGTCCCAGCGCCCATCCGCCCGCGCCCGCCGTTCCCGCCGCCGGCGCTCACTGCGCAGGGCCGCCGCCCTGGGCCCGCGCCGCCGCCCCGCGCTCCCGGAGCCTCTGAAGGGCGTGTGCGCCTGTGCGCGTCCATCCGGCCTCGTGAGCGCGGCCTCCGCGCCTCCGGCCTTCGCGGAGCCCGGCAGGCGTCCCTGTGTGTGCGGAGCCAGCCAGCCGGCTGCGACCCCGCGGGCCCGGGCAGCCATCCCGCGCTCCTTCCCCGCGCGCAGTGCCCAGACAGAACCGTCCCTACCTTGTTCTCGGATGCGGCGCCTGTCCCGCTGGCCGGTCACCGCGCGCTTCCACCGGATTCCGCGTTCCTCTCAGCAAAGGGCTCAGCCCTGACGGATCCCGCCTTAATAAAGTCCCGGCCTTGAAAGGGGTGGGGATGGCCGGGCGGGAGGGAAAAGAGGTCAGACGCACGGCCGGGGTCTCACGTGCATCACCTGAGGTCGGGGCGGAGGGGAGCCCCGCTTCCTTTCACCCGCAGAGCCCGGTGGCAGCATGGGGAGAGATGTCTCTATCCCAAGCTAAACGAAATCCAACTTTCCCTGACGCACCTTATGGAATCAAAGAGAGGAGTTCCCATGCTAGCCTTTTGCCACTTCCTCCCTGGGGTATCTCCACCTCTCTAACGCACACGCAGTACCAGGTCTCTTCGGGATGTTTTTGTGCAGGGGGTGTGACCTTCCCCATAAAGGAACCCCCACCCCCAGGTTTTCCTCTCTTGTCGGTTGAACCTGTGACCAGTTGTTCCTTCCTGCCCTTTTCCTCCCGGAAAGTGGCCCAGGGGGCATTCAAGCATGACTGCAGACCCCCGAAGGGGTCTGGGGCAGAGTTGTGCCCGGGGAGAGAACACAGTGCTGGGTATGAAGTTTTCGGCACGTGCACACAACAGCACACACAGCAACCTGAGTAGGACATTTCTTTGGACAAGGATGACAAATACATATACACAACCCATCCCCTCGCACCTTCTATTCTCTAGAATATTCTAGGAATAGTGTCTAGTATCCCTAGAATTATTCCAGCTCAGCTGCTGGGGCATTTGCATCAAGGGCCTGCGGACTCACAGGACCTAGTAGAGTAAACGTAAGTGTCTCAGAACCCCAATTTTGACTTTAAATACTGGGTTTCGCTGTTTGGAAATAGAGGTAGCTGTCAGACTGGGAAACACTAGGCCTCATTCAGAAAGATCAGGTTTGTGAATAGGAGGTGTGGGGTTGGGCCGGGAATTAGGGCTTGATGTATCTGGAGACACTTCAGCCAGGGCTGCAGACAACTTCTGCCCTGTTCTACTCAACAGTTCCTTGCCCCCTGCAACCCCCTTTAATCTTGCTGCAGCTCAGCTACCTATGCATAATATTTTGATTTCTTTCCTATTCATTCCCTTCCCACCTTCCATTTTTTTTACCCATCTCAAGCCAGTTCCGTTCTCTTGTGGGTATTTTTTTTTTTAACTGAAGTATACTACACATTTGGGAAAGTGCATAAAACCTAATTGTATAGGTCAACACATTATGACATAGTGAATATACCTGTATAACCACCGTCTAGGTAAAGGATGAGATCATTATTGGCACCCCAGAAGCCCTCCTTCTATCCCCTTCTAGTCACTACCCCACCTTTTTTTCCCCAAGGTAACCCCTATCTAACACTATCTTTACCTACTTTTGAACTTTATATACATGGAACCATTCAGTAGGTATTATTTTGTGTCTGTTTGTGAAACTCACCTGTACCATCCTGTAGCATTGTGGTAGCAGTAGCTCATTCATTTTCATTGTTGTACAGTATGCCATTTAATGATTATACCACAATTTATCTATTCTTCTGTTGATGGACATTCGGGTTGCTCCCAGTTTGGGGTTATTGTGAATAAGGTTGATGTAACATTTTTGTTCATGTCCTTTGGTACACTTATGTTTATATGTCTATTGGATATATGCCTAAGAACAGAATTACTGGGACATAGGGTAGGCATATATTGAAAATGCTACTGAACAATTTTCCAATGTGTTCATGTTAATTTACACTCCTGCCAGCAGTGTCTTAGAATTCCAGTTGCTCTGCATTCTCATCAACAGTTGGTATTGTCAATCTAAAAAGATTAAAAAATTTTAGCCCTTCTGGTGGGTATAGTGTTATTATAGTTTAAATTTGTTTCACCCTGATAACCAATGAGGTTGACCATCTTTCCATACATTTATTTGCCATTGGGATATCTGTTCAAGTGTTGTGTCCATTTTCTATTAGGCTTTCTATCTTATTGCTTTGTAATTCTTTATATATTTCAGATATGAATCCTTTGTTGGTTTTAGGGATTGCAAATATTTCTATAAGTATGTAAGTGCAGAAGATCCTGGTTTTAGGATCTTCTGAAGTGTCAGGACCACTGGGACAAGACTATAATTTCTCTGTCTCTTTTGATCTGTAGTGTATCCTCAGCTCCTAGCACATAGTAGTACCCAATAAATATGTTGAATGAATGCTGAATGAGATGGAAGAGACTCATCTGGGTAGTTTGCCTTATGGTGTACTGATCCCTAGAGTCAAACACCAAGAGGGCCTGGGGGAAGCAGATTTCCCTCCAGCCCAGCCAGCTGTGACCTTGGGAAGGGGAAGACATCCCAGCCCTTCTCTACCAAAGGAGCAGAAATAGCTACAGTCTGTGAATTGAGGAGCACAGATGTAGGGAGTGGAGGTCACAGATGAAAAGACAGGAACTAGCAGTAGGTAGCAAGCCAGCCAGATACTCCAGAAGGAGACACTCAGTTGGGGGTGTCAAGAAGAGAGTGAGGGTCTCTGAGCATCATGTGGTCCTTTGTATGACAAGAACCTGCAAAGGTCATGTGGGCCCTCTTCTTGCCTCAAGACAAGCCTACTCTCAAAGCTGAAAGAACTTTTCTGTACTTAGAGACAGGTTTCTCTCTCCAAAGGAGGTCCCCTGAATTTTTGGTTGCAGGGACTTGTTCCTATTCCCCATTGGGGAACTCTTCAACTTCCTCATGGTCTGTAATGTCCATCCTGAATATGGAAGACCATTAAGTCATTGCCAGCCTCTTCTCCATGAAGTCTTTTTAGAGGCTGTTGCATCCTATACACCTTTCTCTTGCTGTCTTTCTCGCCAGAATGCTCTCTTTCTCCTCCTTCAGCGGTAGTGGAGACCAGGTCTGGTCAGGGGTCTCAGACTGATTCCCATTACTGTGGGAGAGAGAGATTCCCCCCTTACAACACTGTAACAGACTCACAGCATCTCTGCCCCAGGTCCTCCAGAAGGCAATGTGGTAGTAGCTCCAAAAATTTCTATACAGGATGAGCTTGGGGCATCAGTCTAATTGGAGAGAGGCTGGACGACTTGCCATGAAATGGCATTTGTATTGCAAGCATAGTGTTTTCTCTTAGAATATGAGTTTATGGGGTGGGGGGAACAGAGGGTTTCAGGAAAGGAGAGTTGTTAATCACTATCAGGGGCCTTTGGAGGAGACTGTGAGGGAAGAGCCTCTATGGGGCACGGGCAGCCTTCCTCCATCTTGCTTGGCACTTGTCCTAATATATGGTTTATATAGCCTCCATCCTGAAGTCCTCTGAGCCCCATGGCCTTCCTTCAGGAACAGCTACTGTCTATCAGTGGCTTCTCCATGGACTACCTGGATACTCATTTTCAAGCATCATAAAGTTCCAGAGCCCTGTAGATAGATCCTGGACCCGCTAATTAGTGTGGCATAGTCACAAGACTAGCCTGACATGGCTGGAAACTTTCCTGTCTTTTGTTCTGTTGGGGGAGGGGGCCCCCTCCCATTTTTCCCCTTGCTGTAACCCCTCCCCTGCTATCACCCTCCCAGAGGTCAACTTCTTTCCTGCTGCCCAGAGCTAAGGTGACATCCCCTTCCGGCTTCCTTCAGTTCTAGGAGGATGTAGTGATGGGGGTGGGATAGGGAAGTGTGGCCACCTGTGCTCAGAGCTGTCACCATGCCTTGTGCTTCTCTGTAACTGAGCTAGCTCCCCTTCCAAAAGCCCACTGGACACCCACCTTGGGCTTCCTCTAGGCAGGATGATTCCAGGAATTCTGGAGCTGCAGTTCTGAAATTACTAATAGTTGGGAAGCCTTAACAGCAAGCAAAATAGTCTGGTGAACTATAACTGGTGATAGAGAAGTAATCTTTGCTGGGCAGAGCTGCAGAGTAGAACATGCCAAAGCTTTGTGATCACATGGATTGGAGCATGCTCAGCCATACATTAGGTGTGTGACCTTGGGCCATTTCTATAAATTGGAGACACGATTCCCTTTCCCAGAGATGACGAAGAGAATTTGCAGTAATATAGCATTTGGAACATTCCCTGCACACAGTAGGACTGTTACGATTTCACCAAAGAGGATGAGCTCTCTCTGGGCCTCACATTGAATTTTAGACTTCACAGAGTGCGAGGGCACGCCTGGCTGGAAAGAGTTAAAGATGGACAGTCTCCCACGTGGATGCAGGTGGGGAGCTAAGCAGGGCAGCATCCCTGCAGCGGGTCACAAGCCGGAGACGAGTAAACTTTACCTTATAAGAGCCACGATGCCAAGAGACTGTATCTTGCAAACCAGATTATCTAGTTTTAAACTACCCTCTGTGTTTACTACCCTATGACTATCGTTTAGCCCAGGGTTTCCTAAACTGGCCTGGGCATAGGAATCACCTGTGCACACCTCTTTTAAAATGTGGATTTTCAGGCCTCTTTCCTAGAAACTCTGTTTCCAAAGGTCTGGTGTTGAGCCAGGAAATCCACCCTTTTAAATAAGTATCCCAGGTGACTCCCATGATCCCACCAGATGGGGAAACATTGCTCCAATCTGGTGATTCTCAGTCTTGGCTGCATATTAGAACCTCCTGGGGAGCTTTAACAAAAATATACCTTCGTCACAGGAGGAAACACTGCACTTTGGGAAGGCCGAGGGAGTCTTCAAAGACATGGAGGTGCTTTGATTGAATCTGACTGCGGGTTTGTATGTGACCTCATTGAATCCTAATAATTACTCTATGAGGTAAGTTGCAATGTAACAGGTGGAAAATGGGGTCACTGGATCGGAGAAAGGTAGGTAGATAAAGTTATTTATGTTAGTCAGCGGGGAATTGCAAATCAAAACCACAGTGGGGCCGTAAAAAAGAAAGCAAACAACAGGAAATAACAAGTGTTGGTGAGAGTGTAGAGAAATTGGAACCCTTGTATATTTGCTGGTAGGAATGTAAAATGGTGCAGATGCTGTAGGAAACAGTTTGGTTTTCCTCAAAAAGTTAAACATAGAATTACCATATCAACGAGCAATTTCACTCCTAAGTATATGCTTCAAAGAACTAGAAATGATTCTAGTTAGAGGGAACAGAGTGAAATGGCAGGCAGGCAAGGGAGAATTTGGCATTTTCAGGGAACAGCAGGTTATTCAACATGTAGTCGAATGCATGTGGAGAAGCATCAGATGAAAGCCGAAATGGTGAGCTTTCATGACATGGTAAGTTACACAGCTGAAGGCTTCTTTTCGTGAGCTAAATGTTGTATGTGTGGGTTTTGCTTTTCCAGCTAGATTACAAGGTCCTTGAGCATAGAGACTTTATATTTTAAAATTTATATTAATTTTTAATGCTTTATGTTTTAAAATTTGTCATGTTTGCTGACATATTCTAATTTAAATGTACACATTTGGATCTTCTTTCTTTGTCAGTCCCTTAGATACTGAGTCTCATTCACTGTCCTAGTGCCAACTTATGCTATGTTGATGACTCCCAAATATCTTTGTCTTAGACTTCTCTTCGGAGCTCCAGACTCGTATGTCTCAGCGCTCGGACTTGGCATACCTGAAACGGAGCTGGTTATCGCCTAGCTATCTGCTCCTCCATCAGCCTTCTCCATCCCGGAAACGGAGTCCCCCTCCCATTTGCACAAGTCAGCCCCCTGGGAGTCACTCTACTCCCCCAACTCCCCACCACCCACCAGCCAGCACGCGCCACCCATCAGCTCCAGCTCCTAAATAACTTCTTTGGATTTATTATTTTTCTTAATTGAGGTAAAATTCACACAACATAAAACTAACCATTTGAAGTGTACAATTGGCCGGGCATGGTGGCTCATGCCTGTAATCTTAGCACTCTGGGAGGCAGAGGTGGGCGGATCATTTGAGCTCAGGAGTTCGAGACCAGCCTGAGCAAGAGTGAGACCCCCGTCTCTACTAAAAAAATAGAAAGAAATTAGCTGGACAACTAAAAATATATATAGAAAAAATTAGCCGGGCATGGTGGCGCATGCCTGTAGTCCCAGCTACTCGGGAGGCTGAGGCAGGAGGATTGCTTGAGCCCAGGAGTTTGAGGTTGCTGTGAGCTAGGCTGATGCCACGGTACTCTAGCCTGGGCAACAGAGTGAGACTCTGTCTCAAAAAAAAAAAAAAATAAAGCGTACAATTCATTGGTATTTATTATATTCATAATGTTGTACCACTATTACCTCTACCTAGTTCCAGGACATTTGCATCACCACAAAAGGAAATTCTGTACCCATTAATCAGTTACTCCCCACTCTTCCCTTCCCCCAGCCCCTGGCAACCACTAGTCAGCTTTCTGTCTCTATGGATTTCACTATTTTGGGTATTTCATATAAATGGAACCAGGTAATATGTGACCTTTTGTGAAAGGGTTCTTTCACATAATGTTTTCAAGGTTCATCTACATCGTAGCATGTATCAGTACTTCATTCCTTTGTATGGCTGACTAATATTCCATCATGTGGGTACAAGACACTTTGTTCATCCATTCATTCGTTGGTGGACATTTGGGTTGTTTTCACCTTTTGGTCATTGTGAATAGTGCTGCTGTGAACATTCATGTACAAGCTTTTGTTTGAATACCTTTTGTTTTAATTTCTTTTGGAGTGGAACTGCTGAATGATATGGCAGTTCTGTGTGTGGCTTTTTGAGGAAACATCAAGCCGCTTTCCGCAGCTGCTACACCATTTTATATCCCACCGGCAATGCACAAGAGTTCCTGTTTCTCCACATCCTCGCCAACATTTGTTGTTTTCCATTTTTTTAAAAAATTATGGCCAACTGAGTGGATGTGAGGTGGTATTCCATTGTGGTTTTCATTTGCATTTCCCAAATGACTAACCTAAGTAACTTTTTAATCTACCCATCTTTCTCCAACCTGCTGACTCCATTTCCCACCTGCTATATTGCAACAGCCTACTTCACAGGGTAAAAATTAGGATTAAATGAGTTTATAGGTATGTCACTTAGCACAGTACCTGGTATACAGTAAATAGTATGTAAGTATTAGAAACAAGGAGCATAAGGAAGGACAGAAGGGTGGAAAGAAAGACCTCTTAACTAGATTTCCATTTCTCATCGTCCTTAATCAAAGTCCAAAATCTCTCCTGACTTGCAAGGCCCAAACTGGACTCCTTTCAGTTTCCTGAAGGTATCATGTTCTCATTAGCCTCATAGTCTTTGCCTGCTCTGTTTCCTCTGTCTGCCACAATTCCTGATCCCCCCACCCCAACTCTTTGCCTAGTTAACTCAATCTGAAAGTCTTAGCTTAAATCATGACCTCCTCACCAGAGGCCTTCCTGATTTCCCAGACCAGGCCCTATAAGTTATATAAAGACCTTATCTCTTAGATTTGGGCAAGAAAGCCCCCTGCCCTGAGCTTCATGATTTAGAAGGCATCCTATAGTATAACCACAAAGGAACTATTAATAAATCTATTAAACACCCAGGGATGTCTCTGACACTTGGCCTTCATCACTCAGGGCTGGCAGAGCAACCAGTAACCCAGAACACACATTCCTGAGACGAATACAGTTCGGGCCCCAGAGAAACACTTCTCTGTATCTTGCCCTATGTCTTATTTATTTCAATTGATAAATAAAAATTATATTTATTGCATACACATTGCTATTTTGAAATATGTATACATTAACAATATGGAGTTCTTTGCAAATTTCTGTGTCATCTTTGCACAGGGGCCGTGCTAATTTTCTCTGTAACGTTCCACTTTTAGTATATGTGCTACTGAAGCAAGCACATCCTGTTTTCAGAAACAAACGTAACTGTATCTGAAAGCCCTGAAGGTTTGTGGGTTGTGTCACTGTTCACTTTGGAGACAGCCATGGCTCTGGAGAGCAGGGAGGAATTGAGCTGTTAAAGTGCTTAGCTAAGAGAAAAGAAAATTAACTTGTCAAGTCCTTCCTCTCAGAGAGTGTGACTGCAGTAGATTCTCTTATGACATGTTATTTACCAGTAGTGCTGAGCTTTCATTTTCTTGCTTCTCTTTGAGTTCCAATTTCGGGTTCTGGAGATATCCACGAATCAGTGTAGTGTTTGTCACATTGCACATGGTGGCTGAGGAACATTTTGTAGTATTAAACAATTTACATTAATCTTATATTTTCACATTTGGAGAGCTAAATGTAACATGTGAAACATGATACTGATTCTTTTTGTTGACGGGGGGACACTGAACACCAGAATTGCAAGTTGTTTCATTTTTATAAAAATATTTAATTAGATTCAAATTTTCAAAAAAGTTTAATGAAATATTCAGCTCTTGAGTAGGAACTTTGTCTCCTACTTACTCCTTTCCTTTCCCATTCTCTTTGCATATGAATATTTTGTCTTTCTTCCCACTTTAGGTAGTAAGGTATGAGCCAGAAGCTTGAGCTAAGTCCTTGATGGGGGTGTAGGGTGTACCTGTGACTATCTGCTGGAGCCCTTCCAAGGTGGATTTGGGGAGTAGTAGATGGATGGGGACAGAGGTGGAGGAAAGTCCCAGATTCCTTGCCCCATCCTGCCCAGAGTCTTGGGGCTCATGTTGTCCTGGCCAGGCACTTTGAGCTGCTCTCTCCAGAAGCCCTCAGGGGCCGCTAGGCTAGAATGTCTGTGTTCTCAGAGCCAGGATTTGTAGCAGTTCCCTCTCCCCTCTGGGCGTTCAGAAAACTATCCTTTCTAAAGCTGGAAGAGGTGGTGAGACTGGATGGGGACAAGGTCTGCTGCTCATTTTTCTCCCAGTTACTCCATGGATCGTTAGAGACCTGGTTGCTGCAAACTCAGATGAAGGGAAAAGAGCTGAATCCAGAAGCTGGGGGGCGGGGGGTAGGGGTGGCAAGAAGTGCTGGCAGACAGAGGGAGAGGTGTGAATAGGGAGAGGTGTGAATAGGGAGAGGTCAGCCAGGGGAACAGAGAGCTAGAGAGAAGACCTAAATGCAAAAGTAGAATAGCCTTTGTCCTTGACATCTCCCTGGATCAGAATGAATGAGCCACACACCACAGGTTCTTGGAGCAGGCAGCATGATGCAACTGAACCCTGGACTTGGGGATTTTTGACCTGCATTTTAATTCTGGGGCTGCCTCTTAAGAACTCTGTCATCTTGGGTAAATCTCAGTCTGAGATTTGAGTCTCAGTTTCCTCTTCAGTACTTTTAGCACAGGCTTTGGAACCAGAGAGACTCTGCCCCTAATACCTGCATGACTTTGGACAAGTTACTTAACCTCAGAGTCTCAGTTACTTCATCTGTAAAATGGGCAATAACACTTTAGAGTTGTTGTGAGGATTAAATAAGACAATTGATGGGAAGTAGATTCCATTGGTAATTTAGGATCGCAGAATAACAGTGAATTTGGGGCCAGGTGACATGGATTTGAGCCGACTGTCCCTAGCTAAATGTGTAACCTCTGTGAGAACCAACCCCTCCCCTGTAAGAAAGGGCAACAATACCTTCTTCACAGGGTTCTTGTGGGGCTCTGCTGAGATAAGGTGCACGAAAGCACTTTGCACAGCTCTGTACAAACGTGAAGGATTATTTTTGTTCTTCAGCTCACCCTCTAACAAAGGCTGAATAAGTACTGAATTGGCCAAAAAAGGGAGGGCGAGGGAAGGAATGTGAACCTCAGGGGGAGTAGCAAAAAGGCTTGAATAATCGCCACACTGTGTTTCTAACACTTTCCATTAAGCCCCAGCTCCAAGGAAGGGCTCATGTCCATGGGAGGGAGGTGAGAAATTGGGGGTGAGAGGGGCAGGGGGGTTGTGAGGAGAGGGAAGAGGAGCCCACTGCTGCTGTCAAACCCCAGCAAGACATGGAAGGTCCTTGCCTGGTGAGGAAGAAGAGGGGAAGTCTCAAGTCCCAGCTCCCCCTGTGACCCGTACTCCCTTGTGCTCCACAAAGCACAGCTCCTAGCTTTGAGCCAAGAAATGCTGCCTTCCAATACCCCCCACCTGGCAGCTACTGGGCAGATTCAAATATGCTCAGGGTTGGCCAGAGAAAAAAGTCAGGAGCTCTCCTGTCCCCTAATGGAGGACAGCTTTCGTGCCCCCTCCCCCACCATGCCCTCCACTTCCCCTTGATCAGTCTGAACCAAGACATGATGCCAGCCTGGGCCCTGCTGGTCCTGGGCTCCACCAGGAGGCCAGGTCATGAATGCCCTTCCCTCGTGAGCTCAGTCCATAGGATGTGCCAGGGAAATGTTTCCACAGATTAGTGCCTCCTGGAGTGAGACAGCAGCAGCAGGTGGCAGGAACAGGGCAGGGGAGGGAACAAAGCCCAGGGAGTCCTTGAGAAGAAGCCCAAGGACAGAGGCTTTCTTTTCCAGTCTCCGGCCTCCAGAACCAGGGGGTCTGGGGTTCCTCCAAAGCTCCTGACTCAGTTTCACCCCCCAGTGACTGCTGGTGATGGCAACTTTATTTGACTAATTGTGGTGGCAATCACGTAGTATCATGGTTTGAGTAAATCCAGCTCCAGATGTTGAGTAAATTGGAGAGCAGGGCGAGACATGCGGGGCCAGGAGAGGAGAGATAAAGAGGCAGCTCACAAGTCCAGGAAGAGAAGGGAAGAAAAGGGGAAAGGAAGCTCTAGCAAGAAGAAATATATAAGCCCTGGAGAAGGCATCCCAGCAAGAGTGCCCTAAATTGAACACTTCTAGCAAAACCTGGTTGAGATTTTTCAAATCTGCATTTAAGTCAGGCCTGGAGGATGGAGCAGCGAAATAACCAGCATACGACAGACGAGGGCAAGAAGGCAGTAAATGCCCGATGGTCAAGGGATGCAGTGTTGGGAGGAAGGGAGAAGGCAGATTTCTGCTGACCTCATCTTGCCCCCAGCATTGTTGTTGGGTGAGTTTAGGAGTGAGCAAGGCAGGCGGGAAATGTATCACAATGTGGTTTTGACCAAAGTTTCATCAACGTTGGCTTTTCCCCTTGAGTTACTCCTGGCCCAGGGTTGTGCACCCCTAACCCAGCTGCTCCTTGACCTCACAGTTCATGCAGGTGAGGAACGGGCAGCCGCTTGGTGTCAGCGTTCTGGATCAACTCAAAGAGGAATTTCACCTGGGTCTCATAGCCTCGGACTGAGATTTTCTCATTGATTCCGTGGATGCTGAGGGGAAGAGAGAGGCATTTGGGGGAGGAGGGCAGAGCTAAGTGCTACAGTGGGAGTGTTATTACAGAACACGCTCACTACCGCCTCCCCAACCCTGAAACCACTGGCCTTTGACCCTCCAGGGGTAGGAAGTGGGTAAGGTGAGAGAGGCCATTTGTAAGGTTCCATATGACATGTTGGTCACCTCAAGGACCCATGCTCATGACAAAGAACAGTGGGGTACATAATGAATAAATTCCCAGAGAGTTCAAAATCACCTCTTGCTCTGAAATCCATGCAGTAATATGTCTTCTGAGAGAACCACCTTTCTCTTAGGACAGAGTACCTAGCCAGACTTACCCCTAAGCCAGCCCCCTACCCTCTCAACTTACTAGGGGTAAGTCAGGGTAAGGAGGGCAACTTCCCAGGGTACCTATCCAGTTTTCTGCTTCACCTAGGAACTTAACTATCAGATCTCCTGCCCACCAACCTGCCTCCCCACAACAAAAAAGAAAACCAAAGCAAAACAAAATGAAACAACTAAACTACACATGTAACCTCAAAGATGAAAGGAAATAAAGAGTAGCTGCCTGCCCCCTATTTAAAAACCAAAAACGTGAAAGCTGTTCTTAAGCTCGTATTCAAATATTTTCATTCTGTTTATAGCTGACTTACGGTAGGGAAATCAGGTCTGGATGTGATAAGCAGCAGGGAAGTAAACGGAAATCATCCTCCCATGCCCCAGGATTAAAAGTTTGCTGAAGAACCCACAGGATAATAATTCACTCATAGCAGTTAAAATTGGTGATCACATCTTGGATTTCCATGGTGTTTTCTTCTGAGAAGTCAAAGCATGTGCCCACCTTTGACCTCATGTGTGTTTGCAATTCAGAGAATGCCGAGGAGTCTCCCCATTTTGTAGGTAGAGAAAATGAGGTCCAGAGGGTAAGCGCTCTCTCAAAGAGAGGGAGAGCTGGGATTAGCACCCAAGAGTACTATCCACCAGGGTCTCACCAATCACCTGATGATCTCCAGCCTTGTAAAAGAGGGGCCAATTCCCACAAATTCCGGGATGACAGGGGCAAGTTAGGTTCTACGATGTCTCCATTTTAGTTTGCCAAACCCCGGCTTTCCCCCATTCAGTGGACTGTCAGGAGTATGGGGTGGAAAAAGAGGTCAGACATTATCTCCTCTCTACCACCTGCTGCTCCAACCTGTTCCACTCACCTCCTGAAGCCCCCAAGCTGCAGGTAGAGGGGGTTGAACCGGTAGATGCCAGTGGTGAGGTTCGTAAAGTGTCGGCTGTCTGTGTTGCCAATACAAATACCTAGAAAGGACAGAGGAAGAGGAAAGGGGCTTTACATGAACAACCAAGCCAAGGAAGTGGCGGGAGGTGGGCTGGCTGGAAAATTAGGATGGCTGGTCACTAGAGAGCAATGCCTGGGCTCTCTTGGGAGCCGGTGGCTATGATTTTTTGTCCTCCAGAAAACCTTACAAAAAACACCATTTCAGCCAGGGACATGGAATTTCCTCCCAAGGGCACTGGTGAGATATCCCTTGAATGGTCCAAAGCTAAGTGTTCTCTCTCTAAGATGACTAGGGAGGCCAATATCTTCATTTCATACCCATATCCACGGCCATTTGCTATTTAAGAAACCAGAGTCTAGATATCACTCCTTTATCAAACCTGACCTTTATTCTGTATCGTCCTGGGTCAGAAATAAATACTCTCTGGGGAACTTTACTACCATAATATGGAGCATAATTTCCTGTTACTCTCATCCTTTGAAGGATGATTCTGTCTTCCTAGAGTCAAACCCCAGGACCGGAAAGTCCCAGGATATTGTCTATCCAGTTCCCCACTCTCCTGAAGGTGGTAGCAGATCACCTAGCTGGGGCTGGGACTTGTCCCCACAGGTGTGTTCTCTGGGAAAAGATAGCCTGGAGCATCAATTCATGTGTGTGGGATGATTTGAGACGATAATGTGTGTTTTGTTCTATTTTCCTCTCCTGGTTTCAAATGGGTAGCCAGACCCTTCACAATTCCTTGTTTTGTAGATTTCTGCCTGTCTTTTTTCTCTAAAAGCCTAACCCCATTGAAGGGATTATGGAAGGTGCCCCAGAAGGAGAGAGAGTAGAGTTGGGAGCTTTTGAGGGCCAAGGGAGGAGAATCTGGAACTATGAGGGCCAAGGTTCCTGGATATTTGGAGGAACCCTTGATTAAACCTGGATAAAAGGAAACTGGGCACAGGGCTTAACATTTGAGCATCTTCTCCTCACATCATAGACCAGAGAGTCTCACAGGGTGGTCAACTGTCATCTTGCATCAGAATCCCCTGAGTGTATATGTTTAAAAGGTAGACTCTAGGGTCTCATCCAGATTTGGTTAACACAAATTTTTGGGGCCAGGCGCGGTGGCTCATGCCTGTAATCCTAGCACTCTGGGAGGCCGAGGCGGGAGGATTGCTCAAGGTCAGGAGTTCGAAACCAGCCTGAGCAAGAGCAAGACCCGTCTCTACTAAAAATAGAAAGAAATTAATTGGCCAACTAAAAATACATAGAAAAAATTAGCCTGGCATGGTGGTACATGCCTGTAGTCCCAGCTACTCAGGAGGCTGAGGCAGGAGGATCGCTTGAGCCCAGGAGTTTGAGGTTGCTGTGAGCTAGGCTGATGCCATGGCACTCTGACCTGGGCAACAGAGTGAGACTGTCTCAAAAACAAAACAAAACAAAACAACAACAACAAAAACAAATCTTTGGGAGTTGGTCCAGGTAATCTGCATTTTAATAAGTTCCCTTGGTGATCCTTTTCCACTCTTAAGTCTACACAGCATAGATTTGGATGGAGACTGGGGAGGGGGTGCAGAGGTGGGCTGCTAAAATAGGTCTGGGCTGGGAGAGGTGAATGAGGTAATGCAAATGGTATGGGCTGGGAGAGTTTTCTGGGCTGAGGATTCTGAGCCTTGCTGCTGAGCTGTTATGTTAGAATGGGCTAGAACCAGAATCTGGGAAGATCTTGGCTCCTTCTTTTGTGGCTCCTCCAGAGGAGGGGGAGTCTAAGGCAATCCCCCGCTCTATGCCAGAGTGGCTGGCCTAGGTTAAGCAAGGATCCAGGCTTAACTGACCTAATTTATTGTTTCTGCTCCTTTCCTGTTTATTTTCTCACTTCCACCATGAGGGGAAAATATAGTTCCAGTCCCATCAGGAGGGGAAGCAGCCAGCTGTTTCCAAGCTGAACAGCTGGGGTGGGGGTGGAGCAGTGGACATTGGAGAGGAAACATTTCCAGCCCCCACCTCCCTCTAGCCATAGCTGATGAAGTCATTACCTGGAGTGACAATATCGATTTCCGGGAAGACGGACTGTATGGTCTGGCGGAGCAGCTGGTAACCCAAGGCCTGGTCGTCAAAGGGGCTGATGGGCAGGGGGTCAAAGGCATTCAACACGTGCAGCTGGATTCGGTCATCAGCCACAATATCCTTGACAAATTCTAGGACCTCCAGGGTGGAGACAGAGAGGATTAGATTTCTTACTGATCTGCTATCCAAGTACCATAAGAATTTAAATAATTCTGATTTCTCTCCAGCAAGGCAGAGCCTTGGGGTTTACAGAGAGGACTCATCTTTTAGTGCTGAGACCTCAATTTCAGCGGACTATCGGGGATGTAACAGCTGTGTCTTCCTGGAAAGCAATCTACAGCATGGTGGATTTAGGTTAAATGTTTCGAGAGACTTATCTTACAGCCATGAATCAGGTGGGTAATTGGAAAATCAGGAAATTACGTGTCTTCCCCTTTGGGTTGTGAGCCATGGCTGGGTGAAAGTGTCGAGGAGACAGCAGAATGGGACTCTCAACCATCTGGAGGCAGGGGGATAGATGTGATGACTTGGCTTCAACCTGGGAGTCTCAGGTGATGAAAGGGCCACACAACTTTCTTTCCCCTCTCTGGGTATCCCTGCTTCCTGTTTGTATCCAGTTACACTGGAGCCAGGAAGATGAGCTCAGCACAGATGAAAAGCCAGGAGTTGGAGTACTGGTATTCAAGTTTTCTCTCTTTGCCTCCTTTCCTCAGGAAGGAACTTGAGGAAACTCCTAGAAAATTCAGTCTGAAATGACGAGGGTGAATCCAGCAAAATTCTGGGCCCCAGTCAGGATGTAGACCAGACCCCGAGGATTACATTCCATGGAGCCATGTGGGAATAGATCAGGAGGCTGGCTTCAGCTGGTCCCCCACAAAACCCATCCAGCCACCCAAGGAAAGCCCCAGCACCAGTCTCAACCCATCTGATCAGTAGTTGCTTTAAAACCACCTTGGCCCTAGGAAGGGGGGTCATGCCATACGTGGGGATCACTTGAATGGGGGCATTATCTCAAGAGTACCCTAGAAGAATGCTAGGGTCTGAATCTAGAAGAGAGTGAGGAGTCCTACTTCTGGCTTAGAAACCATCATTTGAGTCTAACCGAATTCTCTGCTGTTGGATGGGTGAGGTCATCAGAGCTTATTTTCACCCTAGCACTTAATGCCTGAATATCCTACTACAAGAATTAATGTACAGTCTTGATATATTCTCAACCCATTGGGAGGTTCCTGAAGTTAGCCCCTATGAGGTGGGTTTGGACTGTGCCTGCCACCCCCCACCCCAAATTAGAGGTGCATGTCCCCAGAAATCAAAGGCGGCACACAGATTGGACCCCGTCAGTAAGAGGCTACAGGAGGCCATGTTTCCCACTAGCTGCTAGGCCAGGCAAGGGTAGGAACTGTGTCTATGTCATGTCTATATTTCCAGTACCAAGCACATGAAAGGCATGCAATAAATGTTTAAAAGATGTGAACCAATGGATGTTTTACGTGTAGAGATATTTTCCTCTTAAGTGAATGGTGTAGTTGTTGAAGCTCTCCTGGGCCTCATTTCTGTCTACTCCTTGAGGCCCACTCAGGGGAAACCTTCCTTTCCACATGGTAGCCTATGAAATTTCTAAAGACTTGTTCCTCACAGAGAGCTGCTGGAGACCCATTTACATTGGGAGACCCGTTGAAGACAGAGGGAGAGAAACTCTGGGGGCTGCCTGTGGTCCCGCCGGATCCAGCCCGAGGCTCTGTGCACACAGCCCTCAGGCTGGCAGGGAGTGTCCCTGAACATGGAACTGGGGCCCGAGGGAGCAGAGGACACATGGGCCCTGTGGGCTTTCTGAACGATGGAAGCTTTCCATTCCTCACTGGGGCAGGTGGGCAGGATGGGCCTATGGATTCCAGGGGTTGCATCAGACAGACCGGGAAGGAAGGCCACTGTGGTGGGGGGATAGAGAGGAGGGAAGAGTGCCAGGACCTGGGGAGATGAAAGCCCCAGCTGGGTGGAAAACAGCCCTTGGAAAGGGCACGGGGTTGGAATCAGGCTGGGGAAAAACTGGTGGAAAGAAGCTCAATGAGGGGAATTCAGTGATTTCCTGGCCCCAGAGAGAGGACAAAGGTTGGCACCTGATGAAAAGCAGCAGAGCCCAGGGCCCACACTGGTCCCCCTGACCAATGCGGGATGGCCCTGGGCAGGATGTCAACTCTTCCCCCCTCTGCGATGAGCGTGCCTCCCTCCCTGCACGAGGACAGATGGAATCCTCCATGGGGAAGGGTTTAGGAGAAAGGACTACAGATGTCTAGGCGTGGCTGCCCCTTGATGATCTATGCCAGAGAACTGCTCTTAACCCTATTATATTCTAGAATGTATTATTCATCTGAGAGTTGTTGGGTTGCTTTTTTGGATCATTTTTTTTAAGGATCAGGTTTGCCTTTTGAATTCTTGCTAGCTCCACTTTTTATTTAAAAAGCTGGCATTTCCTACAGATGGGGAACATTCTGTGTAAAGTCTACTCACCCCTTGGCTTTCAGCTCAGATTTCACTGCTTCAGGGAAGCCTCCCTGACCCCCAGACGATGCTTCGTTCCTTGTTATATATTTTTTTTTTTTTTTGAGACAAGGTCTTGCTTTGTCACCCCGGGTAGAATGCAGTGACATCATTACAGCTCACTGCAACCTCAAACTCCTGGACTCAAGTGATCCTCCTGCCTCGGCCTCCCAAGTAGCTGGGACTACACGCAAGTGCCACCATGCCCAGCTAATTTTTCTATTTTTAGTAGAGATGGGGTCTCTTGCTCAGGCTGTTCTCAAACTCTTGAGTTCACATAATCCTCCTGCTTTGGCCTCCCAGAGTGCTAGATTACAGGTGTGAGCCACCGTGTCCGGCCTGTTACATTCTATGATAGCACCAGGTTCCTTTTCATTGAAGCACTCATTGTCGTTTGTGATTGCACATTCATTTCGTTTGTGATTGTACATTCATTTTTGTAATTTTTAAATTGATGTTCATAGCAGACCATTGCAGCACACTGATTTGAGGCTCTGGCCTCAACTTTTTCCCTCTCTCCTAACTTTACACGTTCTTCCCATGGGCTTTTATTGACTCTAGAGTTTCCAGTATTGTTAATAACACTCCAGCCTGCATCTATAGGTCATGTCTCTCACCAGACTTGAGGTATTTATAATTAACTGTTAATATATTATAAGTTTCTCAAACTTTCTAAACTATAATATTTCTCCTTGAACTTGTTTTTCTTCCTGAATTCCCAATGTTGGTCAAAGGCATTAGCATGTGGCCAACTACCCAGGTTAAAAACCTTGGAGCCGTTGTGCCTTTCTCTCACCCCACATTCGTATGTAACCCACACCACATCCTGCTGAACCTCTCTCTCATCCCTCTGGTGGGTACCCTCTTCTCCACCCATGGCCATGGCTTCACTACAGACCTCCTGAGATGCTGCAATAGCTTCCTAATTGTCTCTTTCTACTCCAGCACTTCCTTGGCATTGCCACCGGCATTATCTCTGTGAAACAAATCTGAGTATATCGCAACCCTCTCTGAAGACCTCTGAAAGTTCTCTCTTGTCACAGCTTAGGGCTCAGACTCCTTAGCATGGCATACAAGGCCTTGATCCCCAAACTACAACTCCCTCTCCCATCATTACTCCCACCATTACTTCTCACCAATTTATCCTCCTCTTTAGCCACAATGAGTGTCTTCTAGCAAAGTCCTATTATGTCCTCTAAGGCCCAGCTCACATTTTCAGTGGTCACAAAAGACTTTTGACCCTCAGAAGGACCATCAGTTTTCTTAATTGCAGTGGTCCTACAGTAATTTGTTCATCCCTAATTGTTATAATTGCAGTTTAGTGTTATGACTAGAAGCAGACTCTGGAACTAGATTACTAGACATGTGATCTTGGGTATGCCACTTAATTGCTGTTATTCTGTGTCTGTTTTCACCGGTTTAATGTGGATAATGCAGCTTCTACCTCCCGGGAGTGGTTGTGAGGATTAAATGTGTGTGCATGTGTGTGCATACCTTAGAATGGTGCCAAACACCCATATAGCAAGCCCACTACATATATGTTTACTACTACGGGTATTGCTATCATTTATTCATATTTGTCTCCCACACCCAGACTCCAGGTTCCCCCAAACCAGAGATCACCTATCCTAGCCAAGTACCTAGCCAAGTACGTACGATGCCTTTGAAAAATGTTGGTTGAGCAAATGAGATTGGACCAGTCCCAGGATTGGAGTTAACCCAGGTCCTGAGGGCCACGCCTCTCTGCTGCTGAACCAGTTGTCTGAAACATATAGTACGTACCTGTTGGACTGTCTGTGCAGGGTGAATCCGGAAGTTGATTGTGGCCTGGGCCACTGGGGGGATGACATTCACCTAGAGAGAGAACCACAAACCCTGGCCTGAGCCAACCTCAAGTTTTCCACATCTGATCCCTGCCCAGAAAAATGCCAATTACCACCAGTAGGGGCAGAGGTAGCTGATTTAAGAACCCAGGGCTTAATTTTTTTAGTCTGTCCCTTGTCTCTGAGCCAAGTGATATGTGGTTATATACAGAGCCAGAGGAGTGGTTAGGCCAGACCTTCATGCTTCTTGGTCCTGGAGGGGTCACAGAGCTGCTCAGAGCAAGACTGCTTTCTCTGTGACTGCTCAGACATCTGTTCTGGCCCATGCTGTGCCATTAGAATCCTTCTGTGTGCACTTTCTTTCCCAGGGCACCTGGAACATTTCTGCAGCTGTTAACATTAGTGTCTACTCAGGACAGGGCACCCAGAGCCTCTGTGGGCCCCTGTCATGGCACGTTTGATACTTGAGGGAGATGATGGTTTCCCACATCTAGTTGTCAAATCTGACTCTGTTCTTTGCCTGACCAGGAAGAACACAGGACTAATTAAAGACAGGCTACGGAGGGACTGTTCCCTGCAGAGTGGAGAGAACAGACTACCTAAGTGCAAACTCTTTCTTTGAACTGGTATGGTGCAAAAAAGCACCAGGTTAGGGACAGGAGAACTGGGCTATTGCAAATTAGCTGCATGATTTTGAATAATTGCAACCTCTTTGTGCCTTGGTTTTCTCAACTGGCAATTGGGGCAGTAATACCCCGAGGGCTCTTAGAAGGATCTAATGGAGTAACATGGGAAAGTATTCTGGAGCGATTAAAAACACCATTCAAATGTAAGGACACAATACTGTTATTTCGGTGAATACTACAGGCAGCTGGTGAAGATAGCTTGGTGCCAGCTGGCACAATGGACACTCCAGTCAGTTATGGCAGAAATGAATTCTGAGGCTCCATTCACTTATATCCAACCTGGGCTCTAGATTGCCAGAGCACCTCAAGGTCACATCATACTCTAGGTGAACAGTGCCCCCTGCAGTTGTGCTGGTGGCATTGGCAGTTACAGGAACAGTCTAACTCCCTTTAAGACTTCAGAAAGGCCTGTGCCTTTGTATGGCTAAGCTTGGTCCTTTAAAGAGAGACTCCCCCTTAGTGGCTAATGCAACGGGAAGTGGACCAATTTGCTGAAAAGTAATTCTTGGAATAAAAATTTATCAAAGTATTGAATTCACCTGAAACTTATTTCTATAAAAGTAAACCTAATACAGAATTTATGTTTGCTGAACTTATGTTTGCTAAGGCCACCCAATATCTACTTTTTGGGAAGTGACAATGTGTTTAAATGTTGTATATATCACACATGTTACAGATTTTTTTAAAGGGCAGGTGAGTTTCTCTCTTTCAATTTAGGGTAACACCAGGGGAAAATACATTCATCATTAAATCTGTTAGGTGGATAAATCTTTTAAAACATGGGGAAGAATAAAAAAAGACCCTTGGTGGTAGAAAGGTTAGAAAACATTAGTCTGCGTGACCAAAGTGCGAGGTAATATAAAACATGTTGAATGACAGTCTGAGCATACATGGATCACAAAACTTAACTCTCCAAATACCCCTCTTCACAGTAGTGTAACTAACTGTTGCTTTTGCAAGTATAGACCCAAAGAACCTGAAAGGGCCATGGACACCCTCCACTAAAATACACACATATAAAATCTGGCCAGCAATTTCAGAGGGTATGTAGACCTCAACTAGACCCCAGGCTCATGATGTTTACGCAACTTATGACACAGGACAGTTCAGCATTGGTTCTTCCTGTTGTTTAAATTGTAACCAGACAATGAAGGAGCCAGTAGCTAAAGCCAAGGGAGGGAGGAGTGGAGGGCAGTGAGAAAAAGGTATACGGAAAGGAACCAGGTGATGTTACCTTGACCCCTGCATTGAACATGGTGAGTGCCATGGTGGTCCTGACCAGTGCATTGGTTAAGTAATTTCTCTCCATTAACCTAAAGCAAAAGGACTAAGGTCAGACATTAGGAAGAACTGTCCATTGGGGTGAAAGAAAGAGGAGAAAGATCACCTACTTTCCTGAACCTTGGAGATATCGGAAGACTGAGAGAGATATCTTAGAGATGTCTTAAATATACATACTTAGAGATGTAGTGCCTGGTGGATGAGGGATGATTAGGCAGGCCCAGTTAAGACAAGGGAAGAGGATTTCACAGGGTGGGTAGATTGGGGTAGGGGATGTGAAAGGAGGAAAGAGAATACTTTACCTGCTTACCAGGGGTCGAAATAGCCACAGGTTGCTCAAGACTATATTGATGGGGAAGGGAAACTGAAAGGGAAAGAACAGGTCAGCAGGATTTCAGAGGGGTCAGTCCAACAGGGTCAGTGTTCCTGAGGCCTGAGTCTCTCTCTACTCTAGACCTGCCTTGGGGACCCTTAGAGGTCAGAAGTGCTGCTGAGTTTAGTTAGCTCAATCTCTGCTAGAAGGCCAGGGAAGGGGAAGCAATTACTTACTACCTGGCTGGGCTTATTTGACTGGTTAGAACAGTTGCTCAGCAGCCTCAAGGATGAGTGGGAACCAGCTCCCCAAAGTACCAGGGTATATTAGATCTTAGGGTCTCAGATGAACACCACCACCACGATCCCTTCATCTCAGCTCAGCCACTGGCTAGGAATAGATGAAAATGGGCAGAGCCCTGGTCAGCACCAGGGCCCCCTTATTACCCTCAAGGTCACTTCTCTGCCACCTTTTTGTTCCTAGGTGACCAGGAGTATGTGACACTCCTTCCCATACCTCATTTGCCAGTTGCTGCACTGCTGTCTCCAATGGGCCACTTGCAAACATGTGAGGCATTGGTGTCTGCTCCAGTCTGGAAGAGAAACAGAGTTCTCAGGACTTAGACAACCCCAGTCAAAGATCAGTGGCCTGAAGAAGGAAGGAGATAGGAGGAAGTTTCCACAAGCCTGGCCAGGAGGTCTCCCATTCACCTCCCTATCACCTCCACCAACTCAACATTCTGAAGAGGTCAAAACACCAGCAAGACCACCTGTCCTCTACCAGTAGGAGCTTTCCCTGTCTACAAAGTCCATGTTAGGGTCCCTCCGCCCTGCTACACTGCTCTCTGGGATCCTGTGTGTCCATTCTCATAGCACGTCCCACACTGCAGCAGAATTGTCAGTCTCCTCTGCCAACCAAGAGTTCCTTGAGGACAGGGGCTGTTTCATTCATTACCGTATGTCTACCACCTAGGTCACGGGGGTAGGTAACATAGGTCAAGGCACAAAGCCTTGACCATGGTGGCCATTCAGTCCAATATTTGTGAAATGTTTGTATCTCTTCTTCCCACTTTGCTAAGAAAACCCAGCCAGGGGTGAGCTCTGCTGTTACAGATCCTATTGTCCCTGCCCACAGCCAACACACACTGTTTATCTTTGTCCTCCTGCCAGGGCAGGTAGAGAATTTAGATAGCTCTACAAGTCATTGCTGACACGTGATTTCTAACTGTCTGGGCGCTGGGCTACCCCAGCTATGTGACCGAGCTTTTGCCTCCTGGCTCTTGCTTGCCATATGGATATACTAAAACTTCCTCTTCTGACCCCAGCCCTTGCCTAGGTACTGGTGGCTCTGTCCCTCCTGTGGCCCATGCCATGGCTTCCCAGCCCAGGTTCAGGGCAGAAAGCTAAGCCTCCTCAAACTCAAAGTGGGAAAGTGCCAGGTCTTCTATCCTGAGTCTGGCATGGGAGCAGGGCCAGGAGCTGCTTACCGGCTGATAGCGGCTGCAAGGATGCCAATGCTTGTCTCCTTTGGCGGAGCTGAAGAGTGGCCTGGAGTCATGTTTACTTGCAGCATGAGGTCAATTGCACCCTTCTCTGAGACTGAAATCCTACAGAAGAGGATCAGAGATAGCCGTTCTGACTTCTTCCCATCCTGAATTATCCCATAGGCCCATCTGTGTGGTGGGCTGGTGGGCTAGGAGGTCAGCTTTATGCTGGTTTGAAAAATATACACTAGGGGAAGAAGGAAAGGGGAAGTCTAGGACAGGTTGAAGATCAGGGTGATTAAGGCAAGAGGGGTAAACAAAGGGTTGTCTCAGCATGGCTGACATATACCAGGCTGAGGTCATCTCAAATGGCGTGGGAACCCCTTCCAAGGTCAGGGAGGGGTGGTTTACTCACATGGCAAAAGGCTTCTTGACATAGGAAATGACACCATCCAAGATAAAGCTACCCTCATCCACAATGAAGGCTAGCTGGACGCCCCTTGCCTGTAGCAGGGCTGAGATCTTCCAAGCCCCATTCATCCCTGACACCTGTAGACATTGAATACAGAGCCAGAGTCCTTCTCAGTCAGAGACAGACCTCCAGATAGCTAATGGAAACCCACTTAGCTTAGCTAGGGGCTCTAGAACCTTCCCATCTAGTCTCCTTCCTGTGGGGCAGGACCATAGACAATCCTGCCTCATAGAATCCTGGAATGTCACAGCTGGAAGGACCCAACTCCCCACTACATGAATGAAGAAACTGAGGCCCAGAGAGTGAAGTGATTTGCCCAGAGTCTAAGTAAGAGGCATTACTGAAAATGAAACACAGTCATTGTTCAGTTCTTTTTCCATCACACCAGTGTTTCTCAAGGTATATAGAGCTGATGGATCACTTGACTGTCTCAGACATTACCAGGGAATTTATTTAAAATTCAGACCTATGGCACAGAGCCCACGAATCTGAATTTTTGTCAAGGTCCTTAGATTGTTCTGGCACATGGACACACAGAGAAGTTGGCAAACCTCTACACCATATCATGGAGACCCTGCAGCTAGGGAGCAAACTGGACTCGAGTGAAGTACCTGCTCCCCTCCCCCCAACAGGGGTCCCAGAGGTAGGCATAGGGTGAGGAGGCTCTACCTCCTCATCGTGGCCCAGAGCAATGAAGAAGGATCTTCGGGGGATGTAGTTCCTGATCAGCAGGAGCTCCAAGGCTTGCAGGAGTGCCTGGGGTTCAGAAGCACAATGGAAGAGGAGAAAGGCTTATCATTTAAGTAGGCATAGCAGGGTAGCAGAGACATTCATTCAGCTGCCTGCAGCAGGGCTGGTGGGACCAGGATCTGACAGA
Organism: Cheirogaleus medius; assembly: GCA_008086735.1. NCBI lineage: Eukaryota > Metazoa > Chordata > Mammalia > Primates > Cheirogaleidae > Cheirogaleus > Cheirogaleus medius. The sequence continues at coordinate 6,534,441 of VBSM01002937.1, forward strand.
TTCTCTTTTAAGACAACAAATTCAAATGGTTCTGGGGATCAGATGTGGGGAAGCAGAACTCTGCACAAAATTTTTACCATCTGGAGGAAAGCATAAACTTATCAATGTCAGAGCTGAAATGGTCTGTGGGGGGGGGTCACCCACTCCAATCCCTATATACAGTTGAGAAATCAAGGCTCAGAAAAGGGAAGTGACAAACTGATGGCTGGAACCCAGGTCTTCTGGAGCTAAGGTTCTTCTGCCATTACCTCCTACCTCCCAGGGGTCAGCCAAGTACTCCCATCCTGAGTTGATCTTTAGAGCCCTAAGGCAGAAGGAATATAGCATTTCAGACCATCAGAGAGTTCTTGTTGTCCAGTGTGCCCCGACCATGGATGAAGCCATCGTGCTCTAGTCCAGAGAATGGGGGCACTTCCCAGCCTTCTTTAGGGGCAGGTACCACGTCAAGGTGAGCCAACAGCATGTAGGGCTGCAAGCTGGTGTCTGAGCCTCGGACAGTGAACAGGTGGGAGTAGTCTCCCACAGTTTCATGCTGGATAAAGCTGGTGTTGAACACTGTAGGAAAGACTGGAGGCAAAAAGATAAAAAGCAAGAAGGGAAAGTCAGGTTTAACGGTTTCCTTAAGTTTTCCTATCGTTTTGTGCTCCCTGTCCTTGTTTTTTATAAATGCATCCTCCTTTGGGAGGTCTTCTGGGACACAGCCAGTCAGACTCCTGATCTGCCTGGACAATCTTTGACATTCTTATTCCACATATTTTAATGTGCTGTTACTATGGAATAACATGCAAACCAAGACCCCACCATTAAGATAAAGATAAATGGCCAGTATCTCAAGATCAGGCTTGGTCTGACCTATACCATGCCATCACGTGTTTGTGTTTAAGGGCCATGCAGACTAGGGGTGTGTTAAAAATAACATATCTACTGTTTGTGTTATATGGAGGTAAAGATTATCTTGTCTGGCTCAAGGTCACACTTCTATGTGCAGGGATGGCTATTCCTGAGACAGAACAGGGACAGGACTCAGGCCCCGCACCCCTGACCATGGAAGTCAACATAACCTGGCCTAATTAGGTGCAGAAGGGCTAAAACAAATAGTTTCCTAACCGCCAGAATTCAGCCCATACTCATATAAGGAAAGGGCTGAACTATCTGTCTTGTAACATTTTTCAAGACCACTAAAGCAAGACACTGACACAAGCTGACAAGGTACCTGGCTAAAAAGAAACCAGACCTCTGGATCTAATTGCTTCAAGCCAGAATAGACTCCCCTAATGACCTTACCTTGACTTTTTCCTCATTATAATCTCATTTTAATGCTAAAAATCACACTAGGGTAGAGATTTAACATGCTAACGAGACATGCAATACATGAATAAGCGTCTAAAAGAACTACACAAGTGTAGGATAATCTCCACCTCTACATGCTTATCTGTCACCCTTTTCCTGCCTAAGTCTCTTTAAAACTCTCCCTGAATCGCTTCTCGGCCTTTTGGCTAAGATCAAGTGTAGTAAAACTCTCCCTGAAAGCCAGGCACGGTGGCTCAAGCCTGTAATCCTAGCACTCTGTGGAAGGCCGAGGCGGGTGGATTGCTCAAGGTCAGGAGTTCGAAACCAGCCTGAGCAAGAGCGAGACTCCGTCTCTACTAAAAATAGAAAGAAATTAATTGGCCAACTAAAATATATAGAAAAAATTAGCCAGGCATGGTGGCACATGCCTGTAGTCCCAGCTACTTGGGAAGCTGAGGCAGAAAGATTGCTTGAGCCCAGGAATTTGAGGTTGCTGTCAGGTAGGCTGATGCCACAGCACTCTAGCCGGGGCAACAGAATGAGACTCTGTCTCAAAAAAAAAACAACAACAACAAAAAAACCACCTCTCTCTGAACTACCCATGGAGAGCCAGCCTAAGAATTCTTCCTGCTATGCTGACCCCCTTTGCTAGAGCATAAGCCCCAATAAAGCCTTGTTTGGGAAAACTTGTTTAGCTTCTTGTCAATTTCCATTGCATGCAGAACCTAAAAACCCATGGTGGTAACATTCCCAGGGTCAGTTCCTCGAGTGGCCTTAGCTACACGGGAGAAAGAACTTTTCTCTCCCTCTGGGCTTTGTTGGAAGAATCCATTTATACCTCTGTGGCTACCAGAAAACAAAAAACTGAAGAAGAATATGGTTTTATCTTGTCACCCAGCTTATCTAGTTTATTGTCACGGTACATTTATTTCCCTATTTTAATCTCCTATTTAGTAAAGTCTTCCAGCCTGGCCTCAGGTTGGCTACTAGGCATTAATCCCAGATCCACTTGTCCCAGAGTGCTAGAGGGGGGGCTACTTGCTGCTCCTAGACCAGCTCCTCCCACCCAACAACTTTGGAGGGGCTGTTTTTTATTTGATTTAGGAGGGTCCCCTCACTACTCTCCATGAGATCTTCATAAGGGGAAGAGGGGGGAGGTTCTAAGAATCCTTTTTCCCTTTGACCCATCCTTCCTCAGCTCTGTATGCTGTGGGTGGAGGGGGTGGGAGGAGAGGGCTGACATCATAGCTTTAAGCTGTTGACTGCCTAGAAGCCTAGAAACGTGTTAGCAATGAATCTGGAGTAGGCCCGAGTAGGTAGAGCGCATCTGTGCAGGTGTGTGTAAAGAGATAGGGGTGAGAGGAGCATGGGTCATAGTTTTGGACATATGCACAGGTAGAAGGAACCCTTAGTTCTTCAAAAAGATAATTTTTTGATTACCTAATATTTATTGAGTGACACATATCTAGGGCAAAGATTAGGAGAGTTTAAATTCCAACCTAACTGCTATGTGGCTTAGTCCTTCAAAGGGCAAATCTATAGTCTCTACTTTGTTCACAGAGATTAAATTGTCCTTGATTCGTCACAAAATAAACTTGTCATGTTGTAAAAGAACTGTGTCTCCATTGCTACCTGTACCATCGCTTGGCCATGATTTGTGGCTTACCTTTACGAATGTATTCTCCAAACTCAGCCAGGGCTGTAGTATTGGACTCCTCAGGGCTAAATGACACTGTTGGAATCTGGATGGCACCTGTCAGAGTCAAACAGAGGTGAAAGATTAAAGATGATAACAACCATTTTTTTTTTTTTTACAGTCCTCTGTACATAAAAACTTCTTTTGTGTTCATTATCTTTCTGCAGAGGGCAAAACAATCCTGTGAGGTAGGCACTGTTGTTTTCCCTAGTTCAAAGACGAGGAAACAAGTTTAGAGAGGTTAGGGAAGCTACCTGAGATTGCCCAGCAACAAGCAGAAATGGGACTTAAACCCAGGTCTTCTGGGTTTGTTTAGGCTAATATGATTCTTAAAGGAAAATAAAGTGCAATGTTGGGGGGTGGGGTAGATTTTGGACCCTAATCCTGAGGGCTAAGCTACTATAAATTTCTTCCTAAGCTTTATTCTGCCTCTGAAACCACCACTCCCTTTGATGAATCCAAGCTTCATCAGTCTCAAGGAATCCACTGTCCTGGGTCCCTACATCAATGAGGCTTGTGTGCTTTTGTGTGTAAATAGTAGGCTTATTCCTCATGGACTGGCTCATCCAGAATCTCACAAATCTCTCAACCAAGGCCAGCTTTTTGGGCATACGTTATCTGGGAAAGGGTGGATTTAAAAGCTCCCAAACAAGCTCTTCAGTCCTAAATTAATCTCATTCTCCCTACCCAGTTGTCTCAATTCCTGAATTGTTACTATGCTTATCCGTTTGTCTTTAAGGCTTTAAGTTTTAAAGGGTTCCATTATCAAATGCAAACATCACTAGGAGAAACACAATCCAAGAACACGGAACAAATTCACCTGGGGCAGCTTGGCAACCAGGGACGGCCTGTGAAAGACATTCAGTTTTACTAAGGATCAACCCCACATCATCATAGCCAACCACATAGATGGGGAAGCTGAGGCTCAAAAAGATTCAAGTGTCTACTCAAGAGCAGACTCAAGATCTGAACTCAGGTCTTAGAACTCCCTGCTCAGAGTTCTAAGATATGTTGCTGTAAGGTCCCTACTCTAGGTTTTTATCTAGCTGTTGCTCTTTTCTGTGCAGAGACTCTGAGAGGCTGCCTAATGTCTTTTAGAGGAATATTTATATTATGCTTTGGGAAAGCCCTGATCTGTCTCCTAGGCCTATCACTCCATCACATATACAATCTATATCCAACCACAGGGGTTAGCTTTTAGTCCCTGCTTTTGCCTGCACATGTTAACGTAGGCAGTTTCTCTTGATCCATTATTTAATGAAACGGAAAAAACTGGAGCTAAGCCCGATGGTGAAGAAGGATCTCACTACACAGGATCTAGCACTCACAGAAACTTTCCTCTTTTCTCTTGGAAAATGCAGACTCAGAACTGAGTTTTTGTAAGTTTTTAGCCTGGCCTGAATTTTTGTGAATGAGTTTTGTGAATGATTTTTTAGTCTTGGTTGGAGGTCTAGGGGAGAGATGTTCTTCAACTAGGAGAGGGAATTAGGAACATTCCACACCCCAGGAATACTCCAACCCCCTTCTTAGAGCTATCTGGAGCCCGGCAAGTCCTATAGGCATTAGATATTGTCACCCAGTGCTCACTCTTTGCTATAAGACCCTGCAGAAGGTCATTTAACTGACCTAAGCCTCCATTTCCCTCCCCTGTAGATAAGACAAAGATCATTTAGTCTTTTTTTTTTTCTCCTTTTTTCCCCTCAAACTTTAGTGTGCATCAGAATTTTTATTTGGTTTTTTTCTTATTATTTTTTTTTCCTTTTCTCAAAATGATAAGCTCTTTTTCTCCTTCGTGCTCCCACTGCCATTTGTGTCTCTTTTAGCTAAGCACTTTTATTTTTTAAAATTTTTATTATTTTTAGAGACGGGTCTAGCTCTGTTGTCCAGGCTGGAGTGCAGTGGCAGGATCAAAGTTCACTACAGCCTCCAACTCCTGGGCTCAAGCGATCCTCCCGCCTCAGTCTTCCAGAGTGCTAGCATTACAGACACGAGCCACGACGCCCGGCCATTTAGTCTTATTTTAAGATACGGCAGAGATTTAACAGAGGTGACAACTCACAAAGGTTAAAAGTGCTGTACGAATGAAAGCTGTTGTAATACTCAAGGCAAGCGGGGAAAGAGTGGACGGTGACCACGCCAAAAGGGGTGAAGCTGGAGCCTCCCGGCCAGGCAGGGAACACTGGAGTCCCAGAAGCCAGGTGTGGCGTTAAGAGTGGCGTCCCCAACCCGGGCACGATGTGCTGGGAAGGGCGCAGGGCCGGGGCGTGTGGCGGAGCTCCAGCCGAAGTAGCAGAGGGAGCGGGAGTCACGGCTGACCCGAGGAGGGAGGGACCACATGTGGGCGTAGGTAGGCGAAGGGGACACAGGTTCACCTTTCAGCGCCTCCTTCATCGCGACGCGCTCCTGTTCGCTGAACTGAGAAGGGATTCGCGACGTCCCCTGATGCTCCCTGCCCCTCAGGCCCTTCGGTATGGAGACGGTGGCAAAAACTAGGAGCAGCGCAGCCGCCAGGGCCAGCACGCAAACGTACCGCTGAGCCATGCTTCTCTCGAGTCCCCGCCGCTGGAACCCGCACCTGAACTCCGCGAACGCCTGCCTCGCCCTGTCTCGGCTCCAACTCCCGCGATCAGCCTCAGCCCCACCCCATTCCCAGAGCTGGCCAATCATCGCTTGGCTGGGGCTGTGGAACAACCAATCCGACGGGCCGGCCCCGCCCCAGCCCCGCAAGGCCTTTTGGGGGTGTGGTTTCTCGCGCAGTCGCAGGTGGAGGTGGAGCAGAGGTGAGCTCCGGCTCCTCCCGGGCGAGGGTCAGTCTTGTCTGCACGTGATCTACCCCAGGCACGCCTCAACCCCTTGCTGTATGACGATGAATCAAACTAAAGGGGGAAAAAAGCGAGAAAAAAAAATGCATGAAGTTTGTCATTTTTTTGTTTTCTTGTGAAGCTTAGCCTTTGACTTCCATTCCCTAGATTCTGTGGGGGAGCTCTCTGGGATCCTGACTTGAGATTTCATCTGAAATTGGAACAGCACTGCTCTGTTTATAGATGCTGCTTAGAAGGCTTGTTTGCTCTTGTTCACGAATTCCATTGAAAGTATTTTGGATATTAATGTTAACGCTACATTTTTGTGATTCTAGTCAAAGACACTAAGACTGAAGGATTTTTATAAAGATTACTGTAAAAATATTTAAGAAAATTTTGTTGCATTAATAATTTTGATGCATTAAACTGAAATTTCATAGTTCAGAGTGGAGGATCATTCTTTTAAAAAACTCTTATGACAGCATAAAATTAGATTTTTTTGCTTAGATTTACAATTTTTTTCTTTTATTGATAACATAGTCTTTCACCTACTTGTGGGTACATGTGAGTATTTTTTACAGGCATAGAATATGTAATGATCAACTCAGGGTATTTGGGGTATCCATCACCTTGAATACTGATAATTTGTATGTGTTGTTAACATTTCAAGTCCTCTCTTCTAGCTGTTTTGAAATATACAACATATTGTTGCTGACTGTAGTCACCGTAGTCTGCTGTCAAAGTTAGAATTTATTTCTTATATCTCACTATAAGTTTGTACCTATTTACCAACCTCTCCTCCACCTACCCTTCTCAGTCTCTGGTATCTATCATTCTATTCTCCATCTCCATGAGATCAATTTTTTTAGCTCCAACATATAAGTTAGTCTGACAGTGGTCCCCAACCTTTTCGACACCAGGGACCCGTTTCATGGAAGACAATTTTTCCACAGACAGGATGCGGGGTGATGCAAGCAATGGAGAGTGGCTGTAAATACAGAGGAAGCTTGGAAGCTTCACTTCCACCTCCTCACTGTGGCCAAGTTCCTAAGTTTTATGGAAGACAATTTTTCCAGGGAGTTTGGGAGGGATAGGGTTCAGGCAGCCCTGTGCCTGGTTCCTAACAGGCCACGGACCAATACCAGTCCGTGGGGGTGGAAGGAGGGTGTTGGGGACCACAGAGTCAAAACATATAGTATTTGTCTTTCTGTGCTTGGATTATTTCACTTAACATAATGACCTCCAGTTCCATCAATGTTGTTGCAAATGACATGATTTCATTCTTTTTGTGGCTGAATAGTATTACATTGTGCATATATACCCTATTTCTTTATCCATTCATTCATTGATGGTCACTTAGTTTGATTCCATATCTGTTGCTATTGCAAATAGTGCTGCCATAAATGGGATTGCAGGTATCCTTTTTTTTTTTTTTTTTTTTTTTTGAGACAGAGTCTCACTCTGTTGCCTGTGCTAGAGTGCCATGGTGTCAGCCTAGCTCACAGCAACCTCAAACTCCTGGGCTCAAGTGATCCTTCTGCCTCAGCCTCACAGCTGAGACTACAGGCATGTGCCACCATGCCAGGCTAATTTTTTCTATATATTTTTAGTTGGCCAATTAATTTCTTTCTGTTTTTAGTAGAGACGGGGTCTCGCTCTTGCTCAGGCTGGTTTGGAACTCCTGACCTTGAGCAATTCTCCTGCCTCGGCCTCCCAGAGTGCTAGGATTACAGGCGTGAGCCACCGTGCCTGGCCTACAGGTATCCTTTTGATTTACTGATTTCTTTTCCTTTGGACAGATAACCAGTAATGGGATTACTGATTTGTAAGGTAGTTCTATTTTTAGTTTTTTGAAAAATCTTTATACTGTTTTCCATATGGTTGTACTAATTTACATTCCCACCAACAGTGTATGAGTTTCCTTTTTTCTACATCCTTACCAGCATTTGTTATTTTTTGTCTTTTTAGTAATAGCCATTCTAACTTAGGTAAGATGATATCTCATTGTGGTTTTGATGTGCACACACAAAAAAATCATGGGAGCATGTAACAAGGTCAGAGGAACCAGATTAAAGTGGTTTCTACTAGCCAAATGTGGGACAATTTGAACACCAAAATAATGAAATACATAATGAATTTTAAACCATTAAAACAAGAATTGAGTCCATACCAATGACGATGATTGATAGGTAGATAGGTATATAGATAATTATTGAAGCTTTGCAATTGCTATGGACTGCATATTTGTGTCTCCCTAAAATTCATATGTTGGAATCCTAACCCCCAAGGTGATAGTATTAGAAAGTAAGGCCTTTGGTGGTGATTAGGGCATGAGGGTGGAGTCTTCATCAATGGGATTAGCACCCTTATAAAAGAGATCCAGAGAGATCCCTCACCCTTTCTTCCACGAGGGGATACAGTGAAAAGACAACCATCTGTAGACCAGGAAGAGGGCCCTCACCAGACGTTGAATCTGCCAGGACCTTGATCTTGGTATTCCCAGCATCCAAAACAGTGAGAAATAAATTTCTGTTGTTTACACCCACTCAATCTATTGTATTTTGTTATAGCAGCCCACAAAGACCAAGACAGCAGTAATTTTTTTTTTGTAAACAATTCCTTGCTTTCTGACTTAAAAATATGTTGCAGACTTATCTTGTACCAATCCTGCCCTGGCCGTGGAATCAGCCATTTCTCCAAGGCGTTCTGTTTTATTATAGACAGGAATTGTATTAGAAGCTGAAATAGAGTACTAGATGTATTCATTACTACTGGGTATCTTTGCTTATTGGAACTTTCTGCAGTCAGCACTAGGAAATATATCCACATACACACATGTATGCACGCACATAGTTACGTGTTGCTTAGCAATGGAGACACATTCTGAGAAAATGGGTTGTTAGGCAATTTCGTCATTGTGTGAACATCGTAGAGTGTATTTACACAAACCTAGATGGTATAGCCTATTACACATGTAGGCTAAATGGTGTAGCATATTGCTCCAAGGCTGTAAACCTGTACGGCATTTTATTGTACCGAATACTGTAGAAAACTGAAACACAATGGTAAGTATTTGTGCATCTAAATGTATCTAAACATAGAGAAGGTATGGTAAAAATGCAGTTTCTCATTGACTGAAACATCATTATGCAGTGATGTATCCATACATACAAGTATATATACACACGTATATATTCATACATATACCTGTGTACATAAACAGGCATGCAAACATACATACACATGTTTTAGAAATTGTGGAGAGAATGGGCAAGAAGAGAGATCTCTTGCTCATAGTAGGATGCTGAGGGCTTGTTGGTAAATGTAGAGGATGTGCTAGAGTTGGAGAATCATCATTTTGCAACTATCATAGAATTGATAGGATCAGACAAGAATGGTTAATGGGGGCTCAATCTAGGGGGAAATTTTCCAGATTTTTTTTTTTTTTTTGAGACAGAGTCTCACTCTGTTGCCCCGGCTGGAGTGCCGTGGCGTCAGCTTAGCTCACAGCAACCTCAAACTCCTGGGGTCAAGTGATCCTCCAGCCTCAGCCTCCCGAGTAGCTGGGACTACAGGCACGCGCCATTATGCCCGGCTAATTTTTTCTATATACTTTTAGTTGGCCAATTCATTTCTTTCTATTTTTTAGTAGAGACGGGGTCTCGCTCTTGCTGAGGCTGGTTTTGAACTCCTGACCTCGAGCGATCCACCCGCCTCGGCCTCCCAGAGTGCTAGGATTACAGGTGTGAGCCACCGCGCCCAGCCTAGGGGGAAATTTTAATAAGCAGCAGAATATTTGCGTGGTCTTAAAGTGTCTCCTCGCAAACTATCAGTTGCAAGGGAGAAACCCCCCACCCATAATTGTGTAGTAGAGAAATTGGGCAATAGGCTGACTGGGTAATCAAAATTAGCTTCACCTTGAGAGACTGATGGACATCATGTGCTTCCAGATATGTTAGGCAGAAAAGGTCAGAGCATTACCTATGTCGTATTTTGGGAGAGAATGCAAAACTTCAATGTAATCACGAGGAAATATCAAACAAATGCAAAATGAGGGATATAAGAAAAAGGGTAGGTGAACCATAGTGTTCAAAAATGTCAATGTTGTAAAAGAAAGACAAAGACAAATTGTGGAAATGTTCCAGATTAAAGGATGCTAAAGAGATACAACTAAATTCAATACTTGACTTTAGATTAAATCCTGTGCTGGAGAGAAAAAAATGCTACAAAGGACTTCATTAAATCAACTGACAAAATTGGAATGTGGATGGTAAAGTATTATGTCAATGTTAACTTATTAAGGTGATAACTTCCTGTGATTATGAAGATTATCTAAGGGAATACACACTGAGGTATTTAGGACTAAAGGACTTTATCCTTAAAGGACTCAGAAAAAAATTATGTATGTCCCCAGAGATAAAGAAAAGAAGAAAGAATGAGAGAGTAAATCATAAAGCAAATAGGATAAAATATTAACAAGTGAACTAGAGTAAAGGACAGTGTTCCTTGTGTTATGCAACTTTTTCTTAGTTTGAAATTCTTTCCAAATAAAAAGTTTTTAAAAAAATACTCTCTTTAAAAAAAATCTTCGTTGAAGGAAAAGTGTATACTGGCAGCTCTGGAAGTGGGAAGTAGCTCACATAATTCTAAAGAATCTGCTTTCATGTTATGCCATTTAGTCCTAGAGTCAGAAAGTCTTCTTCTTCTTCTTCTTTTTTTTTTTTTTTAAGTCATTTGGAGTGGATTAGAGCCCAGAGTCTTTGTGTCATCTTGCATGATCTGTCATCTCGAGCTGGGGCTGCTCTGACAACACCCCTGATGGGTGATTAGCTTGCTCCTTCTTGAACACATTCAGCAATTCACAGTCTTAACAGTATCCCATTCTAGTTTAGAGTGGTGAGATGGCCTTCTTAGAGATGTTTCGAGATTCTACTTCTAAATACTCCCAAAGCCATGTTGTAGTTATACAACTGTAGGTAACATTGGGTTTGGAAGATGTGAAGTTAAAGAAATGCACCCGATTTAGATGCCACGTTATATGCCACTCAGAACCCTCCCACTAGGCCTCTGCTGGGGTGATGGTTCTGAGCAGTTTTCCTGTTGGTCCCTCCCTGGACCCATGCCCCCGTCTCTTCTTTCCTGAGGGGGCTTTACTGATGACACATGGGTCACCTTGGAAACTACTCTGCCTTCATATCTTTGCAACCTGTGCTTGTTGGAGAGTTCATACCCACGAGGACACCCTTGATCAATGAAGATGGGGGTGATGGTTAACTGCTCCTCCGGGATGCTTTGCAGATGCATCTCACAGGACTCCTGGGAAGGCGGTGGGCTGGAGCCCCAGTTACCCTCTGCAGTGGCTGCCTTGGTGACTCCTTCTTGTGTTGGCTTTCCCTGCCTCCCTGTTTCACTCCTTTCTGTCACTCCTGCTCCCTGAAGTCATTGCCTAAATAGCCTGTGCACAGTTTTTTTCTCAAGTTCTGTTTCCAGGGAGATTCAGGCTAAGATAACATCATTAGAAAAAAATCTAAAATGCATATGGGAGGATGCTAATTGCTAATTTACCCAAATCTCCCAGCCTAGCTGAATAGTAGGATATAGCAAGATTAGTTTTTCTTAAATAAATATCATTTTGGAACTCACAGACTTCTATGCATCTGCGACCAATCCTCCTCCCCCATCTGTCTCTTCCTCTTCTAGTTCTTTCCATTTCTTTGTGCCCATGCATCTCTGTCCTGCTGACCATTCATCTCCCTTCCTTCTTTGCTTTCTCTTCGCTCTGATCCTTCATCTCTTCCCACTTCATCCTGTTTCTGTCTCCTTCATGCCTTTCCTCTTTCTTTTCCTCTCATGTCCTTCTCTGTCCTACTGTGGTATGCAAAGTTGGGAGTCACCCTCGCTTGTGGGACACTTGAGTCCTGTGGCTTTACCCTTCTTGCATTGTCTCTCAAACAAGAGAGGGAAGGGTAGGATTAGATTATGTGCTCCCCCAAACTCAGGATCTCAAGGCTTTGCTGAGTATTGATGGGGTTGACCCTTCATAGACATCTCACGAATGTGAAAGAATCAGCGAGGGGTGGGCGTGCAGAAAGGATGACTTGGGATTTCCACTTCCCTTATAGCCACAAAATTGCAGAGTTGGCTCTAGGAACCCATCCTGGGTGTGTGGATCCTTCAGCTGGCTCATGGAAGTTCATTCATTCCCAGGAGTGGAAAACCGGGACTCAGGGAGGAGCTGGGAGACTCCTGGGGAAGTCTCGGTCCTTGCTGCCTCCCCTCAGGGTGGTGCAGGGCTGGGCCAGCCTTCCTTGAAGGTGACTGGTTTTGCCCGTCTGTAAAGCCACCCAAGCACGTGCATTTGTTCACATTTCAATCCACTTTATTACCAAAATGAACAAAAGGAGAATGGCGTTTAAATTAAATAAGTTACACAAACAACTCAAAAGATAAGGATCCCAGTCCTCCCTGGGAATCGTATCATCACAAGTTGGTAGCACTAAGCACATTCGAAAGTATTGAAATTCTGGATTATTTTGCTAACTTGCCCCCCTCCCCCGCCTCAGTCCTGTCCAGAAGAGCAGTCGGTGTGAATCTGTGTTCTTTCCAAAATATTCCAACAGAGAAGTTTTCTTCCATGTCGTCCCTCTGCCCCACGTGTTTCCAATGATACCCCCACGTGGGCTCTCTGAGTACTTAGTTGTGGATCCCTCCTTGAGCCCCAACTCCAGGCCACTGCGAGTCAGCAATCCCCTTCAGTTCCGGGGCTGGCCTGGGCATTAATGGTCACTTTGTCAGGTCTTCAGGGGATCCAGACCCTTGGTTCAAAGGGGGTTCTGACTTAGCCTGTCCCGAGGCCCTGTGACCTTCACTGCCTCCTGGGCCTGAGCTGGACTTTGGAGGAGGTGGAGTAGGGAAGGGTGAGTTGTCATTGGCTGAGGCTCTTGTCCTCCTGGAATTTGGCACTTTGGGTGCTGGGCACAGTGAATCCCAGATAACATTGTTTTCTGCCTTCCAAGTTTTGAGTTCCATTGGCAGCCAGATGGCGTAATGAATTCACAAAAAAGCAATGCTCACGGGCCAAGAATGTGCTGGCCCTTCGCCGGCACTCCCTCCTTTAACTCTAAGCAGCCTCGCTAGCTGACCAGCTCACTCAACACGCAGACAGACGACGCAGGTCAAGCTGAAGTTGGACATTGGGATATTTCCTAGGCTGGGCCAGCCCAGCCTAGGAGGGTCATTACATCGAAGAAGCTTGGAAGGAGAGGCCAGAAGATTTTCTGTGTACTTCTGTGGAACTTTTGCAAAACATGAACACATGGAACCTATTTATTTTCAAGTCAATGGTGGGATTCCTCTAGATACCCCTTACATATATGGAGAACTTAACCCCGATTTTCATCTTTCTAAGAAGAAGATAGCCTCAGGTCCTAAGGTCATTCAGGGGTCCCTGTGGAAGAAGATCTAGCCTGGACCAGCCCTTGTGCACATCTGCACCCGGCTAGGGGCTGCGGCTGGTCCCTGGAGGACTTCTCCCTTGCCTAGCAGGAGGACCCCATCATGGCTCTGGGCCACAAGCTGATAAGGGAGAGTTAAAACGATTGGCTCTTTGCCAAGTAAAGAAGGACAAGGCAGATGTCCCGAGGGGAGGTATTTCCCTGATGGGGCCCGGTCCTACCAGTCCACCGTGGGTTGGCACTAGCACCTCCTCCCCTCCACGTCTCTGGTACAGAGAGGGATTCCCAAAAGCGTTTGTGCAGAATAACTGGTATCTATTGCTAGGTTGCCAGAAGATTCTGCCAGCTACCCATCCCCCCCTTTTGGGTTCCTACCCAGCCTCAAGTGAAAGGGAGCAGCCCTCCAGGGCAGAGGGAGTGATGTTTCTGGAGGCGGAGGCAGTCTCTTGGTGGGCTGTCCTGGGGGAGGTAGCTCCGGTGGTCTCGAGGGCCCTGTCACTGCGCAGGCTAGAGCGTGATGGGCTGGACAGTAGTGGAGGCCTTGGGATGAGGAGGAAGGGCAGTCAGTCACCAAGACAGGGACTCCTGGGCGTGGAGAGCTGCCAGTGATGGAGTTGGGGCAGCCAGAGGAGGCAAGCCAGAGAGTCCCAACAAAGTTCGTCCCTGTGTCCTGTGACAGCCTGGCTCCATCTGACACCAAGCCATGCAGGCTCTAGGACACCTTTAGAAGCTTGCACACCAGGTCGGCACAGTTGTGTTTGCCCTTCTGTTCTTGACTCACTCTGCAAGTCAGGAAGCCCAGGTGTCCATCAGCTGCACGGGCAGAGCATGGGCGGGGAGGGTGGAGGCTTGCTCATTGCCGGCCGGGGCCTGAGGGTCAGGGGAAGGGTGAAGGGCAGGTTCTCCAGACTCTCACTCCTGTAAGAAGAGTAGGCTCTCCCTGCTGCTGAGAAGCTCTCTCTAAAGATGCAGGGAGGGAGGGAGGGGAAGGAGAGAGGAGGGAGAGTGGAGAGAGGGGCTGGAGTCCCGGTGGACGCACTCCTCCTCTACCCGGCACTCCCTGCCATCCCAGGCTCATCCTTCATGGAAGTCCCAAAGGCCAGGCACTCTGGAGGCAGCACAAGGACCCACTGGGCCCTCACAGGGCAGTCAGCGTCTCTGCGTGAAACATGCTCCCGAACATCTCCTGCAGGGCCACAGGAAGGAAGGGGGAGGGGAAGAGAGAGCATTAGACCTATTGGGGTCAGAGTGGCTGCAACCAAGAGGTGATCCTACGGACCCCCGGACAGAAAGAAGTATCATGAGTGCATGAGTGTGTGTGTATGAGCAAGTGTGTGTGTGTGAACAGGGGAGGGGCCGGGTCAGCCTAAGAAGTGAGCTGGTCCAGCTGCGACAGGAGCAGGTGCTGGATCTAATTGTAAGTGGCCCGTGGTGTGCTCTGTGACCTTCCCCATGTCCCTACCCCCCCTTTTTTTCAGTTTCCTCATTAGGTTAAATGAGGGTTGAGATCAGACAAGCCCTAAAGTTCATTTTCACTTTGACACTATTTTGGTCCTATCCTAGTTTTCTGGAATGTGGTGGAGATTCCAAGAGGGCGCAGAAGTCAGCCTGCCCAATCTCTGTGGCTCCAGCTCTGTTTTCTAATGTCCCCCACCTGCCATCAGCGCTCCGAGAGACACGTTCAGAGGACCGTGGAACTCAAACCCAAAAAGAATGGGAAGAGACACAAAGAGAGATGTTATTTCTAATAGACCCCAGAGCCAGATTTCTCTAAAACTAGTCATCCAGCTTCTCTTCATTCTGGGCACTACAGTGGTGCTAATTTTCACGGGCCCCATGGGGATAGTAACCAACCCCCTCGTATCTGCGTAGCTTTTAGTTTGTAAGGCGTGTTCACGTGCAGTAGTAATTCATCTGTCCCTATAATTCATCTGATTCTATCCGAATATGTTTCCTAAGGGTAGGGGTCTTTGCTTGTTCGCTGCTGTGTGCCCCTCCTGGACCTGTGTCAGGCAAGTGGCAGGCACGCCACAAATACCTGTTGAATGAATGAAAGAGCAAATGACTTCCCTACTGATCTTGTGAGCTGGATGAGACAGGGGTTACCCATATTTCCCTTATTTTGCAGATGATAAAAGGTGGGGCCCAGGGGCACTGTGTGGCTTGCCCAAGATCCCATGGTTCATGCACTGGAGAGTTAAGAATAGACATTCGTTCTCTGGGACTGGGTCCAGTGACGTTCCCTTCCCCCCGTGATGCCTCTCCGGGAATGAGAAGAATTAAGATCTGTTATTAAGGGAAAGATGAGGATGGAACTTTGTTGCCTTCGAGGTGACTGCTCTGGCCGGGAGGTGACAGAGCCCAGTGCACACCTTGCATTTGAGAGGATCTCCTTCCCTCCCCTCCTCCCCCTCCCGCTCACAGCCCCGCCCCTCCGCTCACCTGCTCCAAGTCCCAGTAGCTGGGGCTGTCCTCCTCTGAATCGTACAGGGAGAGCTCAGGGTCCCCGGGAGCCTGGAGGGGGGAAAGCCGGTGCAGAATGAGCTCCAGGGACAGAACAGCAAAGTCAGCGCATGGTGGCAGGAAGGACACGTGGCTGGCTCTGGGTCAGCACCATGTTTTTTAACACATAACTCATTCTCCCGCCTCTCCTCTCACCTGCCTCACAAAATATGGCCCCGCTGTGGTCTCCCCCTTATGCCAGACAGGTGTGCATCAGCGTCTGCCTTCCTTGGAGGTGCTTTAGAGGCAGGGAGGGTTCACCTAGCCTGTAAAGACGATTCTAGCCCCCTGGCCCTGGAGAATTCCTTCACCCTCTCTGAGAGTCTGTTTCCTCATCTGTAAACGTAGGACAATCAGACTCACCCTGCTGGCTTTTGCTCTCACCCTGCTGTTGATAAGGGGGTGTGTATGTGTGTAATTTTTCTATGTGTGAATATATTCTGTAGTATGTAGTTATATAAAGTTTTTCTATAATACAAATTATTTATAGACATATAAATAACTTGCATAAGTAAACTGTAATAACTAGACATTATTAGTGCAACAACACGGAGCACGCGTCCAGAATCTTCTCTCTCTGCCCTGTGGACAAGGTTCGGGAAGCAGGAAGCCTGTCGTTCCCCAGAGTTTCCTTAGGTCTCAGCGGGGAGGGCAGGAGCCAAGGCCCCGTGTTTTCCTGGGCAGTCTTTCAGCACTTAGGACAGATGGCTTCACCTTCATCTGTCCCTTAAGGCAAAGAGCAAATTGTTGCTCTGGGGCCAGAAAAGCCTTTCTTACGACTCACAGAGGGCAGGGGAGGTGTTTTCTTTTCTTTTTCTTTTTTTTTTTTAACCAAGGGCTGGGGTACAAATAGAGTCTTGGGAAGCCAAGGGCAGGGGCTGAGCTGGGAAGGGACTCTGGGACCCTGGGGGGTGAGGGGTGGCTGGAGAGACCTGGGCAGGGACCCCAGTGGGGTGGGCTTTTTCTGACTCCTCAGCTTTCTGGAGCCCTAGACAGTGGTTTTTGTATCTCATTTGCATACCACTTACTGAGCTAGTAAATGAAATGTCAAGAAGCTGAGACAAAACTCCACCCCAGCCTCTCCATCCATCACCGGCCTGAAATCTCCTGGCTTTCCTAAATTAAAACGGGAAAGCTTACTCCCCTCCCCGCCCTCCCCCAAAGCCCTTTTTAGGGAGAGAGGAGGAGGAGGCTGGGGAGCAAGGCCAGAATAGCAGGCATGCCGTACCGTACTATGCTTTGGTTTGTGCAATGGGGAAATTAAAATTAAGAAAGGAGTTGTACAATACACCAGATACTTTCAAGTGACCTAAAAGAGATAATTATCATTTAATCCTAAAGCAAAAAAGAAAAATGCTGTAAGGTAGGTAATGTTAATTGATGGTACCCATTCTACAGATAAGGAAACTGAGATTCAGAAAAGTTAAATGGCAGAATCAGTGTTGGAACTCGAAGCTTCTCCTGCGTTCTTTCTAATGCCCGTTGGTCCTGCTATTTCAGTGCCCCGGGGCCTAGGATTCCCCGAGTGCAGGGACCTTACCCCTTGGAAGGTGCTTCCGGGGGCCACTTCTCCGGCATTTGCCTGGGCAAAGAGGACGGCGTCGTGGATGCTGGGAAAGACGTGGCTGCACTCTAGACTCCCATCCTCAAAGACACCTCCGTGGCTGATGTCATTGTACACCTGGGCTGGAAAGAGGAAAGATCAACCTTCAGAGAGATCGGGATCAGAGCTGGGGGTGTGGGGAGAAGGGTTAGAGCAGGGCAGTGGGGGAAGAAGAGAGGAGTCCGAGCTGCCTCGGGGCCCCCCGGCGTTGGCATTGCAGTATCAGCTCGGGACGGCAGAGGGCAATTCGAGCTCGAGGATGCTGAACTTCAAGGGCAGAAGGAAGCAGTTTGACAGGGAGTCAGTACTTTGTGGCGATTTGAGAGGGAAAGGCTAAACCCGTCTGTGAGGCAGCTGCTGCCAGGTCTGTCCCCTGAGGGGCCATCCTCCCTCTTGTTTACTCAGATCTTTCCTGCAATTTCCAATGTGTGGCAGAGCCTTTACTCTTACTGAATCCTAGAGGTGGCTTCCTGAGCGAGTGTCCCGTGAGGGTGGGAGGAATCCACTCATCTAACCTGGGAACACATCATAGCAGGCCGTTGCCAGGGCAGATTCTCTCCCTGAGCGGGGTCTCCTCAGAGCTTGGGCCGTGCAGCCTTGCTGGAAGGGATCCGACCCTCCGCAGGAAGCTGGGCGTGTGTGCTGTGCCCCATCGCATTCTCCTGTGTGTATTGCCGCCTTTCCACATCCTTGCACTTTGTTTATATGCTAATGATGGGACTGTCCCTTGCTCTGTGGCCACGACCTCGAAGCTATGTGCATGCACCCTTCAGAGATTACTTGCTTGTGAAACTGCGTTTCTGTGTGTTCCCTGGGTGGTTAGGATATATGTGTATTCTGTGCCTCCTATAGCAGATTCATGTGCTATCTGAGTTGGAGAGGATCCCCAAATTCACCTAGTCAACCCCCTCATTTTACATAGGTAGAAACGGGTCCCTAGACAGATAAAGTGACTTGCCAAGGATACGCGGCAAATGAGAATCCTAGCTGTCCTTTCCCAACTCCACGACCCCCCACCCCTCCCACTGTTATCAAGACCCCTCAGGGGTGTGTTTATACGATCCAGACTCCCTGGACTTGTGTCTGAAGCTCTTGTGAGCAGGCAGTAGTTTGGGAGGGTGTTCGGGTCCTCCCACTTTCACCCCTTCACTATGCAGACCCAGCAGCCTGTCCCCACCCCCCCATGCCAGGCTTTCGGTCCCTAAATGTCCTCCTCTCTTACCGTGGATGTTCACCAAGAAGACCTTCACGCCAATCTTCCCATAGGTGGAGCTCAGCTGGACGTGTTGGGTGGAGAGACAAAAGGGAAGGAATGTTCTGAGTGGGTCTTAAAAGTGATTCACAAAACGTACTTGAGAGGGGAAGCCAAACAAGTAAGCAACCCTGAGAGCCCTGCGGCCCGAAGACAAAAATAGCAGCAAAGCACACCACTTCTCTCTGGAGTGTCGGCTGAGGGCTTCTCCAAAAAGCAGGGCGGAAATGGGGCTTTGCCAACATGGTGGGCACTTAAAGTCACCGTGGCCCCTTCTTATGAGGCCAGACCTTTTCTTTCAGGAGCTTAGATTCCTAGTCTCCACCTCTTTCCCAACTTTGTGGTTTCAGACAGAAGCTGCAGGGGAGGACCGAGGCTCAGAGAGTCTAGAGCAGGCGTCCTCAAACTACGGCCCGAGGACATTTATCTGGCGGTGTTTTTGCCGCCGCTGCCTGTCCTGCTTAGCAGCCGACTCATCCCGGGCCC